>JACEFZ010013952.1:182500-636961 GCA_014155875.1 Cepaea nemoralis | reverse complement strand
TTTTTTGTGACATTCCACCTTCTCCACCTGGTCCCACAGGCAAACGACCACCTCCCCCATGTCCATAGGTAATCGACCACCAAGAGGTGCATTCCCTGCCACCTATCAGTCTGTTTGTTCCCCCACACACTCACATGCCAAGGCAAAACATCCATACAATTCTTACAATCTGTGACCTCTGAAGCAAGGTGAGCCATTCCACACGAAACATTCCTTTCTCCACTTTACTATAAGCATACTCCTTGAGTCGGCGATGAAGACAGTATGTGTTGCAGCGGTCTCATCTAACCAACGGAATGCCGCTGTGACTGCTTCCACCTCCATTCTCACTGCTGGAGGTCGTAGCCTCATATGCCATACTCTCCTCTTTCACGAATCGTCCATTAGCCTTCGCAATACACCTCAACCACTCCATCAGTTTCTCACAACTGACCCATTAGTATAGATCACTATGCCACCTCGATTAGTATTACTCTGGATCAATTGTTGCACCTCAAACTCTGTGCGGCCCGCTGCCCATTCTCTGCACTCACGACCCAGTGTTACTATTACATTGTGACAGTCCGTCCTGTCTGATGGTACTTCAACCCATTCTTTTTCACGATTGATGGTCTCTAGATCACCACACATCCTGACGTATAGGTATTTCTGTTTGCGCATTTTGTATGCGCTCCAATCATTCAAGATGGCTCTTTGATACTGTCAGGAGTCCCAAACCATACTCAATGACATAAATTATTAACTGCTGAAAGAGCCTGTAAAGCACCCTCTGCTTTACTCCGTTTGCTGTCATCGCCCTCAAAGCAATAAGTCCCCTACCAGCCTTCACCACCAAGGCCTCAACATGATCTTTAAAGACATATACCTGTCGAAGGTGATACCTAAGTACTTCAATTTACTCTCTCTACTAAGAGGACATCCATTCAATACATGGGACATCTGCCTTCACAATCCGGTTATCCGGGGCGTACCACACAATCAATGCCTTGTCTGGGTTTATAACGGCCCCTGCGTCCCTGCACCACTCTGTCACCCTGTTTACTGCCATCTGTAAATCTGCAGCTAAACTTTCTCTATCACTGCCCTGTATGTACACCAGCACATCATCTGCGAATGTCAAGATTGTACCAACAACTGGTGTCCCAATAGCTGCGAATTTGCTGGTGTAGACATTAAAAAGCATTGGGGATAAGTCAAATCCCTGTGGCAACCCAGATGTAATCGTACAGGGGTCAGAAGTCAAGGAACTCATGCGCAGTGCAACCTTACGCTCACAAAGAACTGTCGCAACCCATCTGACAAGCCAAGAGCAAACCTCCATGTCCAATAGATTATAGATCAACCTATCATACTTGACCCTGTTATATGCATCCTCCAGTCAAGAGCTACCGCCGTTGTCACTTGTTTATCCTGGAAGTCCAAAACATTAAATACAGTAACCTATTTATCAGAAGTCGTAGGGTCGCTGCCATCAAGTTAAGTATTATCACGCGAGCAACCTAACTTGTCAGAAAGTGACAATTTTTGACATCGGACATGCAACCAATTTATCCGACGATTAATGTGATTCCAGACTTGCTGGCCAATATATCAGTAGTCACAGTTTCTCACGCTGTTGATTAGTCCTGGGGTAGGTTCAGATTCCTTACCCTCTAGATCCCAGAGAGAAACTCAGGACAAAATCTATGTGGCTGAAATAAAGATTAAGCCCCTGGATACCCAAAAGTACAGCTGAGAATGACTCATTACTATGTGTAATTAGCTGGTCTTGGTATCCCCAAGGAATGGGAAGGAGAAGGTTAGATGTCAAGGTTTATGCCCACTACTGGACTACTCGGCAGGGCAAGTTATCCCCCCTGACAATAACCCTCTCTCTTGGTTATAATAATAAAAACACCTGCCAAGGTAAGCAACCTGGAGTACAACGAAAGGAGACGAAGTCTTGTTACAAACCTTTGAGAACAAAGTTTTAAGGCTCATCTTTGGACCCATTAGGGATACACAAAGTGGAGAGTGGAAAAGAAGAAGTAACAAAGACATTTATGATCTGTTTAAGTCCCCGCTAATCACTGGTATTATGAAGCTAATAGACTACAATGGCTGGGGCATATAGAAAAATGGACGACAATAGGAAAACAAAACTCGCTTACACTCAAGAAATAAATTACCGTAGACTCCGAGGTAGACCAAGAAGACGGTGGAGAGATAATATATATACAGACCTACAAGCACTTGGAATCAACGACTGGCAAGAAAAGGTCAACCAGAGAGACGAATGGAGACGGGTTGTATCTGCAGCAAAGAACCTCAATGGCTCGGAACGCTGAAGAAGAAGAAGAGTGAGAGTGTAACGGCCAGGCCCTCTCATCCCCCAGTTGAGAGCCTTCGAATAAGAATCTGTGCTAAGCATGCAGCGTGCTCAGCTTCTCATCTCCATTTTAAGGTGGGTGATTATCGGCCCGGCTCTGACAACCGAGGGTTAATGGCTTAGAGGCGTTCAGCCATATCCCTCAGCTGGGAGCCTTAGAGTATGTGTCCGGACCAAGAATTTCTGCCTTCGTACGCCTAATTTGAAATTTTAACTGCTATCCTCAGTCTACCTGCAGAGCAGCAGGTTGAGTCTCTCCTAGTCTGGCCCCTAACCCAAGTCCTGTCCGACACATAGTTGTGCTTCCGTCGGCTTAGCTCTTGGAGTCATTGGTGATACGCAAGCCCCCCCCCCCCCCCCCCCCCCCCCCCCCCCCCCCACCGCGACAAGGTGGAGACACATCGCGGGGGATAAGGCCTATTTTAACTAGAAATGTTCTTTGACAATGTAGGCAAAGAATGCTTCACGTTCCAGGAGGAGGATCTCCTGCGGTGGTTTTTCTGTCCAGCCTTTTCTTCACAGCTCTTGCAGTCCTGGTTGCTTCACAAGTGACTGCACCCTTATATAATGATGTACACCACGAATTACGGTCTTCAGCAGCAGTCTCCCAGGTGTCAAGATGAATTCCAAAAGCTTTCAGTGAGATTTTCAGAGTGTCTTTAAAGCGTTTCCTCTGAGCGCCTTGGGAGCGTTTACCACAACGCAGCTCGCCGTAAAACAATTGTTTAGGGATCCTGTAATCTGGAACTAACTTTCCATCCTCATAATATTGCTGCCAAGAATATTCTCATGAGGCATTTACCCATCCTCCAGGCAGACCCGGTCACTCGCGATGTCTTCTCAGAGGCCCCACTGGTGGCATATAGGCGGGATCGTAACCTGAGGGATGTGCTGGTCCATAGCACTCTACCCCAACCTCACAAGTCTCTTCCTGGCACGGTGCCATGTCTTCGATCTCGTTGTAAGACCTGTCCACATGTCCTTCAAACCCAGAGTCTGGCTTTCCCTAAGACTACTTTCCACATCCGGGAGGGTTTCTCATGCACGAGTCGCAACGTTATCTATGCGATCATCTGCACACGTTGTGACATGAGATATGTTGGGAGACAGGTCTTCGTCTGGCGGACAGATTTAGGCAACACCTCTCTGATATCAACAGTGGTGCCCAGAAACCGGTACCCCTACACTTCAACAGTTCCGACCACTGTGGCGTTGCCGACATACAGGTCACGGCGATCAAATCGTGCAATCTCACGAACGCGATCGCAAGACATTGGAAAACCGTCTCATCTTCCAGTTGGGTTCACTCTCCCCTCACGGCCTCAATGTCCAACACAGTTTTATTTAAGTCCCTAACGCCCCCTGCCCCTCCCATCCCCGTAGTCGTATAGTCCACTAATAAACCAGTTGCATGTCCTTCACAGGACGTCGTAGTCAACGCCAGCATTATCTTTGCCTTCTGTGACTTCCCGGGTAGTTTACGTTCAGTCTTCTCATTGCTTTCTGAACAACCGGCACTTGTGCTATTTTATGATGGCAAACGCGTGGTGGTCTGCATCCAAATCGCCCGTGGCAGTGTTTCGAGCTTGGCGTGCGGAATTGCGAACTGCATCCGTTACATCGCCACAGAGTCGGCTACAGTGCTCTACCTATCCATATTTTCCCTTTTCGCTCTCATGGGCGCACCCCCATCCCCCCAGCGCGGGTTCCCTCACCGGTTGTCTTAGCCAATCCCCGAGCTTCTGGCTTTATTGACCTTTAGTCAGTTGACCCTGTTAACTACTACATCCGGTTTATTCCATCCACGGATAGCCGCTCAAGCAATGACATAGATAAGTGAAATTAATACTTTCATGTAGTGTCTTTCGTGTATTTGTTAGTCTATTTTTGTTTGTATGTTCTGTGCTGACGAAGGCTTTGGCCGCAACGTCCATTTTGTTTCTTGTAGTCGTGCTCTAGTAAAGCTCACAATCTGCTTCTCGTTTTTCGGTGATTCATTCATACGAGTTAAGTGACCCGCCCAGCGAATCTGACTTTTCATTAGTAGAGTGTGGATACTGAGCATGGACGCTCCTTCTAGAACTTCAGTGTCTGGGATCTCGTCTTGCCATTTCATCTTCAATAGCTTCCTTAGGCAGACTATGTGAAAGTGGTTTAATTTCCTAGCGGGTCGCTGATAAACAGTCCATGTTTCACAAGCATATAGTAGTGTGGATAATACAACTGCTTTATAGACTTTCAGCTTTGTTTGCAGGTTTATTCCATTTCTGTCCCATATATTCTTGTACAGCCTGCCAAAGGCCTCGCTGGCCTTGGAGATTCTTGCATTCACTTCATCATCAATTGTGGTAGCTTGTGACACAGTGCTGCCAAGATAGGTGAATTTGTCCACACACCTAGTCTATGACCGTTCACTTTGATATTCGGCACGGTGTGATTATTCCCTGGAGCTGGCTGGTACATAACTACAGTCTTCTCCAAGTTGACATTAAGCCCAAAGCTGGCACAGGCATATGAGAAAGCTGAAACATTATGTTGCATGTCCGCCTCTGAGTTGGCGTATAGAACGCAATCATCAACAAACAGCTGTTACGGTGTCGCTGTTAGTTTTGGTTTTGGCTTTCAGCCTTCTGAGATTGAATAACTTTCCATCCATGCTGTAGTTGATGTCTATTCCAATGTCGTTGTTCACGAAGGCATTCGTCAGCATAGCTTAAAAAATGAAGCTGAATATTGTTGGTGCCAGGACACATCCTTGCTTCACTCCATTGGGGACAGGAAAGGGCTCAGACAGTTCACCTTTTTCCTGTACTCTTGCCTGCATACCACCATGAAATAGCCGCACTAGTTGGACAAACTTTTGTGGACAGCCATATCTCGCCATAATCTTCCACAGTCATGCTGACTGTATCATGCCTTGGTAAGGTCAATGAAAGTGGAGAATATTTCAGAGTTCAGTTCCTGACATTTCTCTTGCAGCTGCCTTGCAGCGAAAATCATGTCAACAGTTCCTCGTTCTTTTCTGAAGCCACATTGACTCTCAGGAAGAAGACCTTGATCGAGATGGGCCATGAGGCGATTGAGAAGAATTCTGGCGAGTATCTTCCCTGCGATTGAGAGCAAGGAGATGCCTGGGTGGTTGTCACAAGATTGGCGGCTTCCTTTAGGTTTGTAAAGGTGGACTACTGGCGCGTCCTTGAAATCTTGTGGCATGGTCTCGTTCACCCATATATTTATAAAGACTTGGTGAAGCTGCTCTATTAAGACCGGCCCACATGCCTTGTATATCTCCGCTGGGATAGAGTCAGCACCAGACGCCTTTCCACTTGAAAGTTTCTGGATGGCTTTGTTTACTTCCACTTTGGTTGGCAGGTCATCAAGTGTATCATTAGTGGGAACTTGGGGAAGGCAGTTGATGGTTACATCATCGAAAAAGGAAGTTGCATTTAAGATGTTGCTGAAATGCTCTGCCCAGCGTTGAAGGATTTCTTTCTGATCGGTGACCAATGTTCCCCCATCTGAGGAGGGGAACTATGCCTGGTGATGAAGGGCTGTAGACCGCTTTCAGTGAGTCGTAGAAGTTTTTCATATCATGTCTGTCAGCAAAGCCTTGAATTTCATCAGCTTTGTTTCTCAGCCAGAAGTCCCGCATGTGCTGAATTTTCTGCTGCACTACTCCGAATGTTATTGAAGGCATCTTTTATTTATGTTGACTTCGGGTCATTCAAATGTGCTTTGAAGAGAAGATGTTTCTCGGCCAACAATTGGTTGATGTCTTCAGAATTTTCATCAAACCAGCCTTTATGCTTTCGGGGGTGGGGGTGGGGGAGTGGGGTTACTGTAATTAAACACATAACTGCTGTTGATCGTTGTGGCATGACATCGGTAATACAAGTGAGATGATGCCTCCAATAAAAATCCAATAGGCTTAGCGAGGATCAGCTAGGATCATCTAGGATCAGGCGGTCGGTGTTCTGAACCACTGTTCCGACCTGACTCTACCGGCGCTCTCCCCGTTATCACTGAACGAGATCTATCGAAAACCTGGTGCTCTTGGTGAGAGCTTGCAATTCATTTTCAAGAATATGTAGTTCTAAAGCCTACCCATATACAATACTATATCTTATATGGCTACCACACACATTAACACACAATAGGATGTCTGGCCATGTCTCTCTTCCAGACTTTACTGCGGTCACTCTCCTCTTTATCTCTATCTTTCTCACGCTTTGTCGAGTCGGGAGGACTTTTCCAGTAGTCGGACACGCCTGTAGTCTCATCTCCTGCTTCCCTTTTACCGGTCCCGTCATGAGACATGAAATGTCGTAAGTCCATGTCACCCGGTGTTTTGTAGCCGCTCCGTCAAAAGTTGTTTCAGCAGCTCAGGTTGTCAGTGCTGTTATTACACACGTGTCTGATCGCCGGGCTTCAGTGCCGCTCGTTAATCACGCACCATATATATATATATATATATATATATATATATATATATATATATATATATATATATATATATATATATATATATATATATATATATTGTTGGTAATGACTACACCGCTGCTCCAAACACAATCACGATAGTATCATATAGTATTCACCTTGGGGTAGCCTTTTACATGTGAAACAAATTACAACCTACGGCAATCTGTATGGATAATGCCACTTATAAGGCACAACACATATACACCTGGGTGTGATACATTAAGATAGGAGCCTACTACAGCGATAGACAATATGCTGATGACCGCTGCTCATAATAATAAAAAATAGCACAGTTGAGTTGAGTTGAGTTGAGTTAAGAACCGACATCACTGCACTCAGGACATTCCCATACGTGCTTCGTCCCCTTGTTCAACAGCCAGCGAAGAGTCATACTACTAAAAATAGCACAATAATGAATCACCCTGGGGTGGTATAACTATGTTGAGCATCTACATTCAGTATAACCAGAATATACTAAGGAATTTGGATAGCAGCATACTTAAAATGTGCATAGGAACATAATGTGAACACATGCATAGCACAATAGTCCTACTTGTTAGTCAGGATGAAATAGTAATACAATTACACAGACAAATGAGAAAGAGCTCTCATTGAAGTAGCAATGAAAGTCTGTCCGAATCTGTAGTTACAGAGCAGAATATTTATTAGAACCTAACATTCATAGAACCTTCTAAACAGCATACGTATCAAACTTAGGAAATGTATACACATAAATCCTCCATACCTGATCCTCCGAATATTCGAGTTTGATTTGAGACGCCACCCACCCCCCCCCCCCCCCCCCCCCCCCACCCCCGAGCATTTGTACAAATCCTCTTATCTGAGGGGGTAACTTTGATTTTGCTGATTTGGCGGCGGGTGTTAGCCATATATATTTTTTTTTCTGTCCCAGCCTGTCCGTTCACACCTTGTGTGGTTAAGAGTTCTGAGTTCGTCGTAAATTCTCCCTGAGCGACAGGCCATCTCACGCCTGCTGACCAATAGACGTCTTTGTTCAGTCTGAATGTTACACACTGGGTCTCTCTTTGCGGGTGGGCCTCAATCGTGTTCTCGTATGGCGTTAAATTGAAGATTAGACGCTCGGGGTAGACTGCGAGTTTTACAACTCTGTGAAGAAACAGACTGGTTGCGTTTGGCGTTGGCGCGCAATGTGGCGTCATCTATATATATATATATATATATATATATATATATATATATATATATATATATATATATATATATATATATATATATATATATATATATATATATATATATATAGGAAGAACGAAATACCACAGTGTAATATACAAGTAAATGGGAATATTCTTCAACAAGTGAATAGGTACAATTATCTCGGAACAGTAATAACATCTGATGGGAGATGCCTTGAAGAGATTAGAACAAGGATCGCCATGGCAAAAGTAGCCTTTAGCAAGATGAAAAACATACTGACCAATAAAAAGATGTCAATTGAAACGAGAAAAAGAGTGTTGAGATGCTACATAGAACCTGTACTTTTATATGGATGTGAAGCTTGGACAATGAGCAGCCAGGCTGAAAAACATCTGATGGCTGTAGAAATGTGGTTTCTGAGGAAAATGCAAAGAATACCATGGACAGCCAGAAAGACCAATGAACAAGTCCTTCAAGAAACAAATGAAGATCGTAAACTGATCAGAGACATTAGACGTAGACAGTCACAATTTTTTGGGCATGTTATGAGAAGAAATGATTTGGAGAACTTGGTGACAACTGGTAAGATCGAGGGGAACAGACCAAGGGGAAGACATAGAAACAAGTATCTGGATGGCTTGGCCTTGTGGCATGGTCGAGACAAAAACACGGAGCTGATCCACGACTCTGTTGATCGAGTGAGATGGCAGAACATGACCGCCCACGCTTACCGGCATGACACATGATGGATCGATATATATATATATATATATATATATATATATATATATATATATATATATATATATATATATATATATATATATATATCAAAGGCAATCTCCGTCTGTATCTCTGTCTGTATGTCTGTCCTTTATGCGTCCGCGAACGGTCCATCCGATAGAGATGAAATTTTCTACACGTCTTCCTCTCATTCTCGCGCTGCCAACTGTGATATTTTTTGTTAGTGTACAATCGGCTACTTACTTAATATTATTAAATTTTTCATTTTTCATTATAATTTCTATATAGCAAGGGGACTTAACTCTAGAAAAGTTATTTCAAGGGGCATAACTTTTAATAACTTTTCTGTATACCTTATAGTCATATTGTTGCATCGTTTTCAAAGATTTATAAACTCTTTGTCTATAGTTATGTACAGGCATATGAGTTATAATAAATAATGATACAATCTTTAAGGCATTTTCAAATTTATCATAAAAATAATGCATAATGCATAACATTGTAACTCATCTTTTTTTGCTTAAGAAGTTATCTACAGTCATGTGGGTGATTAAAAACAGTTTTCATTAAAAATAATGGATGGTGTGTGGAAGGACATTCTTTTAAGTTACTTTTTTTTGTTGTATGAATTTAATGAGACGCTCCCCGCCAGGAGCTGGGCGAAGCCACGCCGGGTCAGATAGATAGACAGACCCACCTTTTCACTGCAGTTATCTACAGGCATATGCGTTATAATCCTCCTCCTCCTCTCCCCTCCTCCTCCTACGCTCTTCCTCTTCCCCTCCTCCCTCTCCCTCCTCCATCCTCCTCCTCCCTCTTTCTCCTCCTCTCTCTTCCTCCTCCTTCCTCCTCCTCCCTCTTCCTCCTCCTACCTCCTCGCCCTCCTCCCTCCTCCTAATCACTCCTCTTCCTTCCTCCTCCCTTCTCCTCCTCTCTCCTCCTCCCTCCTCCTCCTCCTACGTCCTCCCCCTCATCCCTCCTCCTCCCTCCTCCTCCTTCTCCTCCCTCTTCCTCCTACCTCCCTCTTCCTCCTACCTCCCCCTCCTCCTCCTCCCTCCTCCTCCCTCCTCCTCATCCCTCCTCCTCCATTCTCCTCCTCCCTCCTCATCCTCCTCCTCCTCCTCCTCCCTCTACCTCCTCCCTCCTCCTCCCTCTTCCTCCTCCTCCATCTTCCTCCTCCTCCCTCCTCATCCTCTCTCCTCCTCCCTCCTCCTCCTCCACCTCCCTCTTCCTCCCTCTTCCTCCTCCTTTATCTTCCTCCTCCTCCCTCTTCCTCCTCCTCCCTCCTCATCCTCCCTCCTCCTTCTCCCTCCTCCTTCTCCTTCTTCCTCCTCCCTCCTTCTCCCTCCTCCTTCTCCCTCCGCCTCCTCTCTCCTCCTCCTCCCTCCTCCTCCTCCCTCTCCATCCTCCTCCCTCTCCCTCCTCCTCCCTTTTCCTTCTCCTCCTCCTGCGTTCTTCTCCTTCCTCCTTCTCCTTCCTCCTCCCTCTTCCTCCTCCTCCCCCTCCTCCTCCCCTCCTCTCCTCATCCTTCCTCCTCCTCCTTCATCCTCCTCCCTCCTCTTCCTTCCTCCTCCTTCTTTCTCCTCCTCCCTCTTCCTCCTCCTCCCTCCTCCTCTTCTCTCCTCCTCCTAATCCCTCCCCCTCCCTCCTGTTCCTCCCTACTCCTCCTCTTCCCTCCTCCTCCTCTCTCCACCTATCTCTTCCTCCCTCCTCCTCCTCCCTACTCCTCCCTCCTCCACCTCACTCTTCCTCCTCTTAGCTCCTACTCCTCCTTTTTCTTCTTCTGCTGCTGCTCCTGCCGCCGCTCCATTTACTCAAGTTAATTGTTTGGGAAGATGTAAAGATCTTTCAAGTGCTCTTTCTAATGCTTTTTGTAAGTTGGTCTTCGTTTATCTAAGGTTGTTCTAACTGCAACCAATAAATGACTAGACAGACAGGCAGACAGACAGACAGACAGACAGACAGACAGATAGACAGACAGACAGACAGACAGACAGACAGACAGACAGACAGACAGACAGACAGACAGACAGACAGAGAGGGACAGACAGACAGACAGACAGTCAGGAACGGGAACTTATATGACTACTTATATGAATTAAATGAGATGCTCCCCATCAGGGGCTGAGCGAAGCCGGACCGGGTCAGACAGACAGATAGACAGACAGACAGACAGACAGACAGATAGATAGTCGGGAACGGGAATGGGAGCTTATATGACTACTTACATGAATTAAATGAGATGCTCCCCGCCAGTGAGGGAATTAGGTTAGGAGTAAAGAGTTAAGGAATGCTGCGCATTCCTTGACTAGGGGGAAAACCATAGTGAACGTGTGTGCACGAAGGAAGAAGTGTATCTAGGAAAACACACACGTCACTTGGGGGCCAGCGAGAAGAGATGTCAACACCAAGAAGGGAGTCTCCATCATGTGGGCTGAAATAGAACGATTCGGCTAATAAAGTATGTTTCTAACAACGCGAAGACTTGTGTCCTGTACGATCACGTGCCTAACCTGTAATGTCACACTATTATAACAGGTTGATTTGGTGCCGTGAATTTATGAAACATGGGAGGTCGCGGAGAGAGAGAGTACCGCCATAGAAGATGGTTATGTCTGGGGTGTCTGGAGAAGTAAATATTGAGAAACGCAACAGATGAAAGCCGACTGTTGGTAGCTGTTCTGGGTTCTCACTGGATTCCTGGTTAAGAAGGAGATCCATTTTCAAGGACAGCGCTAAAAAAAAAGGTTTGATTGATAAACTTATTTTTTTTGAAAGACTGATGTTATTACATAATTATGAAATTAACTGGAGAACTGACCAACGCAAAATGGTATATTGAGATCAAGTAATGCTGTTCTGCATCAAAAATCAGTACAAATTATGAGTTTTAACCCGTGGGACTGTTGAAGGTGAAGTCAAGGTTATGGTGCAAATTCCATAATTATGAAATCAAGATCTGCAATACTCTCTACAGTCACTTCAATTAAAGGAAGGCATAAATGAAACTTGTCTCAACTCGGGGTTTGGATAAAGTAATTTAAACTGACCATGGCGAGAGTCCCACATGAAAATAAGAGACTGGATAGCGTCAGCTTTAAGTCCAATTGTTGTTGACTGGATTACGTTTGCGCTGAAATATATATATGAAAATCACAGATTGCTGTTGGAAAGTGAGTTTTTTTTGCTGAAGTCGTGAGCAGTTGTCGCTTGCGTGAAGGTGACCTTACTTGAAGGGAATCTACAGTAATCGAGCAAGTAATCAAACAGTATTGTTGCGAGCCTGATATCGAGCATAATCAACGTCAGGAAATAATTGGAAAGAATTATTAAGGAAAGAAATCCAGAGGCTCTTCGTTGTTCTGCTCATTTCAACGAGCTTGATTAGAGTCCTTTTTTATGTGGTGTAGGTAATTCTGAATCAGGAGGTCATTTAAATTCTTGTGTCAGAATTCAGGATTGAAACAGGAATATTTCTTCGTCAGGATCTTCGATTGGAGGCTTTAGTTAAGATAATTAGATAATATTAGAGTAATTAACAGATTATGTATTGTTGCAGGGTTTGAAATTAATATTGTTTGAAATATTTGTATATTGCTTGATAATTATAAATTTTAGGATGGAATCCCAAGATTTTTCACAGGTAATGACTGGAGTTGGCGGGGCAATATCAAGGTTGGATGCAGTGTTAAGACAACAAAATATAAGCACTGATGTTGAAAGATTTAGTGGTCAAGCAAATCAGTTTAAGAAATGGATTATTTCTATTGAGAAACATGCATATTTAGTAAACGCTACAGATGGAGAGAAAAAGAATTTGGCATACAGAACAAGTACAAGTCCAGTTTCTGACCACATTAGAAGAAAGTTAGAAGCAGCAGGAGGTGAAACCTGGGAAGAATTTAAAGATGATCTCGCAAGAAAATATGCTGAAATTACTGATCCACAACACGCATTCTCAGTATTGCGACAGACTAGACAAAACAGCACAGAAAGTGTTCAGTTATACAGTGACAGGTTAATCAATTTAGCTGAAGAGTCATTTTTAGGACAGAATGTACGAGCAGAAGAAGTGGAACGGATGTTAGTAGGGATTTTTGTTGATGGGATTAGGTCAGATGGATTGAAATTTAAATTATTAAGAGAGAATCCTGCAAGATTGTCACAAGCGGTAGATATCGCTATACAAGAGGAAAGCTTGAGGAGGAGGTTTAGGTTAAGGGTAGGACGAGAGTTAGGTAGTAGTTCGGAAGATAGAATTGAAGAACCTATGGAAATAGGACAGTATAGACATGGATGGAGAGGAAGACGAGGAGAAATACAGATGGTGCAAAGAAACGAGAATGTATATAATCAAGATAGAAGAGGACAAGTGAGAAATACTGTAAGAAACATGGAAGGTAACACAAATAACTCGAATGTGGTTTGTTGGGGATGTCACCAACGTGGGCACATTTTTCGCTTTTGTGGTAACAGAAGTGGCCCATCGAATACGCAAAATAGTAGAGGTGTTCAGACGAGTATACAGAATAGAATTGCAAATGGCAGACCAGCAAATTGGAATTCTGGAGAAATACAGAGAAATTTTAGAAGGTCAGGAAATCAGGGAAATTGGCATCCCGCTTACTGAATAGGATCGGCAGTAGGAGGGAAGATAGTAAGATCCAAAAAGGGCATCAATATATTAAAAACCCAAAGGATGAGTATAATAGAACATTTAGAAATAAAAAACAAGCCGAGGTACAACAATTGTCATTAAATATGGTAGATCCTAGCTCATGTATAGTACAGATAGGAAAATATAAAGTTAGAACATTAGTTGATTCGGGAGCACAAGTTAGCGTGATTAAAGAAGCATTTTTATATCGAATGTTAAAAAATTGTAAAATATTTAGAATTCAGGAGAATCTTCATTCGGTAACGGGACAAAAATTAGAAGTGTTAGGACAAACGATGATAAATTTGAAATTAGGAGGGATAAATGTCAGGCATATGTTCCATGTGGTTAAAGATTTACATAGAAATATGATATTGGGACGAGATTTTTTATTGAAAAATGGGGTGAGACTTTTATTTGATTTGCATAAATTAAAATTCCAAGATGTTTACGTAGATCTAGAAGAAGATATGCATGTGTCGACACTAGTTAGAGTCAAAACGACCATGAATTTAAAACCACAGTCAGTTAATTTGATACAAGCAAGACTGAAGAGAAACCCGTATTATGTAGCAGGAAACATAGTCAGAATCACGGAATTGCAAAATGAAATAATTGATGAGCCAGGTTTAGAAGTTCCGGATGGAATAATAGAATTAGATAAAAGTTTAACATTTCCAGTAATGGTTATTAATAACACAGGTAGAGAAATTAAATTATACAGAGGATGTGTAATAGCTAAGCTAGAACATAACGTTAGTGACATATTGGCAACAGATAGAGTAAATATGGCAGGCATAAGTTATTCAGAAACCTCTAATGAAAGAAGTAATAATAGACGCGGATACAGAAGAAAAGGGAACGTAAGAATGGATGAATTGATCCATCCATCTAGAAGAAATACAGCACAAATACATTCACTAGACAAAGTAACAAGAGAAAAAGAATTGTTAGCACAATTAAAAAACTTCGCCAGAAAATAAGGAAGTGTTAGAACAACTTATAAAGCAAAATCAAGATGTGTTTGCGATAAATGATTTAGAATTGGGTAAGACACAAACAGTTACGATGGAAATAGACACGGGAGATCATCCACCAATTAGTTTAAAACCATACAGAACTCCATTAAGAAATAGAGAAGTCGTAGAAAAGGCAATAGAAGATATGTTGAAAGCAGGCATAATAACAAGATCAAAATCAGAATGGTCATCTCCGGTGGTAATTGTGGCCAAGTCTGATGGTTCGAACAGGTTCTGTTGTGACTACAGGGCGTTAAATAAAATTACTAAGAATGTAGCGTACCCACTGCCAGTAATTGATGATATTTTGTGGCTGCTTAATGGCTCTACATATTTCACAACGCTGGACGCAAGGGCAGGATTTTGGTGTATTCCGATGTCGGTAGACGCGCAAAAGAAAAGTGCCTTTTCTACTCATATGGGTTCGTACGAATTTTTACGTATGCCATTCGGTCTGAAAAATGCACCGTCTCACTATATGTTCTTAATAAATGAAGTACTAGACGGTATGCAAAGTTTTGCCCTAGCATATATTGATGACGTATTGATTTTTACGAAAGGAGATGTAGAGAATCATTTAAAACATGTTAGACTAGTATTTGACAGATTAAGAAGGCATGACGTTAAATTAAAGCTTAGTAAGTGCCAGTTTTTAAAGACAGAAACAAAATATTTAGGCTATATAATAAATAGGGAAGGTATTAAACCAGACCAGGAAAAGATAAAGGTTATTAAAGAGTTACCTCCTCCCACTAACGTTAAGGAAGTGCGGGCTTTTATAGGAACGTGTGCGTATTATAGGCGGTTTGTACCAGCCTTTTCAAGGATAGCAATACCTATTACGAATTTAACGGGAAAATACGCTAGATTTAAGTGGGATGATGAGTGTCAAAAAGCGTTTGAACTTTTAAAAGATAGCTTAACGGTGGTACCATTATTGACACATCCAGACCTGAATAAACAGCTAATACTATACACAGATGCTTCAGACAACGCAATAGGAGCATGTTTGGTTCAACCATATGAAGGAGAAGAATCTAGAATACCAGGGGTTAAAAATGAAAGACCAATCTATTTCTTGTCGCATAAACTCAGCAGAACTCAACGCAAATGGCCGATTATTGAGAAGGAAGCATATGCTATACACTACGCGCTGCAAAAATTAAATTACTACTTACATAACGCCAATTTCATTATTAGAACTGACCACATGCCATTAAAGTCGATATTAGAAGCACCAATACAAAATAGGAAAATACAAACGTGGGCATTGAATTTACAAGGGTACAATGCTAAGGTTGAATATGTGTCAGGGAAACATAATACGTGCGCCGATCTTTTGTCTAGAATCCCGTACCCACAGTCATCAGGAAACACGGAAGATGAAGTTGAACCAGAGGTAGACGATCGAAACTGGCAAGTAAATATATTAGATTCTGCCATAATAAATAGGGAAGAATTTGAGAGTTTACCATCGGAGCAAGAGTCGGAATCTAGAACAGAAGACCCACATTTAGAACAGTTTGATATGAAAACAGAACAAGAATTAGATCCAAAAGTAGTACAGATAAAAAAGAAATTGAAAGAAACAGGGGAAAATAGTTTTAAAAGAAAGTTTGTAGAGTTACAAGAAGACAATCAATTATATTATATCAGTGAAAAAGGTGAAGGAGTAAGAAAATATATTCCGAAACATTTAGAACAAGAAGTCTTAAAGGCATACCACGATAATAATGGTCATTTTGGACGAGATAAGTTAGTGAAGGCTATTAGCAGTAAATATTATTGGCCGAATTTATTCAAAAGCGTATATGAATATGTTGAAGCATGTGAAAAGTGTAGGTTAAGAAACATGAAGATAATTAAATGTCCTTTACAAGATACCGATATTCCTCAATTTCCAATGCAGAAAGTAAGTTTGGATATTTCAGGTCCTCATCCAAAAACATTATCGGGAAATGTATACCTACTACATATAGTTGATTCATATAGTCTTTGGCCAGAAGTGTATCCAATTCCAGACAAGAGTGCTGATTCAGTTATAAATATGCTTTTACAAGAATTTATACCAAGGTTTGGGTGTCCACAAATAATACTTACAGACAATGGGAAAGAGTTTGTAAATAAAAAGTTTGAGAAATTGGTAAAAGATTGGAATATAAAACACATTAGGACTTCATATTACAGACCAACTTCTAATGCTAAAAATGAGAGACAACACAGAACACTATACAATATTCTAGCGAAAAATGTAGAAGAACACGATATGGATTGGGATCTTTATTTGGGGATAGCATTAGCGGCGATACGTACACACGAAAATGAAGGAACAGGTTTCTCACCATTTTACTTAGTACATGGAAGAGAACCAATATTGCCAATTGATAATTTATTAAAGCCTAGGAGAAAATATCTGGGGGAAGATTTTCAAGAAACAAGGTTGCAAGAGATGCATAAAGCACATGTACGTTTAAGAAATAATATAATTAAGGCTAGAGAAAGACAGAAGAAATACGCAAATAAAAATGCACACTTACAAGAGTTTAACGTAGGTGATAGGGTATATTATAAAAAACATAGAAAAAACTCTAAGTTTGATGCTCATTGGGTCCCGGGATACTATATTTTAGAAAAAAAAGGTCCAGTGTCGTATACTATTAAGAATCAAATTTCAGGGCATGTTGCACGTTCACATGTAGAACACTTAAGGCGGGAATAATGAGGAAAGGAATGCAGAGAATAATAATAATAATTATTGTTCCGAAGAAATATTGTCAGGTGGACAGATTGTCAGACAATCGGTATATCCAATACCTATAGAGAATGGAAAACAAGTAACAACAGCATCTACTACAGCTGAACAAGAAGAAACGGTACCAAAAACAGTCATGACAGAGGAAAATAACGTGTATGACGATTATATTAGTGAAGAGTCAGTCAGGGAAAATATTGAACCTCCATTTATGAATACAAGACAGGCAGTAAAAAGAAAGTTAGATAGACAGAAAGAAAAAGAAATTAAGAGGCAAAGGAAACTTAGAGCGAATTCTTCGAGTGAGGAAGAGATGCCACTATTTGAAAATGTGTTGAGACGGCAAGACAGGAAAATTAGATTGGATTTAGAAAGGAAGAGATTAGCGGTTGCTAGTAATGGATATACAGATGGGGAACAAGAGATGGATGAAAAGTCAGAAACTGATGAAGAAGCTGATATGAAAGAAGATAGCTCTCCTCGAGAGGATAGCGACATTGATGTAGATATTGCAATTATAGAAAAAAATTTGAGGTTATTAAAGAAATGGAGAAGAGATAGATGAATAGAGTGATACAAGGTTCTGCAGATGGCGGATAGAAGAAGAAGTTGGACACGTCGGAAAATTATTATTGGGTACTCAGAATATGGTCTTGAAATTTATAATGTATGTGTACATTGATTAATGTGTGGGGATTGAAATGGTTTGCTCAATTGTTGGGACTTCAATTGTGTTTTATGAAATGTGAAAAATAAGTTATCTTAGATGGTTATTTTTACGATGTTTTGGTTTGATTGAGTTACCCTAAGTGTGTTTAAAATGATTATTACTTTGAAGTTCAGTTAGAAGATGAATTAAAGTAGTGGTTAGTGAAGTGACTCTATATGTAGTAATGGAGGGGTATGTTGTTATTACATGTGGGGTATGCAATGTATATACAAGGTTTATAATAGGAGCTGGGTTGAACAGCGTTTAATGGGAGAATATGAGGGGGAATGCCAGGTTGAGTTTTGGCATTTAAATAACTGCATATTGGAAGAAGAAGACTGGACTTAACAGTATAATAATAGTTAGGAAGTTTTTTGTTGTTGAAGGAATGGTAAACGGGAAATTGATGAGCTGAATAATACAAAGGCTAGCAGTTTTGGATTAACATATTTTTTTGATAATAACAATTATTATTGACGGAAACTGAAGATAAATTTTGAAACTTTATTTTTTGATAAAGTTTTGAGAATGTATGGGAAGAGAAAGGTGATTACTTCTTACTTTCTTACTTTTTCCTTACTTTTATTATTTTCAGGTGCGCACCTACCCAAATCTAATCTAGCTATTTTTTTCTGTCTATCCTAGAATACTGAGAGTGTGAGAATGTGAATAAGGGGGAAATAAAGGATAAGGGGAATATCTTCAGTTTTGTCAATCATAATTTAGATGGACATTTTAAAGTTAAAAGCGGTTTGCTTATGGAGACTTTTGTATTGTGGGGAAATTTTAGGGAGAGTTTTGTAGAAAGTTTTCTAGAGAACTTTATAACGAGTTTTGTAGAGAGTTTCGATATTATTGTCTCTGGTTAGCAATTGGCTATGAGGAGATAGGAGAATTGAGTTAGGAAATATAAGGAATTGTTGTTATTGTAGAATAGAGATGTAAAGTTAACTAGTTAAAAGTTGGGGTTGAGATTTTTTCAAGGAAAAATTCTCTTTGAAGAATTGTAACAGTGTAATGTAACAGTGAGGGAATTAGGTTAGGAGTAAAGAGTTAAGGAATGCTGCGCATTCCTTGACTAGGGGGAAAACCATAGTGAACGTGTGTGCACGAAGGAAGAAGTGTATCTAGGAAAACACACACGTCACTTGGGGGCCAGCGAGAAGAGATGTCAACACCAAGAAGGGAGTCTCCATCATGTGGGCTGAAATAGAACGATTCGGCTAATAAAGTATGTTTCTAACAACGCGAAGACTTGTGTCCTGTACGATCACGTGCCTAACCTGTAATGTCACACTATTATAGAGCGAAGCCGGACCGGGTCAGACAGACAGATAGACAGACAGACAGACAGACAGACAGATAGATAGTCGGGAACGGGAATGGGAGCTTATATGACTACTTACATGAATTAAATGAGATGCTCCCCGCCAGGGTCTGGGCGAAGCCGGGCCGGGTCAGCTAGTCTTATATATAAAAGGCGATCGCCGTCCGTCTGTCTGTCTGTCTGTATGTCCCTATGTCCTTTATGCGCTCGCGAACGGCCCATCCGATTGAGATGAAATTTTCTACACTACTTCCTTTCATTCCAGCGCAGCCCACTGTGATATTTATTTAGTGTGAAATCGGCTGCTTACCCAATATTATTTCATTTTACATTTTTCATTGTAATTTCTATACAGCGAGGGGACTTAACTCTGTAAAAGTTATTTCAAGGGGCATAACTTTTCTGTATAACGTATAGTCATATTGTTGCATCGTTTTCAAAGATTTATAAACTCTTTGTCTATAGTTATATACCGGCATATGAGTTATAATAAATAGTGATACAATCTTTAAGGCATTTTCAAAGTTTTCATAAAAATAATGCATAATGCATAACATTGTAACTCATCTTTTTATGCTTAAAGAATAAATAAATAATAGTTACCTTATCTCTATCAAGTTTGAAGATTTTATATTTCTTTACACTGTCGCCAACTCTAAGAAGACATGGAACAACTTCAGCCATTATTAAATCTACAGGCATATGCGTTATATTCCTCCTCTCCCCTCCTCCACCTCCTACCCTCTTCCTCTTCCCCTCCCCCTCCTCCCTCTCCCTCCTCCATCCTCCTCTTTCCTCTTTCTCCTCCTCCTCCCTCCTCCTCCCTCTTCCTCCTCCTTCCTCCTCCTCTTTCCTCCTCCTCCCTCTTCCTCCTCCTTCCTCCTTCTCTTTCCTCCACCTCCCTCTTCCTCCCTCTTCCTCCTCCTGCCTCCTCGCCCTCCTCCCTCCTCCTAATCACTCCTCTTCCGTCCTCCTCCCTTCTCCTCCTCTCTCCTCCTACTCCCTCCTCCTCCTCCCTCCTCCTCCTCCTCCTTCTACTCCCTCTTCCTCCCTCCTCCTCCTTCTCCTCCATCTTCCTCCCTCCTTCTCCTCCCTCCTCCTCCCCCTCCTCCTCCTCATCCCTTCTCCTCCTCCCTCCTCATCCTCTCTCCTCCTCCCTCCTCCTCCTCCCTCTACCTCCTTCCTCCTCTACCTCCTCCTCCTCCCTCCACATCCCTCCTCCTCCTCCCTCTTCATCCTCCCTCTTCCTCCTCCCCCTCCTTCTCCTCCCTTCTCCTTCTCCCTCCTCCTTCTCCCTCCGCCTCCTCCCTCCTCCTCCTCTCTCCTCCTCCTACCTCCTCCTCCATCTCCCTCCTCCTCCCTCCTCCTCCTCCATCTCCCTCCTCCTCCCTCCTCCTCCTCCATCTCCCTCCTCCTCCCTCCTCCTCCTGCGTTCTTCTTCTCCCTCCTTCTCCCTCCTCCTCCTTTTCCTTCCTCCTCCCTCTTCCTCCTCCCTCCTCCCCCTCCTCCCTCTTCCTCCTCCCCTCCTCCCTCCTCCTCCCACCTCCTCCTGCCTCCTCCTCCTCCCTCATCCTCCTCCTCCCTCCTCCTCCTCTCTCCTCTTCCTAATCCCTCCTCCTCCCTACTACTCCTCCTCCTTCCTCCTCCCTCCTCTTCCCTCCTCCTCCTCTCTCCGCCTATCTCTTCCTCCCTCCTACTCCTCCCTCCTCCTCCCTCCTCCACCTCCCTCTTCCTCCTCCCAGCTCCTACTCCTCCTTTTTCTTCTTCTTCTGCTGCTGCTGCCGCTGCTCCATTTACCCAAGTTAATTGTTGGGGAAGATGTAAAGATCTTTCAAGTGCTCTTTCTAATGCGTTTTGTAAGTTGGTCTTCGTTTATCTAAGGTTGTTCTAACTGCAACCAATAAATGATTAGACAGACAGACAGACAGACAGACAGACAGACAGACAGACAGACAGACAGTCGGGAACGGGAACTTATATGACTACTTATATGAATTAAATGAGATGCTCCCCATCAGGGGCTGGGCGAAGCCGGGCCGGATCAGACAGACAGACAGACAGACAGATAGACAGACAGACAGACAGATAGATAGTCGGGAACGGGAACGTGAGCTTATATGACTACTTATATGAATTAAATGAGATGCTCCACACCAGGAGCTGGGCGATGCCGGGCCTGGTCAGACAGACAGACAGACAGACAGACAGACAGATAGTCGGTAACGGGAACGGGAACTTATATGACTACTTATATGAATTAAATGAGATGCTCCCCATCAGGGGCTGGGCGAAGCCGGGCCGGATCAGACAGACAGACAGACAGATAGACATACAGACAGACAGATAGATAGTCGGGAACGGGAACGTGAGCTTATATGACTACTTATATGAATTAAATTAGATGCTCCACACCAGGAGTTGGGCGATGCCGGGCCGGGTCAGACAGACAGACAGACAGACAGACAGACAGATAGTCGGTAACGGGAACGGGAACTTATATGACTACTTATATGAATTAAATGAGATGCTCCCCACCAAGGACTGGGCGAAGCCGGGCCGGGTCAGCTAGTATAATTATAAAACATTGAGCGTACATTTCATGTGTCTATGTGCGCAGTCCTTTATTTTTCTGTCTTCCATTCCTCCTTTATTTTTGTGGAATGAGAAACATTATGATATAATCACGCATTCAATGACACAATTCATCACTGAAGCTTTATCTCCTTCTGTCCAAAACACTAGATACAGTAATTAATTCATTACAGGGCTTTATCTCCTTCTGTCCAAGTTAGTTAGTCGTGGTACCAACTTCACGGCAAAGGGTCGCCCCATAATGCTCCATTTCTGTGCCAGTGAATATCACACACGATGCTCTTCACTGCCTCATGTGAAAAATGTAACAGACAGGAGTCTCGACAAACCAACAGCCCGCCCAGATATACTATATATGCATAAGGCTGCTGCCAGAATGCCAACACAAAAGTCCGCCACGAAAAATACAGTTCATCGTCGATAGCAGCGGCAGTTACTAGAAAACCAGCAGCCACACATTATGCCATCGACAGTAGATACAGCAACTCATTCATCACAGAGGCTTTGTAGTTTATTTATAGTTAAATAACATGAGAGCCCCAAGAAGGAGAAACATCTTAACAATCTGTGTGATGGGCACTCAAAGCATGTTAACATAGCCTATATTCTGAGGTACAATGTGGTTTAATTTGGCACAGATGCGTATGAAAAAGAATATACTGAATCGATAGTCTGAAAATAGAACATTAATCCCTTTATGATAGATTTTTTATGTTTTCATCTGGATGTTGACTTGTCAGATGTTTATACATCTCCTATCAATAATCTTCGCAGCCAATGCTTTAATCATCAATATATCTTTGAATAAACATTGTTATGTACTGTACAATTGTTGTCCTTGACTTAGCCCCTAGCGTTGCTTTTTGTAACTGCTTTCATCTGGACCGCTGTTATACGAATGTTTTCTTTGCCATTACCAGTAGCATTTGAATGTCATGAAGTCACTACTTTACTAATTTGATCGTACATGTGTCACCAGTACCCACCCATAAAGCCGGCAATTAATGGTGTAGCTGTAACCTACTATACATGTCATAACAGGCAATTAAGGAAGGTTGGTAGGGAAAGTGACTGCCAAATCCTGTAGACAACTCTAGCTGCAAAATTAATCCCAAAAAGTCTACACAGGGTTTGGCTTGATTCTGTTGATGGAGTATGCTCCAAGGACAAATTAAGGCAAAAGAAGAAGACTAATTTGATACCATAAGTTTTATTATCTGGTTAAAATTTAGGAGCATTTTCTCACTGTCCACTGTTCTCCACCATTTAGTGACCATGTTTGCTCTCTACAGAACCCTCATTCTCGAAAGGTTTATCCAGCAGAAAATGATGGTCCAGTCGACAGTTTTCTTACTGCAACTTCAGCAGCCTTCTTGGCGAGAACATCAACTTCACATAAGTAAGCTAAGTATTGGCAGTCAAGTCTTCGCGTTTGTATTAGAATATAACATCTATAGATTGCAAGATTACTTAGCAATGTTGGACAGGGTTGCTGGATTAGATAGTTTGTAATGATGCACAGAGTTGCATTTGACTGAATTAGAGATTATTTTGTAATGATGAACAGAGTTGTAATTTACTAGATTAGATAGTTTGTAATAAAGAACAGTGTTGCAGTTTACAAGATTAGATAGTTTGTAATGATGCACAGAGTTATAGTTTACTGGATTAGAGTAGCTTTAAGGTTAAACAGCGTTGCAGCTGACTGGATTCATCATCAGTTAACTGTGTTTATGTGAAGGATGAACAGAATAAGTAATCAGTTTTGTGGTGGAATATATTGCATCATTTTAATATCAAGAATATTGTGTGCTGTAGTACAATAGAATTGTCTCCAAGATGTGAAGGTATATCTGTCAAATGCCACCAGAATGTCTGTACAGCAAAGATAAAATAAAAGAGAAAGAAGAAAAGCAATCATAATAACTGCCATTAACAGTCACATTAAAGTCTCCTGTGTATTGGAGGCTTCCAAGAAGATTGCTATTTATATTTGATCATGTAAGGGAAGCAAAGAAAAGTAACACTGGAACCTACTATGTATGTCCTAACAGGTAACAAAGGAGGGTTACCATGAGAGTCTTGCAGCACTGTTGAATGCATGCAATAGTTTGCCATGTTCGGATGTATGAGAAACTTCATAAACTTTGTAAATTGTCTGAAATGTTCATTTCTCAGGTTGTCAACGAACAGACACCCCTCAATTTACCAGTACTGTTATCTGGATGGTCTAGAAGGGACTGTAATTACAGGATCAGATGTGGATAGTTCAGGCATCTTTCACTCTCAAATAGTGCAACATTTTTACCAGTGTTGCAGACAAATTCATAGTTACTTTGTAACAAATGGAGGTAAAGAGGTAATTTACATTTTTGTAATGTATGTTTTTAAAACAATTATCGCCAAGGCGAAGGTAGCCTTTTGCAAGATGAAAAATATACTGACCAATAAAAAGATGTCAATTGCAACGAGAAAAAAGATTGTTGAGGTGCTGCATATAATCTGTACTTTTGTATGGATGCGAAGCATGGACAATGAGAAGGCAAGCTGAAAAACATTTGATAGCTGTGGAAATGTGGTTTCTGAGGAAAATGCAAAGAATACCATGGACAGATAGAAAAACCAATGACCAAGTCCTACAAGAAACAAATGAAAATCGTGAACTGATTAGAGAAATTAGACGTACACAGCCAAATTTTTTTTGTCACATTATAACTATAAATAAATTGGAGAACTTTATGACAACTGATAAGATCGAGGGGAAGAGAACAAGGGGAAGGCAGAGAATATTTGTCTTTTTATGTCCTAGTATATCTTGTATATATGTTACCATTTATTACGACATAGCTTTGATTTTTTTAAAGTTTTTTTTTAAATATCCTTTACAGGACATCGCTGTCATCACCAGCATTTTACCGCTGTTGTTGATTTCTTGGCAAGATTACGCTCAGTAGTTTGCCATTGCTTTACCCTAAGTGGGTAAACGGGATTACGGAGAAAGTCGATTAACTTCTACGCCAGGGAGACCGGCCAATGCTATGTTGCAGCAACAAAATTAACGAACCTACTACAAAATTTTCTACAGCAAATATATACAATTCTCTGATGTTGCCCTATTCATAAGAGAGAGAAAATGTCTGATTAATGCTGTCTAAATGATTTAGTAATTTTCCCTCTGAATGCACATTTGTCTAGTAAATAATATTAACCTTGACAAGTTGGGGGGGGGGGGGGAAGTCAATAAGTAAGTCACAAATTGGTGTAGAAAAATAACTAAATATGATAACAACTTGAAACCAGTTTATTTTTATACATACATTGTCCCTTTATTTCTCGACGTAATTTCCACCAACATTGATGCACTTATCCCATCGTTTTATCAGTCCTCCCAAACCGGCTGCATAGAACTGCGTGCTCTGTTTTCTAAACCACGTTTTCACTTCCCATTCAACTTCGGCGTCATTCGCGACATGTCTCCCACCAAGGTGTGTTTTCAGTGGGCCAAAAAGGTGGAAATCGCTAGGGGCTAAGTCGGGGCTGTAAGGTGGATGTTCCGGAACTTCCCACCTTGGTTGATTAATTTTCTCCTGAGTTAATCGAGCCGTATGTGGTCTGGCATTGTCATGAAGAAGCAACACTCCTCTAGTCAGCAGTCCTGGACGTTTTCTTCAAATTGCATCATGAAGCATCGATAGAACTTCACAATACGATTTCAGAATTCACATTGTCACCTTTCTTCTTGAAATTGGTTAAAAGCACTCCTTGACAATCTCAGAACATTGTTGTCGTGTCCTCCTTTAAAGTGTCGTCCCTGGAGTGAAGACAGTCAACACCCACATTATAATATTTTTTTCCCCTTTTTCAATATCTTGGAGAATCCACCAGCTTCCGTCCAACACACTCCATCAGCCAATGGACACCTTTTCCTATCACTCTCTCACTGTCGTACTATGCCCCCTCTCATACTTCCCCAACGCAACATACTCAACAACTCTTGCTTCTAAAAATTAATAAAGATTAATTTATTAAAAGAAAAGTGTAACGTATATGAGACGTGTATGCGAAGAAAATGTGTGTCGTGTATTATAACAGAAATGTATGTGTCAGCCCTCAAAGTTCAGGATCATAGTGTACACATCATGGCAAGGATCACACGACATCACACGAGTCAGTACACAAGGACCTCACCGAAGTCGTATCCTTCTCTCCAGACATGTCCTCCTCCAGGAACTCTGATGACCATGAGATCTGAATCCCATGTAAATATATAATCCGTGGAAAAATACTATTATTGTTCCTAACGCAACTGTTCCTAATAGTTTATAGAAACTCCGGCTTCATAATTCCGGCGTAGTGAAACAAACCCGGAACACTGTCCTATGAACAAGACTTTTTGTCTCTTGCTAAATGTTCTCTAGTTCTCAATATTAAAAAGTTATTGTCTATACTCCAATAGAGTCCTTTATTTTTGTTCTAGTCATAAGTGAACTGAATATCCATCACTACTGGTGTGTTAAAACTGGTATGACCTAAATTCATTCGGTATTTATCCTGTAGGATACATATACCATTCAGCTCCACTGAGCAATGTTGATCATCTTCCTCTAGCATAATCTCTGTTGTACAATTGCTGGCCAATCTTCCTGCGCCAAACTTTATCCGGGATCGGATTGTCTCTTGGTTTCATGTTCTTCATTCCAACCAGAGGTAACCTGCAACATAAATCATATAACCGGTGATAGCCTCCCCGTCACTGATCTCTATTAGATGATCGTGGGCCATCGGCCTCGCTCAGAAAATATAATGAACCTATCAGGGACAAATGAATTGACCACATAGGTTATCATCAGGCCAAGACAAGAAAAAAAATCAGCAAACAGAATGCGGAACCCCCCCCCCCCCCCCCCCCACACACCAGGGAGCACCCACTGCAATATCCCAATTATCCCTCATTACTCAATCCTCAATTAGTAAAGCTTATCAACACTTCACTAATCTATTTCCAACTAACAGAGCCAAGTATCACTTCCCTACTCTAGTTAGTTTTCCACTAACAGTGCTAATCATCACACTATAGTTTTAACAAGCCTACAGCCTATATTAATTAGAACTAATTATAATCGGTTCTACCTTAGGCCACACTGCAGTTAGATCAAATTACATCCACTCTTGCCATGACAGGCACGTGTAAAATTAAATTAACTCAATTCGCACACGGTAGACGTTTTCCATCAGAACCACAGTGCCGAAGCACGTCTTCTACAATCCAAGGTTTGCGATCAACTCCCCATCTCCAATCATGGTTTTTGGCCAAACCTCTAATTGGTCACGTGACTGTATTCTTCCTGTCCACACAGGTGTTATTTGGACATATCAGCCATTGTCAAGAATCTATTTTTCCCTGGCAAAGTTGTCATCACTTGTTTTGACTCCCCCAACAAACTAACGAGTTACTGTATGATCCCAACAACAGTTTTCCCCAACAAGCTGCCAATCTTCTTGATGTTCCGGAAACTATAAATTGACAGATGTACTGTTATCTTCCGTGCTGAGTACTTCCGTTTTCCCTCTGACTTGTTTATAATCTGTCAAAGCGATGTATGATTCAGCGCACTCACTTCCCCTATACATCTGCAACCTGTTAATTTTGCCCTGACCTGTGATGGCCGACATCCGATTGCCACCATGATCCCACGGGTTCCATCTGTATTCAAATGTTGACAAACTGTCAAGGCGATGCCGGGACCTGTCTCCATCACCACCGAATGTTCCAAATCCGTTAGAGATGTACACGTGCAGCTACAAATATTGTCCTTGGATTTTGACATCCGATTTGTTTATACTGTTAGTTAAAATAGTTGTCGCTGGCAGATAGTCCGTTTAATCAGAAAGCCTCTATAATAATCAGCTGGGTAAACGCACGGTTTTATTTTGTGACATAGGCCCCCTCTTAAGAGAGTAGTCCATCTCACTCTTCTCCACCGTGAGTTTAATCCAGATGATTCATTCTTCTTCTTCAGGAGCTGGGTGTCTTGACAAGAAATCCGCTCCAACATTTTCCTTCCTAGGAATGTACTCCACTGTGAAATTATAAGGTTGAAGTAACAACGACCACCGCATCAAACGTGCGTTGAGCTTCTGAGAAGTAGCCAGGAACATCAGGGGCTGATGATCCGACTGGACTCGAAACTTAACTCCATACAAATATGGCTGGAATTTTTGCACTGCCCATACGAGGGACAAGCACTCTCTCTCGACGGTTGAATAATTCCTCTCCGCCTGTAGAAGTTTCTTGCTTGCGTATGCCACAGGTTTCAAAACCGAAGCATCGTCTTTTCCTTCCTGTAACAAAGCGGCTCCAATTCCAATCGCACTCGCATCTGTTCTCAACACAAATTGTTTGGAAAGGTCAGGGAGCTGTAATACAGGTTTGCTGACCAAGGCCTCCTTTAACTGACTATAGGCATTCTCACATTCTGGTGTCCAAATGATTTGATCCGGGAATCCCTTTTTCAAGGTTTCCGTCAATGGAGCTCCCAATTCAGTGAAATGTGGGATAAATTTGTGGTAGAACCCACACAACGAGAGAAAAGATCGCACATCCTTCTTCGTTTTTGGCCTTGGTGCATTTCTGATTTTCTCCAGGTTCTTCTCTTCCGGGACTAATGTGTCCTGGAGTGATGGTGTGACCTAGAAATTCCAGAGTCTGGTAACCAATCATGCACTTGGTTGGACGAGCAGTAAGCCCTGCTTCCTTGAGCCTATTAAACACTCTCTCCAAGGATTGTAAGTGGTCATCCAAGCTGTCACTGGAAATCAGAATATCATCCATGAATGAGATGATGGACGGATCCTGTAACGGATCTAGTAAAGTCCTCATCATGCGTGTAAACACACTAGGTGCATTGCTGAGTCCAAAGGGCATGACCTTGAATTCGTAGTGTCCACTGGGTGTACTGAAAGCTAACAGTGGTCGAATCTCCGGTTTGACTGGTATCTGATAGTACCCCCGACTCAGATCCACCTTTGAAAAGTACCGAGCCTTATGGAGCCTAGCGAATAACTGAGTTGGATTCGGCAAAGGTTCCACCTGAAATTGTGTGTGACTGTTCAGAAGTCGGTAGTCTATACACAACCGGTGTTCTCCACTTGGTTTCCGTAACAAAACTACCCCTGCATTGTATGGGGATGTGGATGGTGCAATCACGTCATCCTCCAGCAGTTTTTGTATTTCCTCCTCCAGGGCCTTTTCTTTAGAGAATGGCACTGGGTAAACCTTTTGGCGAACAGGCTCCTGTGTGGTCAAAGTCATCTCGAACTCAACCAACCTCGTTCGTCCTGGTTTATCAGTCAGTATCTCCTTATGAGACTTGAGAACCTGGGTTATCCTTTCCCTCTCCTGGGAGGTCAGATCAGGGTTCACTTGCACATCCCTATAGGTTTCCTGGTGTACCAAGGGATATTCCCTGCCCTCGCTGGTTCCCACTTCAGTCTCCACTGCAACTGCCATTGCCATGAGGTGAGCTGCCTTGTCTCCGGGTCTCTCTTCGTATTTCCGCAAGAGATTGATATGGAAAATCTTCGACTTTCCCCGGATCCGGATTTGATAGTTGGTTCTGGATATCACCCTTTCCACGGGAAATGGTCCTTGCCAACCTATCTCCAGTTTGTTGTT
The DNA here is from genome assembly GCA_014155875.1 of Cepaea nemoralis. NCBI lineage: Eukaryota > Metazoa > Mollusca > Gastropoda > Stylommatophora > Helicidae > Cepaea > Cepaea nemoralis. The sequence continues at coordinate 607,454 of JACEFZ010013952.1, read as the reverse complement.
TCCCGTTGGGAGTAGCAACAAGACTTTGTCTCCCACCTCTAGAGATCTTTCTTTAGACCTACGGTTGTAAGTAAGCCGCATGTCTTTTCCTGGCCTTTTTCAAGTTTTGATTTGCCAGAGTCCATCCCTTGTGGAGTTTTTCTTTCAGTTCCTCCACGTATTTATAGGATGAGATCACTTCTTCTGACGTCCCCTCTTCAGTCCAACTCCTCAACATGGCTTCCAACGGTCCTTTGATTGGACGACCAAACAGCAACGTAGCGGGTGGTAGTCCTGTTGAGCCATGAGGAACTTCCCGATAGGCAAAGAGTGCTGCTGGGATATATTCATCCCACCTATCAGGTTTTTCCTGCGCTAGTTTCCTGAGCATTGTCATCAACGTGCCGTTGAAACGCTCTACTTGTCCATTGGCTTGAGGGTGGTAAGGGCTGGTATGTATGTGGTTAGAGTGAAACACCCTAAATACCTCCTCCATGAGTTTTCCACAAAACTGAGATCCATTGTCCGTCAGAATTTGATCCGGAAAGCCTAATCTGGTAAAGGCCTCCATCAGTGCGTCCGCCACTCTTTTCGAGTCAATCGTGGTCAACGGTATGGCTTCACCCCACATTGTACAGCAATCCACCATTGTGAGTATATACATGTTCCTCTTCCTAGTCCTGGGAAGTGGACCCACGATATCGATGGCTACCCTCTCGAAAGGAGAGTTCATGATGGGCATCTCACCCAACACCACCGGTGCTGTCCAGTGTTTCGGTGCCACCCTCTGGCACTCAGGGCATGACTTCACATACCGACGCACATCATCTGTCATTCCCGGCCAATAGTAATGGCAGGAAATTCGCTGCATGGTGGCGGCAATACCCATGTGTCCACTAAAGGAGATGGTATGCCCCATATGAAGAATCTGGGACCGGTGAGCTTTCGGGACGACCAACTGACCGTATAGGTTGTCTCCCCTTCCTGCTCTCCTGTAGAGTATCCTATTCTTCATGTAGTACTGCCCCCGTCCAGGTGGATCAGCACTTTTCTGCAGCTTTCTGTAGCAAGGACGTAAAGTATCATCCTCACTCTGGGCAGTTCGTAGCTCCCCCGGCATTGGGTTAGTCACAATTGCGTCTGCCTCTTCCGTTTTCGTCTGAGAGCGAGTCTGCATTGCTCCCATATGGATTGGCTCCCTGGGCATTCCCAGAAAGACATACCGGCAACCTAGGATGACTGGAAAAATGGGATCGGTCAATACAGCGGCCTTGATGGTGCCGGTGACGTACCTTGACCGAATCTCCACATTAGCAATGGGCAACTTCATGACTACAGCACTCTTCTGTGCAGGCTGTATCTCCATGGTTTCACCTGTGAATTGTTCTGGATGTACCAGATCCGCAGAAATCACGGCCTCCCCGTCCAGTCCTGTGTCGTATAAACACTCCACTTGACGACCGTTAACCTCTACCAATTCCACTACAGGTGGTTTTTCCTGGTCTGGAGTCTCTTCCTCGGCCTCGACCTGTTCGGTGGGCTCCACCTTAGGTTTCCCGGGGCACACGACGAATTGAGTGTCTCCTGACTTTCCCCTGCAGTCAATAGCATTGTGCGTATTCGACTTGCATTGGTTGCACCATTTCCCTGTCCTAGATTTTCTAGTGCCGGACTTGAGTGAGCTCTCCTGGTGGCGAGCTTCCTTGTTGACCTTGGCATTTTCCGTGACAACCTCCTTGGAAGTCACTTGACATGCTGCGAAGTGAGGGTTCTTAGCCTTCGATTTGCAGTCCCTCGTATTGTGAGAGGGTGACTTACAAATTGAACACCACTTCTCCGACCACGGTCGTTTTGGTGTAGAGCTTGAAGTGCTCTTGCTTCCCTCCTTCTTCTTCTCTGAACTATCCTCTGATTTTTGCACATAAGGTTCCCACTTTTTGGTTCCTGAGTTTTTGGCTTTCTTCTTAGTCATGTTTCTCTTGACTTTTGGTGTTGGTGGAAAGGTTCTCCCCTGCCTCCCCATGTACCTCGACGAACCGTTCTGCTAATTTAGTCACGAGGTCAATACGTTCCGCTCCTTGTTCTCCCAGGAACGTCCTGAGAGGTTTAGACATTTGCTTCTTCAGCTGGTCGACCACCATGAGCTCTTCCAGACTCTCATAGTCATGTGCGAACCCAGCCAAATCCATCCACTTATGGAGATAAGATTTTAGACGCAAACTGTAGGCGGCAAACAACTCCCCCGGTTCTCGTTTCGCTGCTCGAAATTTTTTCCGGTAGGTATGTGACGTAACCTCGAATCGTTTCAGCAGAGCCGTCTTTAACTCGTCATAATTGTTCTCATGTCCTGGTGGCAGGCGAGAATAAACCTCGTATCCGGTCCCGCGTAAACCCTGGGATAGCTTAAGATTCCATTTGTTACTCTTTAGACCCATAGCAACTGACATAGCCTCGAAGCGTTGAAGGTACTGGTCAATCTTCTCTTTGTCCTCCTCGTAGACCGCTAAAGGAAACTTCATAGCATGGTACCCATGTCCACCTACTGGTGTTGAGCCTGGGATGGAGGAACCTCCAACTGCTCCCTCAGTTTCTCCATTAGATTGACTCTTCAACTCGAGTTCCCTCATCCGGTACTCGTGCTCCCTTTTCTGAGCTTCTTGCTCAGCTTCAACTTTCTTAGCTGCTTGCTCAGCTTCCACTTTCTTAGCTGCTTGCTCAGCTTCCAATTTCTTAGCTGCTTGTTCCAACTCCATCCTTCTCAATTCCAACTCGGCCTTTCGATCTTCCCGTTCTGCTTGACGATACTCTCTCTCCACTTCCTGTATGTAATCCGTTAGAGCAGAACCCGCCAGTCCCATTTCTTCCCCCTTTGCCTTTAATTCTAACGTGGTAAGTTTAGGGGTGGCCATTTTACAGAGAGGTAAGCTAGCAGGTCGAGTACAATATAACTGCAAATTACTATACAGATATATGAACAAGTACTATAAATCTAGATATTACCACACACAGCACATTCACTCAGTGACAAGAGTAGAATCAGGACCACAGACCTATGCAGACGTGTGAAGTGTGAACAGGTAAGATATTAGTCCTAACCCCTATCCACATTCACTCTAGCTGGATTCTCCAATATGATATCTCCGTGTTATAACTAAGGATCCCGTGTCAAAAGACCCCGTTGTCAGAAGATCCCACTGTCAAAGGTTCCTGCTTGCAGGAGATCTCGCTGTCCAAGGATTCCGTTTACGGGAGATCCCGCTGTCCAAGGATTCCGTTTACGAGAGATCCCGCTGTCCAAGGATTCCGTTTACGAGAGATCCCGCTGTCCAAAGATCACGTTTACGAGCCCCCAATAATGTCGTGTCCTCCTTTAAAGTGTCGTCCCTGGAGTGAAGAGAGTCAACACCCACATTATAATATTTTTCTTTTCTATCAATATCCTGGAGAATCCACCAGCTTCCGTCCAACACACTCCATCAGCCTATGGACACCTTTTCCTATCACTCTCTCACTGTCGTACTATGCCCCCTCTCATACTTCCCCAACGCAACATACTCAACAACTCTTGCTTCTAAAAATTAATAAAGATTAATTTATTAAAAGAAAAGTGTAACGTATATGAGACGTGTATGCGAAGAAAATGTGTGTCGTGTATTATAACAGAAATGTATGTGTCAGCCCTCAAAGTTCAGGATCATAGTGTACACATCATGGCAAGGATTACACGACATCACACGAGTCAGTACACAAGACCTCACCGAAGTCGTATCCTTCTCTCCAGACATGTCCTCCTCCAGGAACTCTGATGACCATGAGATCTGAATCCCATGTAAATATATAATCCGTGGAAAAAACTATTATTGTTCCTAACGCAACTGTTCCTAATAGTTTATAGAAACTCCGGCTTCATAATTCCGGCGTAGTGAAACAAACCCGGAACACTGTCCTATGAACAAGACTTTTTGTCTCTTGCTAAATGTTCTCTAGTTCTCAATATTAAAAAGTTATTGTCTATACTCCAATAGAGTCCTTTATTTTTGTTCTAGTCATAAGTGAACTGAATATCCATCACTACTGGTGTGTTAAAACTGGTATGACCTAAATTCATTCGGTATTTATCCTGTAGGATACATATACCATTCAGCTCCACTGAGCAATGTTGATCATCTTCCTCTAGCATAATCTCTGTTGTACAATTGCTGGCCAATCTTCCTGCGCCAAACTTTATCCGGGATCGGATTGTCTCTTGGTTTCATGTTCTTCATTCCAACCAGAGGTAACCTGCAACATAAATCATATAACCGGTGATAGCCTCCCCGTCACTGATCTCTATTAGATGATCGTGGGCCATCGGCCTCGCTCAGAAAATATAATGAACCTATCAGGGACAAATGAATTGACCACATAGGTTATCATCAGGCCAAGACAAGAAAAAAAATCAGCAAACAGAATGCGGAACCCCCCCCCCCCCCCCCCCACACACACACACCAGGGAGCACCCACTGCAATATCCCAATTATCCCTCATTACTCAATCCTCAATTAGTAAAGCTTATCAACACTTCACTAATCTATTTCAACTAACAGAGCCAAGTATCACTTCCCTACTCTAGTTAGTTTTCCACTAACAGTGCTAATCATCACACTATAGTTTTAACAAGCCTACAGCCTATATTAATTAGAACTAATTATAATCGGTTCTACCTTAGGCCACACTGCAGTTAGATCAAATTACATCCACTCTTGCCATGACAGGCACGTGTAAAATTAAATTAACTCAATTCGCACACGGTAGACGTTTTCCATCAGAACCACAGTGCCGAAGCACGTCTTCTACAATCCAAGGTTTGCGATCAACTCCCCATCTCCAATCATGGTTTTTGGCCAAACCTCTAATTGGTCACGTGACTGTATTCTTCCTGTCCACACAGGTGTTATTTGGACATAGCAGCCATTGTCAAGAATCTATTTTTCCTTGGCTTAGTCACTGTCAAAGTTGTCATCACTTGTTTATAATCTGTCAAAGCGATGTATGATTCAGCGCACTCACTTCCCCTATACATCTGCCACTGTTAATTTTTGCCCGACATGTGATGGCCGACATCCGATTGCCACCATGATCCCACGGGTTCCATCTGTATTCAAATGTTGACAAACTGTCAAAGCGATGCCGGGACCTGTCTCCATCACCACCGAATGTTCCAAATCCGTTAGAGATGTACACGTGCAGCTACAAATATTGTCCTGGGATTTTGACATCCGATTGTTTATACTGTTAGTAAAATAGTTGTCGCTGGCAGATAGTCCGTTTTATCAGAAAGCCTCTATAATAATCAGCTGGGTAAACGCACGGTTTTATTTTGTGACAACTGTCAGCATAACCTTGCCTGATAATGGCGTAACCTTGAATTTTTGGACACATGGCGAAGAAGGATGTTTCTATTGCATTGAAGCACGCACTCGAGTGAGACCACAGTCTGCTCTAGCAAAGACAGGTGCTGAAGACGGAGGCAACCAGCCAAGAGGCGCACCACAGAAATCAGGATGCCACGCAATCATGCAAAATGGAATATGTCGACTACTGCTAATTGTTATGGTGCTCGCCCTGCTTTGGACCCCCAGGCAGGTGCAGTGCCGGGCCCTATGTCTCGAAAGGGTCCAACCCCAACTACTGGAGGTCCTTCTTAGATGTCCTGTGGAGCCAGGGGACATGAGAATAGGACGACTGGCCATACTAAACGAAGACTTAAAATAATGCACTGGAATGCGGAGGGAGTCAGCAACAAAAAAAATAGAATTAGAAAAAATCTTGCAAGAAACTCACCTCAATGAAAATATAGCCTTCATAATCAGAGGCTACCAGTGTTACCGATCTGACCGAAAGGACAGGCGAAAAGGTGGGATACTGACCCTTGTAAAAAATAACATCATGGCTTCCCAAATCAAAGTCTACATGGAAGGGGCTGAGTATCAGACACTTAAACTTAAGACAGGTAATACAGACCTACATCTGATCAATTACTACTGTCCAAGTGACCGCCCACAGGCACTGGACACACTACCACTAAAAGAAAAAAATGATTGTGTGTGGCGATTTCAACAGCCACTCGCAGAGCTGGGGCTATGATCACATGGACCAGAGAGGAGAGAGACTGGAAGACTGGCAGGATGAGAATAGATTCATCTTGATTAACAAGCCGTCCGACCCACATACTTTCTACTCGAGATCATGGCACTCTACAACTACACCTGACCTGGCTTTTCATTCACCAGACCTGGAGTGGAACATTACACGAATTGTTGGGAAACAACTTGGTGGCAGTGACCATCGGCCAGTCTTTCTAACCGTAGAAAATGAGCTTGTAAGTGAAAGCAGCACCCTCTCGAGGTGGAACTACAAGAAAGCAGACTGGGCAATGTACAAGCATCGCACCAGCATACTGGTTAGAAACCTGAACACTGAGAAAGACATAAATAAAGTAGTTGAAGAGTTTGGGAAATGCATACTACAGGCAGCGCGAGAAACAGTACCAAGAGGAGCCCAGTAAACAATATAAACCCTACTGGAGTAGTGAACTGGAACAGTTGCATAATGATGTTGAAGTGTGTAGAAAGCAAGCAGAGGCCACACCCAGCCAAGAGCACCACAATAAATTCCAGCATGCAAAAGCCAAATTTCAAAGGGCCAAGCTGCAGGCTAGACGGAAAAGCTGGCAGGAGAAAACGGAGTCTCTGAACTTTGAAAGAGACACAAGGAAATTGTGGAAGCTAATAAAACAGCTTAATGACGAGGGCACAGGGAGAAACTCAAAAATTGCGCTACATAAAGATGGAAATATCTTAACAAGAAAGCAAGCAGCTGACCATTTTGCGGACTCAGTTCGCACAAGATAACAATATCAAAATTAGTCCAGAGAAAACAACAAGAGATTCGAGAGAAACGACAACATACAGGACAGAAGGAAATAGTACATGAGGTTCTGGAGGCACCCATCACAATCAGCGAACTGGAGCTAGCCATATCAAAACTGAAAATGAGAAAGTCACCAGGAGCTGATGGTATCTCCAATGAAATGATCAGGAACCTAGGAACAGAGGCCAAAACAAAGCTGTTGCAGATCTTCAATAACAGCTGGACCTTAGGCAGTGTTCCACAAGCCTGGAGAGAAGCAATCATGATACCCCTCCTAAAATCAGGGAAAGATGGTTCCATTGCCTCTAGCTACAGACCAATTAGCCTCACCAGCTGTCTCTGCAAAACACTGGAGCGCATCATCAATCACAGACTGCAGTGGTACATTGAAAGTAAAAACATCCTTGTGCCACAGCAGGCTGGCTTTAGGCAGTGCTACTCTACGGAAGATCAGACAACCTACCTCTCTCAAGAAATTGAGGATGCATTCCAAGAGAAGAAGCTGGTGCTTGCGGCATGGATAGATCTGAAGAAAGCCTTTGACAAAGTCTGGAAAGAAGGTCTGATGAAGAAACTGAGAAACTGCAAAGTCAATGGAAGAATGTACAAATGGGTGAAAGCATACTTGCACAACAGAAGAGCCCGAGTACAGATAGACGGACTCAAGAGCAAGAAAGTACTACTGCGTCACGGTGTCCCCCAGGGCGGAGTCTTGTCCCCCACACTTTTTCTAATCTTCATCAATGATCTTGTTGCTCACCTACCGCATGGAATTAAAGCGGCAATGTACGCCGATGACCTGGTTCTATGGAGCACAAATGAATATGCATCAGTGGCCACCAGATTGCTACAAAGAGCTGTAGATACATTTGCTGCATGGGCAAATAGATGGTGTGTCAGCATAAACACTGACAAGTGCAGCACCACCCTATTTACCCTCTCTCCAAAACAAAAGGCAGGGATCATCCAGATAAATGGAACACCCCTAAGAGAAGATAAAGAACCAACATACCTTGGAGTAACATTTGATGGCAGGCTGACATGGAGAAAGCACATCAACAAAGCAGTAGCAAAAGTCAGAAGGAAAATAGCCATCCTGAGAAAGCTAAGTGGAACCACATGGGGAGCCAGTACGAAAATACTTAGCAAAGTTTACCAACAGAGCATACGACCACACCTGGAATATGGGTCAACTGCGTGGTGTTCAGCATCAAAAACCACACTACAAGAGCTGGACAAGGTGCAAAATCAAGCACTTAGAGTCACCACAGGAGGGATGAGATCAACCCCTATAGTGGAAATGGAGAAGATGGGGAGGACACAGGCACTGAGTGAGCGCAGAGATACGAAAACGCTAATACAAGCAGAAAAGTTCCTCAGCTTGCCAGGCCACCCTATGAAGAACAGATTTGAAAACCTAGCTATGGGGCGGTTGAAAAGAAGTAGTTTTATCCACCAGGCCAAACGACTCTGCAGAGAAACCACTGATCTGCCCACAGTTGGTATCCCCCTAACAACTATTCCAGAGCGAACTCCATGGAAAGATGAGCATAGACTATCGTTACAAATCCAGACAAAAGTGAGAGGAATATTTGACAAGGAAGAACAGAACAGTGTGCAGCGCAGAACAGCCACTCTCAGCTTCCTTGATGAAGAATACCCACAGGACCTCTGGATCCGAGTCTACACAGATGGGTCAGCACAAAATGCTGTTCGAAATGGAGGAGCGGGAGTGTACATAGAATACCCAAATAATACTAGGGACACAGCCAGAGTACCGACAGGAAAGTACTGCCATAACTATGATGCCGAAATTGAGGCAATCAAGATAGCAACAGAGAAATTACTAAATAACAGCAATGGTACACAACCTGTGGTGCTACTAACAGATGCAAAATCAGTACTCGAGGCGCTCCTCTCTGGGAAATTGCCAGTACTAAGGACACTACTTTCTGAACTTAGCAGTCAGCATAAAGTCACCATACAGTTGATACCATCCCACTGTGGAGTACCCGGAAACGACAGAGCTGATCAATTGGCTAAGGAAGGAGCCAAAGAAGAACAGCCTGATGTGCCCGTTACATACCACCAAAAGAAAAGAATGATCAAATCAGTCAGAAAGCCACCAAAACCTGCTCAAGATGACTACCACGTTATGGACAGACCAGAACAAGTTATTATTCTGCGCCTCAGAACCGGACACAATAGATTACGCAACCACATGTATACAAAATTCAAGATTGGTGAAACAGCCATGTGTACATGTGGATTAGCGTCGCAGACAGCAGAGCACATACTCCAAGACTGCCCAAACTATAACATATCTAGGCAAACCTTCTGGCCTAGAGCGACGAAAGTGGAAGATAAACTCTATGGACCACTGTGTGAACTGACAAAAACAGTTCAATTCATGCAAGAGACGACATTGCAGATATAGACATATTTCAAGCGAACGAAAGAAGAAGAAATTGAAGCACGCTTTGATTCGGGCTGGTAGTGATGCACCCATGATTCGTCCCCAGTAACAATCCTGTTCAGCATGTCCTCTCCTTTATCTTCGTATCGACAGAGATGATGCAAGGACAGGCCAAATCGGTTCATTTTGTGTTCCTCCTTCAATTGTCTGGTTACCCACCTTGAGCACACTTTCTTAAATTTCAATCGATCATGCATTATGCTGAACCATGTGAGCACCCTATTGCACATGCTATAGAGTAGAGTATATCGTTACTCGCCTGTCACCTCTAATCATCTCCTCCACCCGCTGCACGGATGCTTCTTTTCCAATCTCAATAGGACGAACAGATCGGATTTCGTCAACAATTTTAGAGCGTCCTTGAGAAAATTGTTCTACCCAGCTATGCACCGCTTTACGGGGCAAACATTTGCCAGCATAAACAGGAAGCATTTCATTATGAATGTCCTTTGCAAGCAGTCATTTTGCCCACAAAAAATGCACAACAGCACGTTGCTCTTTGGTTGTACACTCCGTAAGTACAGTCGCCATTTTGTTTATGCGCTGTACATGCGCATGAGACACCTAGCGCCACCTGACGAACGGGAATATAAAGTTCGATGTTGCTGTCACCTAATGACACCTGTAGAAAACACCTGCTATTCCACAGAACTGTGTGACTGACGTATTGACTCGCCCGCGTATGTTATCCACCACAGTGTCTAATTATCAGTCTGCAAAGTGTAAAGTTCACAATGGACAGGTTTGGCATGAGTTGGCAGCAAGCACAGACACTTTCTCATACAAGGGCTTATCTTAAAGTTGCATGTCCTTTGCAGGACGTTGCAATCAACCCCAGGTTCATTATCTAGGCAGTTTTATGTTCAGTAGTTTGCCAATGCTTTCTGAACCCACTACCCTGCCATCAGCGCAGGGAAGCTTAAGAGCAAGCGCTCATATTCTTTTGGCCAGGCCTAATGCCTAATGACCATATATTTATTAAAAGATTACACAGACTTACATGGATACATTGTCTGAGTCACATTGGAGTACAAGGTCATGACTTCAATAGTGCCACTAGTTGAAACACTCATGATGGTTAGGCAAACAGTCTGAAGACTGTCTATGAACAACTGCTATTTGATGATACAATATCAGATGAAGCAACATATTTAAGTATGATTGAGTCTGAATCAACAACTAACCTAGCAATATTTGTTGAGGGAGACAGGGCGTCTAAGTGTTCCATAATGCTGTCACGTTGATTCTTTAAAATTATGAACCAAGAATATGTTAGCAAACTAATATTTCCAGTGTATGTCATAATTTGTTAATAAAAAGTTTATGACCTGCATTGTTTACATGCCCCAAAAAATAATCACTCATCAAAACTATAAGGAATAGATAAATGAAATATATGGTGCAAATCAACAGATAAGGAGGAACAGAGAAATAAGACTTAAGCTGGAAAATATGTGGTAAAAGACAAAAAAAGGAAAACAGAACAGATGTATGCTGAAAGGTGGCTAACAAATAGTAATATAAGCAACATTAACTTCATCAATATCTATTGTGACAGAGAGAAGTGACGAGTCATGCCCCAGTCCAGGTGACATGAAGAATGTATATGTGGAATTATATTGTGCCATGGAATGCATGTTTTATTATTGCAACAACTTATTACAAATCAACTTGTACATAAGATATACTGCTTATCCAAAGAAGCTGATTTTACTTTCACAATTAATTTTATTTCCAGCAAAATCAGCCACACAACAAGGATAAAGATGATGAACGTTTTGAACAAATTACATCAGACCCTCATCTTGAAGGCATGAAAGAACATGGAATATTAATGAACTTTAATCCTCATCGGGGAGAGGGAGGAGATGGGCAGAGGCAGTCACTGGAATACTGGGTTGTCGGGTCAGTATGATTGCTTACATTCACAAATCTTGATTTGCATTTTAGTTTCCAAATGGTTACACATTTTGTTTTTATTGCATTCTTCTCAATTGTTGTTATGGCATTTTATAACCATTTCTGGTGTTAACCAGAAAGATTTTGTGTGTTGAGTGATGGCGGTTATTTACTGCTTCCATCATCAAGCAGTGGGCAGGTCAAGCTTCTTTTATTTTGCTTCAAATGAATAATTAGATTTGTGTTCTCAAGGTATACACTTATATGGCTTCAGATTTGAGAGCATGACATGGTCGCCACTCAGTCACCCGCTCCTCTGATTATTAAACAGGCACAATTTTACTGCCATATTTTGCTTGGAATTCATAGGAAATCACACATCAATTGACTAATGACAAACTGCATTATCATCATCATCATTGACAGTAACAATATCTGTTGTGGTGGCATCAGCAGCATGGTTGTCATCAATATTATCATTTGCATCATTATCATTTACTTCTCTACCTCCACTTTCTCTACAGGAGTGATAACTCTTAACAAATGTTGTTGGTTAAATGTAACAAAATATTTCAGCCAATTATTGTAATAAGTTTAGACTAATTTACAATACTGTAAATGCGATAAAAAATATTAATGTAAAATATTATGAAAAGATCATTTATATTTTTTCTTTTTTTTTTGCTTTTCAGCCGTCGTATCAAGCATCCTTCTGTGAGAGAAATATATGTCTGCTTTCATGCTTCTGCTTCGCAAAGTGCGGTTGAACTGGCATTTAGACTGAGTTTTGGTTCATGTTCATGACAATCACAGCATTTATGCTTTCTAATATTTTGTTATCCCAAGAATAAAATGAACATTAATATATGGCCTCTTTGTTAATGTGTTCAATAGTAAACAAATATGGAATTAGACCAGACCATGTGCCATCTTCACACAAGTTATCTTCAATGTTTCCATTTTAATCTGTCCACCATTTGTATTCAATAATTTCTTCTATTGTAATTTGTTCAATTATTATAATTTTCTCCGTTTCAAATAATATATATTTTGTTTTCAGCAAAGTATGCATGATCGATATATGTACAAAAAGCGTAATGTAATCTACCACATTGTAATGAAAATAACATAATACGTTCGATGTTTTGATTATTATCTGATCATTCACACCCCCACTTTTTTCTCTCTCACACACTCACTCACAACACACTCTTTCTATCTCACACACAGACAAACTCTCTCTAACACATACTTTCTCTCACACACCTGCTCAAAAACACATTCACTCTCACACATTTTTAAATATAAGGACTCAAGGTACCCCAGGGACAAGAGTCATCTGCGATGGATGACCACCTCTGCTGCTACAGTCTCCCATATATATAAAAATTATTATATATATATACTAGCTGACCCGGCCCGGCTTCGCCCATGCCCTGGCGGGGATCGATCGATCGATCGATACGGTCGGTCGGTCGGTCGGTCGGTCGGTCGGTCGGTCGGTCGGTCGGTCGGTCTGTCTGTGTGTCTGTCTGTCTGTGTCTGTATGTCTGTCTGTCTGACCCGGCCCGGCTTCACCCAGTCCCTGGTGGGGAGCATCTCATTTAATTCATATAAGTAGTCATATAAGTTCCCGTTCCCGACTATCTATCTTTCTGTCTGTCTGTCTGTCTGACCCGGCCCGGCTTCGCCCAGCCCCTAATGGGGAGCATCTCATTTAATTCATATAAGTAGTCATATAAGTTCCCGTCTGTCTGTCTGGTCTGTCCGTCTGTCTGTCTGGTCTGTCTGTCTGTCTGTCTGTCTGTCTGGTCTGGTCTGGTCTGTCTGCCTGCCTGCCTGCCTGCCTGTCTGTCTATAGCCAGGGGACTTAACCTAAGATATAGCAATGCTACTAAAAGTTATGTCCCTTTGTATAATTTTTCTTATGTTAAGTTATGTAATTACAAAAATTAAATTTTAGTAAGTAAATAGCTGATTCTACACTAAGAAACTATGACAGTTAGCTGCACGGGAATGAAAAGAAAACATGTAGAAAATTTCATCTCAATTGTATGGACCGAACGCATAAAGAACGGACACACATACATACATACATACATACATACATACATACATACATTGTGTTATATATATATATATATATATATATATATATATATATATATATATATATATATATATATATATATATATATATATATATACACATATAAACACACACTCATGACTTGAATTGACTTGTAAACAAACATTCCAAAGTTGGTCTCGTTCAACCTGCTTCTTCAGCGTTGGCTAGAGTTAAGATCCGTTGTTGTGTGGGTTTTCATCGGGTTTCTGTCTGTGCGCTCTTACGAGTGAGTCCTAACTCGGACTGGTTATATAAGCGTTTGTGCCTGTGACGTCAGCTGGGGGATTGGTCGGCGAGTTACCCTTTGTGCCTGTCTCCTCAGGCAGTTTTTTTGTTCAGTGTTGGCTTCTGGCTCGTCTGTTTTGATAGGATGCAGTCCTTATAAGGACCCATCCTTTGGTTTGCTTGCTTTTGTTTCCTTGTTTTGTGGTCGACCCGAGAACAATCTCATATAGGCTACCAATCATTCAATTGGTCCAGTTTTTCCGGTTGAAGACTGGTTTCCCCTTGAACTTATTCGTCATTGAAAATGGGTTGCTGGGTTCGTCTTGGAGTTTCTCAATGGTCTCTGGCTTGGTTCCAGCTTGCGGCTTCTCTGCGGTCTTTTGCGTGGCTTCTGCTTGCGGCTTCTCTGCAGTCGTCTGCTTGTTTCTTTTGGTATTGTTCCCTTTCGGCTTTCAGCTCATGACTTAAAAGTATTTTACAATGAAACTAAATAGTCCAGATCTGTCCTTTTTATATATAGAGGAAAAGTCACAGACCCTTCATAATTAAATTGAATATGTTTTATTAATGCCATTTTCAGTTATGCACCTGATTTCTTTATTTTGTTTTCATTAGCTATTCTATTCTTATTTCAGGTGAGACCCTATTTTTGTAATTGATTATTTGTGTGTGCACTTGTCCAGTTATTTCCCTTAGCTTGTATATTTTCAGTATTAATGTCTAACCCTATTTCTTACTATTGACTAATTTATTATATTTAATTACACTGTGCCAGGTGGAAGATTTTAATTTCTGTATGTTTTAATTTGTGTTTTTGTTTATCTACTTGGCTGTAGCATGTCTGACTTATATTTTTGCAATCTGTCTGATTGCCTGTGATTTATGTATGTGCTTTAACGCACATTGACCTTATAATTCGTGTTACAACAGTGTATGGTCGCTGCTGCTTGCAAGAACAGTTTGTGTATATGTGTAGAGTTAGGTTGCATGTTCTTAACAGGACGTTGCAATCAATTTCAGCATTCATTAGCTGTTTTTGAATTATTTGGCAATTTTAGTTCTGTAATGTGCCATTGCTGTCTAAATGTTTAATACCATTGATATCAATGCACAACGCTGTGCTTCCAAATCATCCACGGTTGATTTTGTACCCACTACTCGCTATGTCTGGAAAGTATGAAACTGCACGTTTCACTATCCCCCCAAGCTACAGATGCTAGTATGTGTATATACCAATGTTTATATTCAGACAAATTTCTACCACATCTCACCTTGTTCCTCTTATCCCTTGCAGATTCCAGGTGAAGCATAAACAGTGGGAGAGTGCCAGTTTATGAACTTCCTGTATTGTGATTCCCATGGATTCTGTTATTTCCCTCTGTCTATCATATAAATGGACGGCCTCTTCTTCTGGTTCTATTTGGCCTGTTCAACACTGCTTGTTGTGGTATACTGTCAGTTGGTAGACTAATTATGCGGTCAAACCATTTAACTTGTTGTTTTCTAATGAAATCTAGTGCTGGTATAACTCCCAGTTTAGTCCTTACTTCATCATTTCTGATTTTCTCTCTTCTTGATACATTGAGTATTATTTTCATGAATCTTATTTCCGTTGTAATTTGCTTTTCCTTTTCTTTTTCTGTCATTGTCCAAATGTCTATGAGAGGCTGATATACAATGAACTCTGCTGACTAGTAAATTAATTCTTATATTTATGCCTGAAGCAGTATATCAAGCACTGCCAGCTTGCTAGGGTAGAATGTTTCAGGCAGAATGTAACCGAGTGGATCCAGTTCTAGCTGAATCCCATTAGCCTGAGACTGTGTGGCTTTGCTGGCAGTGTGCTCCACTTGGAAGTAGGAATGCATGAAATATGTCATGGCTTGTTTGCAGGTTACTCACTTGCTGCTATCAGCCCTGACATTGCTGGCTTGCAGTGGCAGGTAAAATGATATTTTTGCATACAACTCTTGAGAAAAAGCACAATGTATTGTTCACCAAAGATGCAAATCAACATAACCTAGACAACAAATGCCACAATGTAAAAGGTGTGTGCTGATGCCTAACAGGAAAACAGAAGAAGCTGTCTGATTTGGTAAATAAAGATAGGTATAGAAATACATTTTAAAATCCTTTTGTATCTTAAATAAAACAAATTACTGAATTTACATTTTTTGGATTGGCATACATAATGGAGACCATTAGTCCACTAGAGAATTATGGTTAATGAATGTGTACACATTCTATAGAATAGAGGACACTTGTGTGTTCGGCAGCAACATGTGACAAATTGTACCTAGCATGTCTGACTACCTACCTTCACTTAGCAGATTTAACAAACGTTACTATTCACCTTTCAGATTAATTACATCGTGTGAAACTTTTCTAGTGAACACTAACAAATTCCATTTTTCAAATGTTTGTATGTTATTTTCCTTATGTTAGTGAAGCAGTTTGTTTACTGGAAAGAGCTCTTCACTTATAGGATTATACAGTTCTTTGCAATAAGCATTTTGTATAACAAATGTGTTGCTATAATTTATAAATACATGTACAAGTCACACAGCATTTAGTGAAAATAGAATATTTATGTCATAGGAGTATTTTCTTGATGTTTGTATAGAAGGATATTCTGATCAAAATGTATAAGTAATGTGAATTACAAGATGGAGTTAAAGTTTTTGTAAAAAGTTAAGAAAGTTCATTTGTAGGAGGTTGGTTGTGAACTCTCTGGAAGGCTGAACTTTAATTCTGAAATCAAATGCATTGGTTTTCAAGCTCCTTGAACTCTGACAAGTTCCTACATACATTGGGGTGAGATTCTGAACTCTGACAAGTTCCTACATACATTGGGGTGAGATTCTGAACTCTGACAAGTTCCTACATACATTGGGGTGAGATTCATGGGCCTTCTCTTCTAACCCAGTACCATCTCCACTGTGGCCGTGTTACAGGCCTCTCCCCCAACTCTGACAAGTTCCTACATACATTGGGGTGAGATTCTGAACTCTGACAAGTTCCTACATACATTGGGCTGAGATTCATGGGCCTTCTCTTCTAACCCAGTACCATCACCACTGTGGCCGTGTTACAGGCCTCTCCCCCAACTCAGAAATCAAGGCAGTGTGCAAACACTCAGTGTGAAGGACTGGCACTGAAGCTCACTTCTGCAGACAGACATATTAACATGTAAACAGGATATGATTCAGCACAGCACAAGTTTACTGTCTGGGATTAGGGCCTGAGTAGTATTTCCGCCAGAGAGGCTCAGTTCTGCAGATGGGTTTTATGAATAAAGTGCACTTATTTGTATGTCAAAGAGTAATGAGAGGATGGGAACATTTTATAGTAATGATAAATAGAAGCAGATACAAATTCATGGACATATAATAATTCCATTTTGGTATTAATTGAATATTGTTTTATGTAACAAATAATTTATAAGGATATTGAATGCAATAATATTAGCATATACATTTGTGAAATACTGTATGAGCCATGATGAATCTATATAACATATTAATTAATTCTTAAATAATAGGTTATTCTGGAAGTGTCTTACCTTGTCACCTGCCAAATTCTTCTTTATGGCATCAATGACTTATCTATCACCTGTTTATATTTGTGACCTTGTCTTCTGAATGTTAGCTATGGTCTTCTATTTCTTTCCTCATGTTTCTTAGTTTTATCTCAGTATCATTACTTGCTGCTGCACGACTGCTGAACTCATTATATGATAATGGAGATATACCTTCTGAATTATGTAATTCTGAATTTATTGCAATCCCAAAGAAATCAGGAGCCTTGGAATGTGATCAACATAGAACAATTAGTATAATGAGTCACATCACAAAGATTTTGCTACGAATTATCATGCAAAGAGTGAGGAAGAAAATACAACCTGAAATAGGGGAAGAACAATGTGGATTTGTAGAAGGAAAGGGTACAGTAAATGCTGTGTATATGCTGCGTTCAGTTATTGAACGTTCTATAGAAGTAAACAAGATATACATCTTTGCTTTATTGACTACACAAAGGCTTTCGATAGAGTAAGACATGTCAACATGGTAGATATGCTTGCAGATCTACAAATTGATGGGAAAGACATTAGACTTATAAAAAACATATATTGGAAACAACAAGCTGCCATAAGGATTGATAATGAAGTGGGACAATATCAGCCTATTAAGAGAGGTGTTAGGCAGGGATGTGTAATGTCTCCAGATCTTTTTTCCCTATACAGTGAAAATATTTTCAGAAATGTAGAAGATATAAATGGAATCAGCATTGGAGGACGAAACATCAATAACATTAGGTATGCAGATGATACAGTATGTATTGCAGACAATGAGCAGGATCTGCAACAATCAGTAGATGCGGTTGCTGCACACAGTAAACAACTGGGATTAGAATTAAATTGTAAAAAGACACAGATTATGGTCGTCACTAGGAAGAACGAAATACCACAATGTAATATACAAGTAAATGGGAATATTCTTCAACAAGTGAATCGGTACAATTATCTCGGAACAGTCATAACATCTGATGGGAGATGCCTTGAAGAGATTAGAACAAGAATCGCCATGGCGAAAGTAGCCTTTAGCAAGATGAAAAACATACTGACCAATAAAAAGATGTCAATTGAAACGAGAAAAAGAGTGTTGAGGTGCTACATAGAGCCTGTTCTTTTGTATGGATGTGAAACTTGGACAATGAGCAGTCAAGCTGAAAAACATCTGATGGCTGCAGAAATGTGGTTTCTGAGGAAAATGCAAAGAATACCATGGACAGATAGAAAAACCAGTGACCAAGTACTACAGGAGACAAATGAAAATCGTAAATTGATTAGAGAAATTAGACGTAGACAGTCAAAATTTTTTGGACATGTTATGAGAAGAAATGGATTGGAGAACTTAGTGACAACTGGCAAGATCGAAGGGAACAGACCAAGGGGAAGACCTGAGAAGTAAATACCTGGATGGCTTGGCCACATGGCATGGTCGAGACAGGAACACTGAGCTGATCCACGACTCTGGTGATCGAGTGAAATGGCGAGTCATGACCGCCCACGCTTTCCGGCATGGCACATGATTGATTGATTGATCACTACTTGAATTATATGATTATTAACTTTTACAGGATGAAAGGTTAGTATCTGAGCCCATCATTTCTAAATGTTTGTGACAGGAAGTCAGCATAGAATTTCATCTTGTTATTATTTTTCAATATTCCATTTTATAACCATTTTAACACCAAAATTGTTTTCTTTTTAAATATTAGAAAATATGAGGGGGCTTCAAATGAAAACATTAAAAGTGTGGTAGGAATTTCAGTAACCATGCCATTGTCTTGTAACCTGTCAGTATTGTTGTTAAGGATGCCAAGAGTGTTAAGCACATCATGGTGCAGGCAAACACGGTGACGTCATAAGGACAGTTTAAAGATGGCAGCCCCCTTTTGACATGTACCAAAGTGGAGCAGTGTTCTGTTATGCGTTTTTTGATCAGTGAAGGGGTGAAACCAATAGAAATTCATCAACGACTGAAGGTCCAGTATGGTGATGCATGCCTATCAGTCCAGCAAGTGTATGAGTGGAGTAGGAAGTTTCAAAATGGTGTGACTTCTGTGACAGACTGTTCACCAAATTTAAGGTTCTCATTTGAAGCACACTCGTAACTGATTCTTAAACTTCATTATTATATGTAACCTCAAAGTGAGAGAACAAAGCTACACCAGACATGGACACGATAGCCACATATAAGAGCAGAGCAAACATTGTAATGAATTCACCAATTTATATTGGTTTTGTGGACTGTTAAAACACGTTTGACTGCAATGACATGAAATATCACAGATTTGGTGGTGAAGCGCTCTGGGCTTCCGCAGACACTAATTAACTTGACAAAGGCAATGTATGAAGACAAACTGCAGAATTCTTCACAAGGGAAAGCTAACAGATGCATTTCAAATCAGAACAGAAGTGCATCAAAGATGCCTTTCATTGTGTTTAATATTCTAAATGGCTATGGACTGGATCATGAAGACAAAAATTACCACCAGAAGTTTAATTCAATGGACTCTGACAGAGTAGCTTGATGATCTAGATTTTGCTGACTACAGTGCCCTTCTGTCCCACACCCAAACCCAGATGCATGATAAATTAAGTACATTTGATGAGAGATCAAAACAGTTAGATTAAAAACTTTAAAGCGGAAAGATAATGATAATGAACAGGGTAATTGATCATTGATTAACCTTGATGAAACTGCTCTTCAAGATGTGAAATCAAATGTAATCTAGATAACAATGTAATAAAGCTGAAAGAACAGAAGTAGTATTAAAATATTGAAAAGAAGAAAAAAGCAAGAGGAGCTTTCATATCACTAGGATATTTGTGGAAGTCAAAAATAAATATTAAAACCAGTCTTACACTACACATATTAAAGTCTATAGATCAGAGACAGAGAGAAAGACAAAAGCATTTACCAACAATATTGGCTGGATGTGATAGCAACATCCTGCAAAGAGAATGCAGTTAAACAAATGCAGTTTTTAATGTTGCATATCCCTTTGCAGGACGTCACAGTCAACACCAGCATTTTTCAGCTGCTGTTGATGTACTAAGTTTTTACGTTCAGTAGTTTGCCATTGCTTTCTGAACGACCGACTCTCATACCAGCATGTTATAACACAACGCGACACGGTCTGCTGCACAAATCAGTCGTGGCTGAGTTTCAAATGCCTGATACCCGGCTCACGAACCGCGTTCGCAAGCCTTTGGCCACAGAGACCGGAGTTAAACAATTACACACATTTATTGCCAGCTACCCACACAGAATAGAAGAACTAACATTTGTGACAGAATCGTTAGTATGGAGCTCGTGGGGAAAACAAACAAATCCCAGCAAATCTAGAGGCGAGGAAAAGACACTGATACTGGATAGGACACATATTGAGAAATCAGTTAATAGCATAACTAGAAAGTGCTCCTTTAGAATCTGCAAGGTCAAAATATATAGGGAGACCTCAATTTAAAAAAAAAATAAAAAACATGAAAAAGTTAGAGAGTTAAAAAGTGTGATAGAAATTACAATATAGTAATATTTAAAAGCCATGGAATACAAGAGATGGCAAAGGATGGAAGGTTTGATGTGTGGAGAATAAAAGATATAATTAGAAGAATAGACATGAAATATTATCACATCCTTTAAAAGTATAAAGTGTTGCTTATTCATATAATGATCAGTAACTCTTTATGGATGATCTTCTAAGTCTGGTGTTGCAAAATTTGTAACACGTGAAGACATTTTGGAAAATCATTATACGAGGGTAAGTTAATAAGTAAGTCACAAATGGCTGTAGAAAAATAACTAACTATGATAACAACTTGAAACCAGTTTATTTTTATACATGCATTGTCCCTTTATTTCTCAACATAATTTCCACCAACATTGATGCACTTAATTTTATCAGTCCTCCTAAACCGGTGGCATAGAACTGTGTGCTCTGTTTTCTAAATCATGTTTTTACTTCGCATTAAACTTCGGCGTCACTCGCGAAATGTCTCCCGCCAAGGTGGGTTTTCAGTGGACTTAGCCTCTAGCAATTTCCTGTAAAGCAGTGCATGGGAGGGGGGGGGGTGTTTAGAAAAAAAAGTTACGAGGGCAAGTCAATAAGTAAGTCACACAGTTCTGTGGGATGGCAGGTAAATGAAAACATAGCACATAGTTCTATGCAGCGGATGGGATAAGTGCATCAATGTTGGTGGAAATTATGTTGAGAAATAGAGGGGACAATGTATGTATAAAAATAAACTGGTTTCAAGTTGTAATCATAGTTAGTTATTTTTCAACAGCCATTTGTGACTTACTTATTAACTTACCTTCGTATGAATATTTATTGTCTTTAATTGTAAATTGTATTCAGGATGCTATATATTTATGACATCAAATCGATGATAAATAAACCACTGTAAACTGGATATTAATGTTTATCTCAAGTGGTGACTTTCAAAATGAATCTTTTTTAAAATTATACAGGACTAGTCATGTACATAGCACAAGTTTATAATATGTGGTAGTGAAGTTTGTGATTGCAGAATGTAAAACGTTGACTACCTCAGGTGAGCTTGCTATTGAAATTAATGATTATCATTCTGCAAATATGTGCATACATTTATCTGACTTGAAATAGAATATTCATTAGAGGGTGGGATATGTATTACTTTGAACAAAAATATATGCAGATAAAGTTGTTTTATAAATTGTTGATTAATCAAATGATTTACCAGATCTAAGGGTTGCCAGGTCTCCTTCATATCCTTCCCTTCTACTCCTTTTATCTCCCAGTGGAGCATAAGCCCACGGCCATCTCAGATATGGTACCACTTGCTTTCCTTCTTTCCCGTATTATACATCAGGCTCTAACTTGTCAGTGTGTTTTAAAATCTCTCTATATTTCTTCTGCCTTGTGAATTCCAAATGAAGAACTATCTCGTGAAATATCTTTAAGAAGACTATATTTAGTAACATGCCTGTTTTTTTAGCAATATATTGCACTTTCTAGCAATTGTCACTAAAATAGAAGATAAAGTCTGACTTTAGAATTTCAAGTATTGTTCAGAATGAATGTTTTGATGATGTTTTGAACTGTATTCTATATAATATCTTTAGAAACTGTTTTATTTAAAATATCTATTGAAATACATGCAAAGACTGAAAACACATACAAGTTCCTTCAATTTATTTAATTGATAACATACAGTAATGCAGTTTTGAAGACTATTTGTTTGTGAAATTTGTGAGCAGAATTAGTTTAAATATGTAATATATATATAGTTAGTCATTATTATACAAACATTTATATAAATTATTTATGTTGATTAACATATAGGATTCATGCCTATAGAGCTGTGGGAATAGCTGAATGACAAGCTTGTATGCCACTGGTCCAGTGGTCATTTGTTCAATTCTTTCTAAAAGCAGGGATCTTTTAAACTGACCTGACCTCTCAGTTGATCCAGCCTAAAAATAGGTACCAGGAGATGTTCTGGATTGAGTGCTAGCTGGCCTATATAAATATGTCGCCAGTACCATATATTCAAGGCATGGGAAAGGGTCCTTGACTGACTTTTCTTATCCTTACTTATACACACATAAAAACAAGCACATACATAAACAATTTATGCATGCAGAGGTCTTCAAGTATTCACCATAGAGATTTTCTATTGCTTTGAGATTTCATACACTGCTGCCATTTTGTTGCTTCAATACTACATTGATATTATTAAAAGCACAAAGTAATCCCATGGCAGATACTGCCATTTGCCTTTCCTTGGGATATGATAGGCTGTTGTAAAGGTAATATTAAATATATATATATATATATATATATATATATATATATAATATTTAACATATGTAACTGGGTCAGCTTGAGGTCTGGTTAGATAACCTTTTGGAAGCCCTAGAGTAGACATGGTTGTGGACATCTGTATCTAGCTTGAGAAGGCTAAGTATGAACCATAGTGTAGATTTCTGCAAATTAAAAAGAACCAGAGGATGTTATACTCATCACTGATCCTGGCATAGTGCACTGAACATCTAGCCTTTTCAGAAAAGGGAAAAAAATTAGAGAACCTGTGTGCATAATGCACATAATAAAAATTAGGATTAGATTTCATTCCAAAATAAATGGTCTACTATTTTACAAAAGCTGGACATAAATGCATGAAAGCAACTGCAGAAAAACTCAACAAAATCTTAATTAATTAGTTCATAAATAAATAACACAGACTGTTTGGCTCTCATAGAAGTAAGAGGACACACTAGAAAACATTAAAAATTGAAAGCTATAGTTACCGACCGGGATCTAAAAGTCGGTCCCAGTCGGTAACTGTAGCTTTAAATTTGTATGTTGTCTAGTGTGTCCTCTAGTCTCTAATTCTTTCCACTACTTCTATGAGCACCAAACAATGCGTTTGCATTTATTTACAAACTGTCTTAGTTGCCTCAGTGGGTTCCCAATTGATATCTTAATTAATTATCTTATTTTAAACAAAATGTTAAAACATTAAGTAAAAGGGCAAACATGCACCTGGCTAAATTCTGTTACTAGGTTTAGCAAATGATCACTGCAGTAGAAGTACATGTTAGAGATAAATCTATTAACAGCATTTATGCAAATATTTCAGAGACAATAATTGGGGTTGAAAATATCACAGCGTTTATCACATCAACACATATGCTTTCTAGAATTAGAGAGACTAGTTAATCTTGTGCACCTTCATGTGTATGAATTGTATGTAAAGAAAGGCAACACTGCTTTCTTGTATGTAGACTAGCTCAGAATTTAGCTGAGCATAAAATGTACATTACAATAGAAACATTATCCAGGTGTGATACTGGCAGCTTCAATAAATGACTAGGTGGGAACATCCTGACAAGATCAAAAGTCAAGGTCAATACAGATGTGAAAGATGATAGATGTTCATGTAGAATAATTAAATGGAACTTTCCAGAATAATAACATTTGTGGAATGTTGACCAGCAGCTATTTACATCTTTAAATGGCTGTCCAATATTACATGATACTATAAAAATGCATTTTAATTTAGCAGGAGTAACAGAGACCCACTCCTGCAAATTATTAAAGCTTAAGATTTGCAGTAAGATGATGGTTCATATGTTTGATGACAGCTGGCAAACAATGGAATTAAAATACATTAGCTGAAATTATAAACATCTGTGAACAGCAAAGATCAAGATGTAAAATAATACTCAACAATGCCACAAAACAAACAATGCAACTATAATTTTGCACCAATAATGAAGATAAATAACACACAGTCAACTATTTTAACTTAAATGGCTTAGACTGTTTAGCCAACATTATGCAAGGAAAGAATTATTGACTTGTCTATGCACACAAATACAATATAAGTATAGTAAATGTTATTTCTCAAATTTTTTCTCCTTGTATTAGTCATTTTGATGCTGTTTGGAGAGCTTTAATAGATCAATAAATCAATTACCTACATCAGCTGGGTTTATACGCCTGACTGAGGCACTCAAACTGGACAGGTTTTTGGCATGAGGTCAGGCTAAAAAGCTGAGGAGTAGGTGGAGTTCTCTATGTATGGATGGAAAAGCCACCACCTCACTGGTTAAATGTTTCTTTTGTCTCTTTCCTTACTAGCTTATAAAGCTGACATATGAGTGATAAATTATCTTATAAAGCTGACAGAGGAATGATAAACTAGCTTATAAAGCTGACAGAGGGATGATGAACTAGCTTACAAAGTTGTCAGAGGAATTATTAACTAGCTTACAAAGCTGACAGAGGAATGATGAACTAGCTTACAAAGCTGATAAAGTAATGTTGAACTAGCTTACAAAACTGACAGAGGAATGATGAGCTAGCTGAGAAAACTGACAGAGGAATTATGATCTAGCTTATAAAGCTGACAGAGAAGTGATGAACTAGCTTACAAAGCTGACAGAGGGATGATGAACTAGCTTAACATGCTCACAGTGGAATGATGAATCAGCTTACAAAGTTGACAGAGGAATGATGAACTAGCTTACAAATCTGACAGAGGGATGATGAACTAGCTTACAAAGCTGACAGAAGAATAATGAATTAATTGGATATTGCTTTGGATACCTACTTTCTTTTGGGAATTTAATATTCAACGATACCCACCCCCTCAAAATGTAAATGAGCATGCTTCTGGGACAATGGGCCTTACTGAAAAGGGCGATGGGCTGTCAAAGGCTACCCATTTACAGTTAAAAGGAATGTATCACATCATCATCTTTGATTTATACCAATATGGAATGGTGTGCATTTGCTGAATTATTTACTAAACAAATATACGCTAGTATCACACATGACAAAATATCCAGGACAGAAAATCAAACGGAGGTATTATGTGACCAAGGGGAAATTGAACTACACAAGGAAAGTCATCATCATCATCATCATAATACAGCCCAGAACATAAGTGAAGAGTGACTGTATTGGTACTGTGTTCCATGTGAAACTCAAGGGTTTAATGAAGAGGAATGTCTATTTATCTGTATACTATTAATATTAAGCGTATTAAAGGACACATTAAAAGTAAAGTTAAAGAAGGTCAAGTATACACCAGGAAACACTAAATATGATCTGTGTACGTTGAAAAATGACAAGGAAATACAAGACAATTTTAACATGGAAGTAAAGAGCAGATTTGATATATTGTCTAATCTAGAAATCCTATTTCAAGATGTGGATGACCAATTAGAAATTTTGAAGAATTAAATCAGTTTGGCTGCAGAAACAACAATCCCAAAATTAAATGACAATGAATGAATCACCGAAAAACGAGAAGTAGATATTGTGAGCTTTACTAGAGCACGATTACAAGAGACAAAATGGACGTTGCGGCCAAAGCCTTCGTCAGCAACAGAACAAACAAATAAAACTAGACAAACAAATACACGAAAGACGCTACATGAAAGTATTAAGGGTACTCATCTGTATCCTAGCTTGAGCGGCTATCCGTGGATGGAATAAACCGGATGTAGTGGTTAAAGGGTCAACTGACTAAAGGTCACTAAAGCGAGAAGCTCGGGGATTGGCTAAGACGACCGGTGAGGGAACCGCTAGCTGGGGGGATGGGGGTGCGCCCATGAGAGCGAAACGGAAAAATATGGATAGGTAGAGCACTGTAGCAGACTCTGTGGCGATGTAACGGATGCAGTTCACAATTCCGCACTCCAAGCTCGAAACACTGCTGCGGGCGATAGGATGTAGATCACCAGGCGCTTGTCATCATAGAATTGCACAAGTGCCGGTTGTTCAGAAAGCAATGAGAAGTGACTGAACGCAAACTAACCAGGAAGTCACAGAAGGCAAAGATAATGCTGGTGTTGACTACGCCGTCCTGTGAAGGACATGCAACTGGCTTATTAGTGGACTATATTACTACAGGGATGGGAGGGGGCAGGGGGCGTACGGGGAAATTAAAGAAAGTAGGTCGTAAGCAATGAATGACTGAAGAAATTTTATGACTAATGGAAACAATAAGAGATAACAAAAATAATCTTGACAAATATGAAGAGATTCACAGAAAACTCAGAACATTATGTAAAGAGGCTTGAGAAAAATTGCATGAAATTGAAAATCAACACAACATTAAAAATACCAAATTAACGCACACAGGAATTCAGGAGCTTACTAATAAAAGAACACCTACATCAACAGGCTGCTTGAAAACAAAAGATGTAAAATTCATAATACAGAAGAATCAGATACATTTTCAGTATATGTGAAAGAACTCTATAATGATACGAGCAGTTGGATATTTCTTATAATACGGAAGGACCACCTTTACTGAAAATGGAAGTTCAGCATTCTCTCAATCAAATGAAAACTGGCAAGACCCAGGGTCCGGACAACATTACAACTGAAATGATTTCTGCCTTAGAAGAGTATGGTATAGATCAAATTACCAGACTGCTAAACAATGTATATGATACTGGTGATATTCCCAGTGACTTCTGTAAATCACTGTTTACTGCAATTTTGAAAAGTCAGGAACCTTGCAATGTGATAAACATATAACAATCAGATGAATGAGTCACATCACAAAGATTTTACTAATGATCATCATTCAATGAGTTAGGAAGAGAATACAACCCAAAATAGAAGAAGAACAATGCAAGGCAGGGTACAGAAAATGCTGTGTTTATGCTGAGAATATTAATTGAGCATTCTATAAAAGTAAATAAAGACCAATATCTACACAAAGGCTTTTGATAAAGTAAGACATGTCAACATGATAAGGATGCTTGCAGATCTAAAAATTGATGGGAAAGACCTTAGACTTGTAAACATATATTGGAAACAACGAGCTGTATAAAGATTGATAATGAAGTAGGTCAATATCAGCCTATTAAGAGAGGTGTGTGACAGGGATGTGTAATATCTCCAGATCTTTTTTCTCTATACAGTGAAAATATTTTCAGAAATGTAGAAGATATGAGAGAAATCACCACTGGGGGACGTAACATCAATACTGGATGATACAGTATTGTATTGATTGCAGGCAAAGAGCAGGATCTGCAACATTTGGTAGATGTGGTTGTTGCACACAGTGAACAACTCATTTATTCATTCAGTAGCATGTCCTTTGCAGAACCTCGCTCCCATAAAAACCTTCCGGAAAACCTCTCGATCATAAGCAAGATGTCCCGCGTCTGATACAACCATCTGGAGATCATCCACCACATCCTCCACCCATCTTCTCTTTGGCCTTCCTCTTCCTCTCTTCCCAGGCATATACCCCTCCATTACTGTTCTCTCCAAACTTTCGTGACGTTTCAAGTGACCAAAATATTTCAATTTTCTTTGTTTTATCGTCTTTAATAGCCAACCTTCTTCAATATTCAGCTCTTGAAGTATGGATGCATTTGTTCTTTTCTTTACCCAAGATATTCTTAGAACTCGTCTATAACATTTATATTCAAAGGCATTTATGCGCTGTTCAGCTTGTTTAGTAAGTGTCCAGGTCTCACAGGCATATGTTGCAATGGGAAAGATGCATGCTCTTAAAAATCTAATTTTTGTAGTTCTGTCTGTCCCATTCCATAATTTATTCAGTTGTTTTAGTCTTTGAAGAGCAATTGATAGTCGTCGTTTAATTTCTTTCATTGTGTCACCGTTGTTGGTAATCAATGACCCAAGATATTCAAAATTGTCCACCACCTCCAATTTTTCCTCATTAACATATATTTCTTTCTCCATAGTAGTTTTATCTGTATGCATTATCTTTGTTTTTGCTATGTTAAGATATAAGTTGTGATTTTCACTATTCAATTGGGTTGAGGCTATTAGGTTTTCTATACCAGTCTGTGTTGTGGATAGCAATACTGTATCATCAGCATACCGAATCTCTGGTATGTCATGACCACCGATATTTAGGGCATCATATAGCTCCCTGTTTATATCATCTCTTACATTTCTCATTATATTTTTGGCGTACAGGTTAAACAAATAGGGGGACAGCACACAGCCTTGATGGACTCCTTGTTTGATATCAAACAAATCTGATGTCTCGCCATCTATTCTAACCGCTGCTTGTTGGTCTAGATAGAGCATTCTTATGAGTTGTATTACATGTGGTGGAAAGCCCATATTCCTCATGATTTCCCAAAGTTTCTGATGTTGTACACAGTCAAATGCCTTTGAATAATCCACAAAACATGAGAATAGGTTTACATTAAATTCTCTGCACTTCTCTATTATTAAACGCATATTGAGAATGTGATCTCTTGTTCCTCTTCCTTGTCTAAATCCAGCTTGAACCACGTTAATTTCTTCTTCCATTTTCTTACAAAGTCTTCCCATTATGATTTTTAGTAGAATTTTACTTGCATGACTGATCAGGGCAACAGTTCTATAGTTGGTGCATAATTTCAGGTTGCCCTTTTTTGGTATTGGAATGAAGATAGTTCTCTTCCAATCTTTTGGCCATATACCATATTTCCATATCTTTTTACATAATGCGTGATAGATTTGTATGCTTTCTTCTCCTCCCACTTTAATTAGTTCAGCTGGTATCTCATCACATCCAGGTGATTTATCATTCTTCAGGTTCTTTATTGCCCATGCAATTTCATCTAATGAGGGTTCAGGTTCTGTCTCTGCTGTCATTGGCTCATGTATCTCATTCATATCCTCACTGTCACTCATATCATACATTCCACTGCAGTACTCCTGCCATCTTTTTAGAATTTGTCTAGATTCTGTTAAGGTATTTCCCATCTTGTCACAGATAACATTCAATTGAGGTTGAACATTTCTTGTCAATAACTTCATTTCTTTGAACATTTCATAATCTCTTCCAGTCTTATGATATTGCTCTATTCTGGTACAGCAATCTTGTATATATTGATTTTTGTCCTTTCTTGTGTTCTTTCTTATTTCTCGAGTTAAAGATTTATACTTCATCCTGCTGTTATCGGATTCACCTCCTTTCTGTTTCAGTTCCCTTCGTTGTTTTATTAATTCTAATGTGTCTGATGTAATCCATGGCTTAAGTTGCTTTTTCTTGGTCAGAATTAAATCTTTGGCTGCAGTTATCAAGATATCTCTAGCTTGTACTGCCAGTTCATCAGGTGTCATTTCCTCTTGTACAGACATCAAGACCCCAAAACGATTCCTAACTTCTACGGTGTATGCATCTGGTATTTTTGTGAAATCAAAACGAAGTGGCCTTGGTCCTCAGGTAAGCTTTTTGAGTTTTAATTTCAGATCTGCTTCTAATAACTGATGATCTGTATCACAGTCTGCACTTCGTAGGGTTTTTGCAGATGTTATGCTTGATCTCCATCTTCTTTGTATTAAAATATAATCTATCTGATTTTTGGTAATACTGTCCGGGGACGTCCATGCGAAGAGTCTTCTTGGGTGCTGTTTAATAAGTGTGTTGGCTATCGTTAACGCATTTTCTGTGCAAAATACAATTAATTTGTCACCTGCATCATTTCTATTTCCCAATCCAAATTTTCCTAAAATGTGTCTCTCATTTTCAGCTCTTCCTGTACCTACTTTTGCATTAAAATCTCCCAGTATTATTGCTATATCATTATGACCTATCTTATTTAATGTGTCTTGTAGTGTGTTGTAAAGAAACCATAACAACTATGACAGAAAACATAATAAGAAAGAGATCTGGTGGCGAGATCCCCAGGCCAGGCAGATCAGATAACACTGGGGACAAGTGTGACACATGGACCAGTACTAGTGAACAACTAGGTTAGAATTAAATTGTAAAAAGACACAGATTATGGTCGTCACTAGGAAGAAGGAAACACTACAATGTAATATACAAGTAAATGGGAATATTCTTAAACAAGTGAATCGGTACAGTTATCTTGGGACAGTCATAACATCTGATGGGAGATGCCTTGAAGAAATTAGAACAAGAATTGCCATGGCGACGGTAGCATTTTGAAAGATGGGAAATATACTGACCAAGAAAAAGATGTCATTTGCAATAAGAAAAAGAGTGTTGAAGTGCTACATAGAACCCGTACTTCTGTATGTGAAGCATGAACAATGCGCAGACAAGCTGAAAAACATCATCTAATGGCTGTGGAAATGTGGTTTCTGAGGAAAATGCAAAGAATACCATGGATAGACCAAAAAAAAAACCAATGACCAAGTCCTACAAAAACAAAAGAAAACTGTAAACTGATTAGAGAAATTAGATGTCACAATTTTATTATCACTTTATGAGAAGAAATAAATTGGAGAACTTGGTGACAACTGGCAAAATTGAGGGGAAAAGAACAAGAGGAAGACAGAGAAGTAAATACCTGGATGGCTTTACATGGTATAATGGAGACAATAACACAGAGCTGATCCCGACTCTGGTGATTGTGTGAGATGGTGAAACATTACCGCCCATGCTTATCGGCATGGCACTTGATGATGATGATGACAATAAAAGCAATTATAAGTTTCACACAATCAAAATTTGGCAGCAGTCGGAAATTGAAAATATCTGGTCTTAAGGTTGCTGTCTTGGCAATGGGTAGAGAACATTAACTGAGATGCAATCTGTCTAAATGAAGTAAACCTTGCACAAGTGTACACTGAAGTCAGCCTCACAGAGCCCTGAGAGTGGTGCAGAACTAGATATGGTTCAGTCTGCTCCAAAGAGGAACAAATCAGAGGAATAACTATTTCAGAACATGCATTTAATATTTATAGGATTTCAACGGTAACATAATTTAACAAGTAATAAATGATGTTTGACTGTGAAGTTATGTCACGACTACAGTTCAACACACTTACAGAAAACATGTTAAACATTACATTAGATATATGGAAAAATAATGTCTACAAATATTTTTGACTTTATAAAACTTCAAAACTGTTGTTTTATGTTTACATGGCAATTCTCACTGCACTCTGAGTAAACTGTAGATACTCAGTATTCTTCAGCAGTATTGAAATATAAATATGAATATTTGCCCATTTAGCATCAGTATGTTATACATACAAACTACTGAACGTAAAACGTGCCAAGACATCAACAGCAGCTGAAAAATGCTGGTGTTGATTTCAATGTCCTGTAAAGTATATGCAAATTTAAAAAAAAACAATGTTATACATGACAGCACAGTTTGCATGCAGGTTGTTTCAGCAGATGTTATTATCTATGTATTATTTTCAGTAACTCCTATTTGTCTTTGTTCACTGTCACCAAATTCTTTCACAATCTTCACTTTAAAACTCTCATACCAGAACAGTAAAACTACAGACACTGACAGGTTTGAAGCTTCTGTGATCTTATCCATTGTATAACAGTTATCCAATTAAAACCATCCAAAGCACGTGAGAAGAAACAGCAGCAGCATAACTCAGATAACCAACTCAAGCTGTAGTCACTGACTGCATGTTATTCTCAATTATGTGCCGAAACAGAAAATAATTATAAATGGACTTTAGAACTGAAGTTGAATCAAGCAACTTGAAAGCCTTACATTTTTTAATCATTCATGTTTTTCAGCATCCTTATGACTTAGCATGCTAATTACTTTTCCTCCAAAATCTGTTAAGGAATATATATATATATATATATATATATATATATATATATATATATATATATATATATATATATATATATATATATATATATATATATATATAGTCAAACCTCAGTTTTCGTTGCCCTCGGTTTTTGTCAGTTTAGGTTTTCGTTGATTTTTTCCGCGAAAAATTTGTCTTGGTTTTCGTCAATTGCCTCAGATTTTGTCGACTTGCTTACATAACCTTGCTGTTAATTTGTGATAACAAAGGGACCCGCGCATTCTTCTGCTCAGTTTGGCATTGTTTTTCATTGTGTGAGCATCACTTGCTAATAAAATTCAAAAGCGGTATTAAGATTGCTGAAATTGGCCGTATGTATGGGAAGTCGCCATCCATGATAAGTTTCATTGTGGCGAAAAAGGAAGCAATAAAAGAGGCTAATGTAGCGAAAGACATGAATGTGCTAACGAAACAGAGATCACAAACAATTGAAGATGTCGAACAGTTATTATTAATTTGAATAAATTAAAAACAGTTAGATGGCGATTCTATTTTGGAGGCAATCATATGTGAAAAGGTCAGTCTGTTGTATGCGATCTCATTAAGAAAATGACTGGGACAAATGCTAGTGTACTTAGTTATTTAATGGCCAGTAAATTATGGTTTGAAAAATTCAAGAGTTGCACTAGCATACATTGTGTTACTAGGCACGGTGAAGATGCGAGTTCAGACACGTCTGGGACCGAAAAATGGTATTAAACACTATATTTATTCTCTATAAAATGTGTTTTCGGTATGTATTTTGGAGTGTCTAGAACAAATAATTGGATTTACATTGACTCATTTGGAAATAATTGCCTCGCTTTTCGTCGGTTTCAGGTTTCGCCAATTGTTTTCGGATGGATTATTGACAAAAATCAAGGTTTGACTGTATATATATGACTAGTTACTACTGTAATATGTTTGTTTGCAGCTTCTTTATTTTGCTGCCATGTCTTATAGTTGATCAACTAGCTATATTCACATTATATTTACAGATCACAATGTACATTATAATCTGTCTGTAGAAAATTTATTTGTTGGTAATTGATTTAAAACTCCTGCAAGTCTTGATGAATGAAATGTAGGTAATACATTTAAATTGTTTGGTGACCTGAGGTCTCCATTTCCAGGGGAAGTAAACTCTGGAAAATCAGCTGGATCAATGTGTGGTGCTATGTATGGCCGGTTCTCATGCTTATCCAGAGCTAGTTGATGAAGATGGCTGGCCTGAGCTGTTCCAAGTTCAGACACTAAGCTGTTCAGCTTACTGTTTGCATTTTGCAACAAGGCATATGGTGTGTCAACTTCTGCTATTTTGCCATCACTGATGATCTGCATGTGTAAAAGAAAATAACAATAGTTAAACAGACAGGGAACATCACCTTAACAATGGGACTTGAATAGAACATAAGAAATAAGAGTTAAACAATGTAGTAGAAATGCCAGCGTTAAAGATGAGTGATTCCACATGCAACACAATGTTATCTATTGTTATATATTTGGTTTTATTACACAATTATACAAGTAAAAAGTAAAGGATCCTTAACACATCTTAAGATTGGGCATATGGTACTAGACCCATATTTTTATAGACTGATCGCCACTTGGTAGGTGATATGGTTAGTATGAAGCCAACTAACTTTAATCTCCAAGACAATTCCTGGTAGTCATTTTTATAAGGCTGGGTCAACCTGGATGCCGAGGTCACTGACCTTCAGACTGGCAAGCTAGTGTCTAGCCTTTATGCTTGTGCAGCTCCCACACAATTATGCCATGTGAAAACAAGTCTCAGCATGAGCTATTAGTTTAATGGATGAGACATCACTGTTAATGTTTCAAGTTGCAACTTTTCTTTCATCAGTTTTCTGTGTATTTTATTTTCACTGGTGAAAAGATTATAACAGATACCCAACAACACTAGCTCGCGCCCCCCCCCCCCCCCCCCCCCCCCCCCCACAACACCCAAAATTATATATAATAAAGAAAATATGACTATAATTATTGATCAAATTTAAAGCTTGAGCCTTTACAGCTAGAGGTCCAACCTACACTTGGAAGCATTTACTTTCTTCGGTGTGTGTGTGTTTCGATAGAATAATCATTATTTTTAGAGAGATGTGAGAGGAAAAGACAGACAGGCAGACAGACAGGCAGGCAGGCAGGCAGGCAGGCAGGCAGGCAGGCAGACAGCCAGCCAGCCAGCCAGCCAGCCAGCCAGCCAGCCAGACAGACAGACAGACAGACAGACAGACAGACAGACTGACAGACAGACAGACAGACAGACAGACAGACAGACAGACAGACAGACAGACAGACAGACAGACAGACAGACAGACAGACAGACAGACAGACAGACAGACAGACAGCTAGCTAGCTAGCTAGCTTTGTTTCATGATTTTTACTCTCCATACCGTTCATTAATGTTATCAATGTTTCAGCTACATGCAAGTATGTGTGTCAATGCTGAATTAATAAAGTCTACAATTGCTATTCCTATTCTTCCTTAATCAGAACTAAATATTCTTACCTTGATTCTATCTGCATAGATAATAGTATCAGGTAAGTGTGCTATATGAATGACAGTGTGGTTTTGAAACTTGGTCCGTAAGACACCATGTATTATTGTATTGCACCTGAAATGTAAGATATTGCAATCATTACCATAGAAGTAAAAGGCCAAGAACCATGTTACAATGATTAAGGCTTGTAGAGCATATGGTGCTAGACCCATATTTTATAGACCAATTGGCATTCAAGCAGTGATGTGGTCAGTATCACACTGGCCGCCTTCACTCACAAACACATTGCCTGGGGTGATCAGGTGGCCCTGGCAAGCTTTAAAACTCTGTCTTGATATGCATATGATCCTGTGACACCCATGCTCACAGGCATGCATCTCGCCAATGTGTTAAACTGAACTCAAAATGTGCTCTAGCTATCCTGTAATAATGCCATCTAGGTTGGTTGTGACAGGAACTTGTTCTGTAAATCTGTTAGTCATAAATAGTTATCTCTGAACTATTTTACATCTTATTGTCAGACAAATAGAAATTAATACTGGACAGCTAGTTATTACAGGAAAGCAATGGCAAACTACTGAGCATAATCTTGCCATGAAATCAACAATGAGCTGAAAGATGTTGATGTTGACAGCGATGTCCTGTAAAGGATATTCGGGAAAAAAAACGTTATTACAGTGTACAAAGGAGCCAGCCACTCTTTGGATTTGAGTCTACACAAATGGGTCAGCAAAAAATGCTGTTAGAAATGGACAAGAGGGAGTATATATAGAATACCCAATAATACTATGGACACGGCCAGAGTACTATCAAAAAAGAACAGCCATACCTATGATGTAGAAATCCAGGCAAACAAAAAAGCAACTGAGAAATTACTGAATAACAATCATGTTACACAGCTTGTGGTGCTATTGACAGATGTAAAATCAATACTTGAGGCACTTAAGTCTGGGAAATTGCCAGTACTAAGGACACTTCTTACTGAACTAGGCAGCCCGCGTAGTCATTATACAGTGGATATAGCCTCACTGTGGAGTGCCTATGAATGAGAGAGCTGATCTATTAGCCAAGAGAGGAGCAACAGAAGAGCAACCTGATGTGCCTGTCACATATCACCAAAATAAAAGAATCATCAAATCAATGAGAAAGTAACCGACACCAGCACAAGATAATTACCACATTACCAGAACAAATCATTATTCTGCACCTCAGAACAAGTCACAATAGATTACACAACCACATGTATACAAAAGTCAAAATTGGCCATGTACACATGTGGATTGGTGCCACAGACAGTAGATTACATACTCCAAGACTGCCCTGAGTACAACATATCTAGGCAAACCTTCTGGCCTAGAAAAACAAACAGTGGAAGATAAACTTTATGGACCACAGAGTGAGCAAACAAAAAATGACAGCAGAGATTATACAAAAGACAACATTGCAGTTATAGACAATAAATGTACAACGAACAAAAGAAGAAGAAGAAGCTAGTTATTATATGCTATTCAAACTTACTACATAATCTTTCTCTTTCTCTCTGTTTCATTCATGCCTAGTATTTTCAAACATTAGACCATTGTAACCTGCCCTGCTCTATTGATACACCCCATAGTTTCATATGTCTTGTTTCGATGATTTTTAATGAGTCATTGTTTTATTCTCTGTCACAATATTCTCAAGATTCTTCTAAACAACTACATCTCCACTTCCTCCAGTTTCATCACCATTTCATGACCTCATTGTTCAACATTTGCACCGACAAACAAGAACAGACCACACACAACATTTCAATAAACAGATTTTTGTATTGGTCATATTTCTGATTTTCATGAAGTTGCTCATCCTTGTAAATAAAACTTTGAATCTAGTCATTCTTCTAATTATCTCCGTGTCACACCTTTCTCCCTGCACTAGTTTGTCTATTTTATAATGTTAGTGTTTTATAAAGTATCCACATGTCTACATTTGTCCTTGTCTTCTATTAAAGGTGTGGAGGAACATAATGCTTCTGTTGTGTTTATGGTAGAAATACATACATTATCTTCATCTACCACACTCAGGCCTGTGTGAAATCTCACCGAGTATTTAACCTCAGATAGCAGGTCAGCACTCTACC
This sequence comes from Cepaea nemoralis, assembly GCA_014155875.1. Classification (NCBI taxonomy): domain Eukaryota; kingdom Metazoa; phylum Mollusca; class Gastropoda; order Stylommatophora; family Helicidae; genus Cepaea; species Cepaea nemoralis. The sequence goes on along the minus strand of JACEFZ010013952.1, from coordinate 570,564 downwards.
ACAGAGATAAATGTTTGAAATAGCATACATGTTTTAAGTGAATTCAACCACAAAAATGAGAATTTAAAAACTTTTACAGAATAATTACAACGCTGTAGTGTTTTTATGCTTTTGTTGGACTGCTCTCCTGGTCTTTAAGTGTTAAGTCCATCTTACCGCTTACTTTCTGCATCATAAATCAACAAACATATGTTTCTACAACAAATAGCTTACATAATATCTAGACTAGTAGTGGGCTCTTCATAAATAATGATCTTTGATTGATGTAGTATGGCACTAGCTAAGCGAAGAAGCTGCCGTTGACCCACACTCATACCATCTGCCACCAGAGCTATGTCTGTAGCTAGTTTCTGAGGCAAGCAAGACACTAATGTTGAAAGATGAACCTGAAAAAAAGAAACCGGTTTACGCTTCTTTACTGTTAGCAAGTCTATAGGAATATTTGATTACTTATTTGATACACATGTATAAGTTCTGGTCAAGATGGTGATGGATGGTTGTTTTGTATTGTGACCGCTCCTTTTTTCGCATAGGAGATGAACATTTTCATCTCCTGTGTGTAATTTGTGCGCCAGGATGTATATCAGGAGTTTCTTCTCAAGATCTTCACCGATGCTACAGAGCCATGCATCTGAGCGAAGCAATCCTTGAGTGAATTTTCGCAGCGTGTATGTTTCTGTGGTGTTTGGTTTTTCAACATGGCGTGAACAGCGTTTGTGCTCCGTGCGGAGAGCAGTCAACCTAACAAGGTGACGGGGGTGACGAGGAGGCCGTAAGCGACAAGGCAGATGAGGTGGAGCAAGGCATTTTAGACTCAAATGCAACGTCTGGGCCTCAAGAATACTCATATTCTTTATTGGAATTGTGCCAGCGTAAAACGAGGCCCTATTCTGGAAAACCTGGTATACAGGAACGACATTGTAGCACTTCAGGAGACGAGACTGGCTGATAATTCACTCCATATTGCCGGCTTCCAATGTTTCTACAACAGGCGACACCTGGGAATGGCGATTCTCATTCGCGACAGTATAGTGGTTTCAGAGCTGGACATGTCGAGATGGGACTGTGACGACATACAAATACAGGCGGTTAGAGTTCAATCCGGTCTACCATTCGTGTTGGTTAATGTTTATGGCTGTAACCCGAGTGTGGATTCCCAGAAGTGGTAGTGCTTAGGTGACATATTAGGTCACGAGAGGAATGTTATTTTCTGTGGTGATTTCAACGCTAAGGGGAGATCATGGGGAAACATTTCCTCCAACACACAGGCAGAGGAGCTCGAGGCTGCACTTGAAACCATTGACCTGGTTTGTATCAACAGTGGCTGTGTCACCAGGACAGTAAGTCGTCCAGGTGATGAGGACAGTGTTATTGACCTGGCGCTGGTTTCTCCTTCACTCACTACAGTGTATAGATGGGGGTGTCATAGGGTATCATGGCAGCGACCACCACCCTTGCAGCATATTGGTGGAGAAAGGCAGAACCAGGCAGGACAAATCAAAGGTCAAGACTTTCTAGTATGACAGTACAGGACAAGATGTGGTGAGTAAAATAAGGCGTGACAAGTGCAGAAAGCTTCATGGCAGGAAAAAAGCTGGGAGCAGCCACCTTGTTGAATTTGGAGGTGGAAAAGGCCTGGGTGGAAAAGCGTAATGCTGTTAGGCAATGGCAAAACGCCAAGAAGAACAGAGTTGCCCATCCTAGTCCTTGCGTGCACTTAGAAAGAGAGATGCACACAAAAGTAAGCTATTTAAAAAAAACTGGTTAAGGTTGTTAAAAGTGAAAAATGGGCAGATTTATATCGAAGAGTAAGCACAGACAAGTCACTGAAATTGTTCTGGCGACTACATAAAAGCATGAATGGGGTAGTCAAGAATAAGAGTATTGCTGACTTTCCAAGGTGCTGACCTCATCTGACAGAGGACTGGCAAGGGCAAAGCCCTCTTCCAATGCTATCTAGAGCAGAGAAACCAGACAGACATGAGAGGCCGAAATCTTGCCAAGGAGGTTACCTCAGATAGTTGTAAGGCCCAGAACATTTCGGATGAAGACACAGTGACAGTGAAAGAGATCAAGGCTGTGCTTCGATGATCAAAAAATAGCGCTCCAGGCCAAGATGGCATAAGGTATGACAACATCAATATGTGTACCGACAATGAGCTAGAGGAACTAGCAGACATGCACAACAACAGTATCGGGAGTGCTAGCATCTAGGAAGAATGGTTACACAGCTATCTGATTCCCTTGCCGAAGTCTGGCAATGACCACCCGAAAATTCAGGGATATCGGGTAATAACCATGCAGAATACAATAGGCAAGCTGCTGGAGAAGTTAATTGCCAGAAAAATATCAAGACAGCTAGAGAAGCAAGATGTTTTCCCACCTACCCCGGGTGGGTACCATCCAAAAAGAGAAACCTGGACCAATGCAGCAGTTTTTGCCCATGATGTCTATGAAGGTTTCCACTCAGACATTGAAACATTTGCTGCAGCAATTGATCTTGAGGACGCATACAACAGAGTACCATTGGATTTTTTAATGCTTCAGCTTCTTGAACTCAAGATAACTCCTTTCCTCCTGAGTTGGATCGCTGCAGCCCTATTCCAACGGAAAGTAGTCTTTAGATGTGGCAGATGGATTTCAGAACCAACAACAATATATCCTGGCCTACCACAGGGATCACCATTATCTCCAATGCTGTTCAACGCCTACTCTGTGAGAATCACCAGCGAGCCGACCACGGGACCAGGAAGGAAATTGTCATATACCAATGATGTTTTAGTTTATCGTCAGGGTAAGGATAGAGATTGGGTTTCTGTGGAACTACAAACCAAACTCAATCGCATAAGTACTTGGTGTGTTTTCTTTGTTTGTTTGTTTGTTTGTTTTTGGCACTTGCTTGCTTTGAAATCAAGCATAGTCCATACACACTATTTATAGTAGTGATGGACTGAATTTTGCGTGTGGATCAGCTTTCCCTATTAACAGTGTCCCTCACCATCATATGAACCCACTCCAACTTCAGAGGTACTTGTAATTTACGTCCACTTGGTGTATTGAAGCTGGGGTAATGGTCAACCCAACAAAGGCAACAGTGACATGGTTCTCTTTGAATAACCATATTGTCAACACCCAAACACCAACTGTAAATTTGGGTTCAGAGACTGTGGAAAGAATGCAGGCCATGAATTACCTGGGGATATGATTTGATTGAAGCCTTGCTTATACTGAGCACGTAGAGCAGGTGATAACAAAGGCCAAGCGGGATTTGGCTGCGATGCAGGTGTTAGCAGCAAACTGTGAGCAGTGCCATCTATGTCTTCTTTACAAGGGTCTGGTCCTTTCTGTTTTGGAGTATGCGATAGCAATCCTGACTCTCAGCCATAAGCAGATGGAAAGGATACAGAACGAAGCTATGTGTATTAATCTTGGATGTACAAGAGACACAGCATGCAGGGTGATGCGCTACCTTATTGATTTTCCAGCCATGAGGGACATAATACAAATTTGCTGAGCATGTGCCTACCTCAGAGTCAATGCAAACACACAACATCCACTGCATAGCGAGATCAAGAAGGTAAAGGGCAGTAGGTTAAAAAGAGGAAAGTCATGGATGGGTCAAGCCGAAGACATTCTTCAACAGGTGTGTTCACTTGAGGACTTAGAACCTGGCGAGGAGTGGGTACAAGTGCCAACAGAGTTCTGTACATCCTTTTCAGTGTGCATCCAACTATACAGGAAATGCAGACAAGAAAATCCACCTGCTGTGGAGGCGGAAGTACAGGTTATGATCTTCGATAATTCTTTAGAAGATAATGCTGTCATTTACACAGATGGGTTGGTCGTTCAAGGAGTGAGGAGTTCATGGGCCTTTACGGCTCAGGCCGGAGGGAAAATTGTGAAGGAAGAGTCTGGTGCTTTTGCTTTGACCACAATGTAGCTTGACTATGGAAGTTATGGCAGTAAGTAAAGCAATAACATGGCTCGAGACAGACATTCAATCAGGCATATGTCCTTAGTGACTCAATGAGTTTGCTCAGGAGGATAGAGATGGGGTGGGTCCGAAGAGAGTGGTTGATGTCTCTGGAGCGGTCTCGGCTGGCAAAGATTTTGTGCCAGGGCATGCAGATGTGCAAGGAAATGAGCGGGCTGACAGGCTCGCAGGTAGGACTACTGTGGAAGGCGGACGAGCCATGGACCAGGCAGACATTCTGATTGCTCTAAGAGAAATACGAGAACCAAGCGATGACTGTGAATCTACAACCATGGTCAGGCTGCGAGAACAGCAAGTTAAAAGAGGTGAGGCCAAACAAGAACACCATGTAGGAAGCCAAAGAAGATTAATAAACCAACACAGAAGTGGTGTTGTGAGCCGCTACACGCTGCAGGATTTGCTGAGGAGGGGATCTGAGCACTTATGGACTGAATGGTTCGATGTGCAATGAGGATGATCTGTCGACTACTAACTAACTACTAACATGTAGAAACACATGATACATACTTGACAACAGAAGCTCTAGGCTATATCTCATTGTTGCAATAAAGTTTTCACTGGTGTAAGTAAGGACAACACACATAAGAAGCAGAGCATCTCTTTCTGCATTAGGCTTGTAATTATTACAGCTTCTCAGGATGCTGTAGGAGTTTATCCTTGTTCTTGAGATGTTATATTAAGGTAATCTACAGTGTGTAATTCCAGGGCAAGGCCCTAAGCCTTGGTCAGCAATTGGTCTAGCATGGAAGCTCCGACAGGTGGATAGTTATAGTATTGCTTTGCTGATCAGGCAGCTTCTGCAGCTTGTCGCTACCTTTCCTCTGGAGTAAATTAGGCAGGCCGAGAGAGGGATCATGCTGCATGGGTAATACATGGTCTCTAAATTCAGCCCAGGCTTTGTGTTATGGAGAGGTATAACTCCATTTTACAAACTATTGTCTGTCAATACAGCAAGGTGCCAGTCAAATCTTGATATTTTGGTCTTTTTCTGGCATTTCCATATCTCACTCACATACATATACAAAAATGCATATGAGATTTTCTAATGTCAAAGAGCTATCAAATTCTGCACTGTTTAAATAAACATATATTTATGAAGATATCAATGGAGGATCTCAGTCCAATATTTTCTTGAAATTAATTAATTCTTTACTATTTTGTATTTTAGTTATTTTTCTGAATTCTTTCTTTAAGAATACATATATAGTCTTGTATTTTGCTGTATAATGTCTCTTTTTCAAGTTGAGTGGCTTTAAAAACTAATAATATTTTTCTCTATGTAAAGGAAGGACGATGAAAAATATTCTGTACAATATATCTTTGTCAGTCAAGGTGAACAAAAGAGATTTAAACAGTTATACTGAACCAATTCAGTTCTATTGTCAATATTAAAATGAGTCAATGACAATTAGCACACAAGTCAGGAATTATGTGAAAGATGCAGAGATGTGGTTTTATAAAAGGATGATGAGAGCACCATGGACAAATAAAAAAGCCTCATATGATTTAAGAAGTTAACTCATAAAGTAAAGAGGAAAGTTGGGGGGAAAGAGTGGCAGGGGAGTTAACTCATAAAGGTCAACAGGAAAGTTGGAGGGAAAGAGAGGCAGGGGAGACAAAAAGAGAAGATGCTAGACAGTTTAACATCATGGCATGGAGGAATCAGTATCAGAAATGGTTGGCAGCACATGAGACACAAAGCTCTGATCAGACATGATGACAAACGCCACACAGCATAAGAAGTAGAAGACAGATAGGATCTCCTGTCAAAGTGCAAAGTGACATAGTGAATATTACTTACCAAGTCGGTGATCTGGGTTCAATCACCAGTAGTGGTATGATTCTAGTTTATGATCAGTGTGGCTCATAAAATGGCTACTAGAATATTCTCAGAATGTTCTGAGAATTGCCTCGGAAAGAAAGATGGCTAGTAAGGGACCTGACCACCCCACCACATTATGCAATAGCCCAGAATGTGTAATGATCTAACAACATTTCACATCTCAATGGCAGTATTTGACATGGCAATAACTTTACATTTTTATGTAAAAATAGTCTTTCAGTTTTGTTTATTTTCAAAATACTTATAATTTGATTTATTATTAATGTTTACATTTAATGTTTGATATAAACTGTAAGTAATAATTATTCATAATGATTCGTGAGAAATAAAAATTAACCGACAATTAAATAAACATTCTCTGTGAATGTTGTGAAATAACTGAATATAGTAATAAAAAATAAATTAAACATTTTATTGAAATAGAATGTATTGGTCACAAAAGAAACATTGTGTTCTTTAACTCTTAAAGAATAAGGTGCCACTAATTGGGGCCCATGTGTTCATGGTGCAAGGCTCTTGGTCAGTAACTGTCACCAAACCTTTTAATTTCATTGCGAAATATCAGACCCATAAACTGTTAGTAGTATATACACTGTAACTGCACATTAACACATCAATAGAGGACAAAATTAAGTGTCAGTTTTGGGGTAACACTTTTAAGAGTTAAGAGAATTCATAGCATGGAAGAACATCAGTATTGGAAATGACTGGCAGTGCATGCGAGAGAAAGCTCTGATCAGATGCCACACCACATGGGTTATGACAAGAAGATGATTAGATATGACCTCCAGACAAAATGACAAAGTGAATGTTGATTTTCAAGTCAGTGGTCTGTGTTTAATCTCTAGTAATGGTAGGATTCTATTTTTGATCAGTGTGCTCATGAAATGGCTACCAGAATATTTGCATGGTTGGTATAGGAATTAAGGGTGGCTAGTAATAGACCTCCTTTAAGAGGTAAGATAATAATTGTGTTTACTTTTGAAACGTAAACAGCCACACTTTTTATTTTCAGATGATTTCATCAAGGTCAATAAGCATGCCATTGGTAATCATGACAATTTAAAATATATTATGAAGACATACCAATGATAACATGAGTAAAATGTTGGGACGTTCATTTAAAACCCGTTCCAATGGCTTTATTACAAAAGGATGGGAAAAAAAATCAACAGGTGTGGTAGAATTAAACAAAGCAATTCAAATGAATTATGCACCATGGGTTGGTCAGAAGAAGTCACCATAGGCATTCAGGCAAGCATCCCATTGCTTAGGTAAGTGGGGAATGCCGTCCGCTAAAAAGGATTGTGGTTGATCACTGAACCAAGTGTTTACAGCGTTCATTATGTCTGCATCTGTGTGAAATTGTTGCCCATTGAGAGTTTTTTTAGAGGTCCAAACAAATGAAATCATATGGTGACAAATCAGGACTATAGGCTGGATGTTGCAGAATTTCCCACTTCTTCCTTGCTAATGCTTCCTGCATGTTTGCGACATGTGGACAAGCATTATCGTGCAACAAAATTACACTGCAAGAAAGCATGCCGGGTCGTTTATTCTTGATGGCTTTTTGCAGCTTGTCTAATGTTTGCAAGTAGTGGATAGAGTTGATGTTGACACCAGGATCATTTTGGTTGGCCAACAATAGCCCTTCATGGTTAACAAAATGCGCTCAGCATAACCTTACCAGCGGAAACCTGTAACTTGATTTTTTTGGCTTTTGGTAATTCAGCATACTTCCATTGCATGCTTTCTCTTTTGCTGCTCGGCTCAAAGTAGTGACACCATGATTCATCGCCTGCCACTATGTGGAAGAGAAATGCATCACCCTCCACTCTGTGACGCAGCAAGTGGTTCAAACACCATCCCATGCGTTCCTCTTTTTGGTGGTCGGTCAACATCCGTGGTACCCACTGTGAACATAATTTTCAATATTGCAGGTTCTTACGATGACCTTTGGAATTAGCCCAACTGACACATCAAATTCTTTCGCTAGTGAACTTAAGCTTCGACAATGGTTCATCTGTACTGCTGCATCAATTTTGGTGATGGTTTCTTCTGTTGCAACAATATGCGCTTGACCCAGCTGTCGAAGATCCGCCGTGAACTGATGTCCTTTCTGAAACATTCATGCCCAGTCTATCACTGTTGTCTTCGACACACATTTGTTACCATACGCTGCCTGCATTATTCGATGAATGTCCACTGGTCAATATCCTTCTTCTTTTTGTTCACTTGCTTAAACTCGAACGTAGTCCTTACACACTGTTTAAAGTAGTAAAGGCTGAGTTTTGCGTGTGGGCTTGCTTTCCCTTTTAAAGGTGTCCCTCGCCATTCAGGCGAGCCCACTCCGACTTCAGAGGACTTCAAATGAAAGAAACTGAATCGCCGCTCTTTGAGCTTCTTTGGACGGATTTTGGATCAACCTGGCCATTTTCTCAATGGTCAGAAACAGAACAATGGGACGATAAGCACGTGCTATTTTATTCATTGTTCAGTACTTATCACATGACTATGACATGATCATGTTCAACGTACGCAATTACACGCAGTGCGGCACGAACGGATTTCAAATTAACGCCCCTTATACAATACTACCACCTACTTCTTCTAGAACCTTCCATATACTTGCATCGGGAAAGAGTTTTCTAGGGTCAAGATTCTCTCTCACACTTCCAATAAACAATGAAGGATTCTGAAACATCAATTAATACATTATTGCAATCTTGAAATGGTAACAACAAATAGGAAGTTTGATACTAGACTTTGCATTCTGCAGACCCTTTTATATGCCTTGAGGTATGTCGTTCATATGATGCTAGCCCTATAATTTTATAATCCAGATGCACTGGAAGTATGATGTGGTCAATGCCACGTTGATTGCCTTTTCCTCCCAAGACATTTCATGGTACCTATTTTAGACTGGGTCAACCTGGGAGGTCAGGTCAATTTTAAAAATCTTTCTTGATATACATCCAAGCCCATGACCACTGGGCCAACAGGCAAGCATGTAACTGGCCAGGATATAGGAGCTCAGACAAGCATGTAACTGGCCAGGATATAGGAGCTCAGACAAGCATGTAACTGGCCAGGATATAGGAGCTCAGACAAGCATGTAACTGGCCAGGATATAGGAGCTCAGACAAGCATGTAACTGGCCAGGATATAGGAGCTCAGACAAGCATGTAACTGGCCAGGATATAGGAGCTCAGACAAGCATGTAACTGGCCAGGATATAGGAGCTCAGACAAGCATGTAACTGGCCAGGATATAGGAGCTCAGACAAGCATGTAACTGGCCAGGATACAGGAGCTCAGACAAACATGTAACTGGCCAGGATATAGGAGCTCAGACAAACATGTAACTGGCCAGGATATATGAAGTTATTCAAAAAAGCATACTCCACTGTAGTTGGTCAGGACACAAGAGTTTAGACAAGCATGCAGTGTATGAAGTTATTCATGAATACATGCTCCGTTGTTTGGTGCAGAATGAGTTAACAGTGACATGCACCCTCTAGACAGTTATTCTTGAAGATGATGTCTGCTGTCTTATACTGGTATTTACAGTTCATCAAATTGTGCACCTATTGTGCAGGTCACACCCGCCTCACCTGAGTCTTGTCACTGATGTTATTATACCAATACACCCAAGGTAGAAACAACATCTGCCATGGCACTAAATTTTCTTTGCTTAATATTAAGTGGACTTGATGGTCTGCATGCTTTTAAGGATTCGTTCCTGGTTGAGTTGATCATCACCTTATGTTTGTCTCACACTAGAGATAATGTATTTGTATAGTTTTATAACTCCTATTCCTCACTATATGTTAAACTCTGGTCATCCGTAAAGAGCATTTCATTCAGAGAGTTGTATTGATCTTCTGCACTGTTTGGTTCAACAAGTTCAGCGTAAGTCTCCATTGCAAAGTGGTCAAGCCATTTGCCTCGCTCCGAAGGTTGTGGGTTCGATTTTGAGCTATGTCTTTCAATTCACGAGTGCATTTATTTTTTGCAGATTCCTGAGGTTCGTCACTGGAGCTATGGAGTTCTTTCTTTATACGACGCTTTCGGCAGGCTGCCCTGCAGAAACAGACCGAGCCATATGGGATAAAAACTTGGTGCAATTAAGTCAATCTTCTTGACTTTTAAGACATTTTTGGGGTCAAATTCTGGATGATCTTCACTTGATATTTTTGTCTCTGTTGTTAGTTTGGACAATGAGCAGTCAAGCTGAAAAACATCTGATGGCTGGAGAAATGTGGTTTCTGAGGAAAATGCAAAGAGTACCATGGACAGACTGAAAAACTAATGACCAAGTACTACAGGAGACAAATTAAAATCGTAAATTTATTAGAGAAATTAGACGTAGAAAGTCAAAATGTTTTGGACATGTTATGTGAAGAAATGGATTGTAGAACTTAGTGACAATGGCAAGATCGAAGGGAACAGACCAAGGGGAAGACCAAGAAGTAAATACCTGGATGGCTTGGCCACATGGCATGGTCAAGACAGGAACACTGAGCTGATCCACGACTCTGGTGGTCGCATGAAATGGCGAGTCATAAACGCCCACGCTTTCCGGCATGGCACATGATTGATTGATTGATTGTTATTTTATCCATGTATGTTAAATTAACAACATAAAGTCCTCTAGCAGAAATCTGCTGTATTTTGTGAAGTGTTAGGGCCAACAAATTTTTCAGGCCTGAGTGCACGGAGGAATAGATGGCCAGTCCTTCCCTCTCATAGCGAATGGTGAGCCTCAGAATTGTACCCTCATCTAACATTGCTCTTGCCTTTGTCAGTGCAACTTTCTAACCATTCTGCCAACACACCCTCTTAAATGTTCAATAGTAGGAGGCACACAATCCTGGTGGGCCCTTAAAACACTCCTATTGTTCTAAACTATCACCATACTCACGTCTCACTAAATGAGGGAAAGACTGGTCACCTATACCTCAATGCATTCAGGCCCACAAAATGTGATAGCCCTATCACATCACAAACCTACAGCTGGAAGCTAACCAATCATTTGTCTTGAAGCAGTGTTCTGCTATGGATCTTCACTTTTTAGTCATGTTTCAAACTTCACAGCAAAGGATTACCCTATAATGCTCCGTTCCTGTGCCAGTGAATATCACACACACAGCTCCTCATGTGAAAAGTGGAACAGACAGCAGTCCTAACAACCAAGCAGCATGTACGGGCATACATGCATAAGGCTGCTGACAGAATGTCAAGACAACAATCTGCCAATAAAATTACAGTCCATCTTTGATGGAAGCAGTCATCACTAAAATACCAGCAGCTGCACACACATTACTGCATAAGGAAAAACCAGCTAGCTCAGCAACTGGCTGTCCACAATTTTTCTGAACATGGAACAAGTCCACAATATAAACCACCACAGACAGATGTAAAAGCATTTCACATGAAATCAGTGTCACTAAAATACCAGCAGCTGCACACACATTACTGCATAAGGAAAAACCAGCTAGCTCAGCAACTGGCTGTCCACAATTTTTCTGAACATGGAACAAGTCCACAATATAAACCACCACGGACAGATGTAAAAGCATTTCACATGAAATCAGTGTCACTCCATGCACTTAACTCAGTCACTGAGCGATGGAGCCATGTAATACCAGTCAAAAATAAAGAAAATACATCAGCAAACTGTACAACAGCCTAACTGCCACATTGGACTGGAAGTCCTAGCTATGGATCTGTGATGTGACAGCATCATTACATCTTGTAGGCCAAGAGCAGGGTGGCCAATGTTTCCCTTATATAGCAGGAAAATGTCTTGGGACAAAGTACAAATGTTTGACAAGATATAATGTTGTTCATGGAGGAAAATATTACACGTGTATCAAATTAAATGGAAAAAAATAACAGAACATATGAAGGTGCAACAAATGTTCCCACCAGCAGGAAAGGCAAATGAAAACATTTAAGTTCAACCAAAATTCAACACTTTGAGAATAGAGCTTTGAAGGGATATTTTTCCTGAGCTATTTTTTTCTGCAAATTATTTGATCTCCATGTATCACCCTATTTTACATGTTTTCTAACACAATCACAGTCTGCTTGCTTTAGTGAACTGTGTTTGACAAACTCTTTTGCGTCTCTACATCTACAGGTATATCATATTTGGAGTATCTTAGAAACACAAGTTTTAATGGAATCACTGACTAACCTGTGGAACATATGCAATTTTATCCCTCAGCTTATTTTTCTGAATTGTCTGAATATCCACACCATCAATACGGATAATACCGATGAAGTCAGTCAGCCGGAACAACATGGATATGAAAGCTCTCTGTTCAGATGTCGTGCTAAATATTATTCCCATCTGTGGAGATAAAACAAATGTTATTATACATAAATGTCAATTGAAATTTACATTAAAATTAACTAAAGTGTTAAAATTCATTAAATGAATTCTCTATCACTTTCTTAAAATTAATTTAGAAACATGAGAAACAAAAGTAAGCAGAAAAAATGGTTAACTCAACTACAAGATTTTGAAAAATAAACCATTCTGTGAAAGAATTGATTTTTGTTCACTTATTTCAAGCAGAGGTGTGCCAATGATTTCACTTATGGTTTCAATTGCCAACAAATGTGTATAAAACAGTATCAGTTGTGAAATGATTATTTCCTGTGTGTTTATAAAGTTTGAACTAGTTACTTAACTGTAATTCTATGGAAAATGCAAATGAGGAAGTCACCATCAACTGGTATTCATGAGTTGTTTGAGTATATTTATCACTAGTTTTTTACACAAGAAAATAGCGTAGGATGGACAAGAAAGAGGATTTTAAACACAGAAGCCACAAACAATATGTTGACCGATTTATTGCCTGGCATATTTCATTGCATCTTGTCAAGTGCATACTGCAGAGTTATCTATCATGTTCAGTGAATAAATGAATAATACTTAAACTGAAACAGTTAAAACACATAGTCACAAGTATTAGTACAAATGTGCAACATCTGTTATCCCCACAGTCATTTCAAATTTACAACAACATCTTTTTTGTTTGCACAAAACATACTGTATGTGGCTTGTGTGTTTACATTCACTAAGGGAATACATGGTTTAAACAAAGGGGATGTTTGACTGCACATATATGGTGAATGGTGGAAGATTGGAGAGATCCACTGAAGCTGACCCTCAATGTGAAGATGACATCTCATCTGATCATAAGTGACAAATGAGTCGACCAAGTCTTACTTTACACAAATAAATGTGATACTAATTGTTTAAAATGTATTACAATATCTCATGTTGTGCCATATTTTAACATTATTTTTGCAAGGTTTTGCATTTATAAAAATTGAATGAAACAAATCAACTGATTGTAATACAAATATATTGAAAATTCATTCACATTCCATATATAAGTATCAACTGTGTGAAGATATTCAGAGGGAAAGTGTGAATTAATGATGTTTATGTGAACACAAATGAAATAAATATATAGAAATCACGCAGATTTCAGGTTATGGCATTATTGAAAAACCAAACATGAATGACATAATGACAGAGAGGATATTTTCTCTAGCATAAAGTAAAACGTAAGTAAAGGTGGCATGTACACACCTTAGCTGCTATGGCAAACAATGCTAGACACATATTTGTATAGACAAGCGGCATTTGGCAGGTGATGTGGTCACAATCACATTGGCTGTATTACTTGCAGGAAATTGTAAATATTTCATATGCAGTTTTTATATGAGAAAGTTGATCCACAGTGTGAGATAGTGAATACATAATGCACATTAAAACACACATCAACTAAAATACTTTGCGATTACATTGGTGACACAAATTAACTCTACATATATAATCTCTTGTTACAAAATGACTACAGAATAGCTGACTGAGAATATTCCTTTCTTTCAGATAATTAAAAAGAATGATTGTCACTTGTTTCATATGGCAGTTGAATGAATGAATGGAAAAGAACATTAAAGTGTTTAATGCAAAATTACTTCATACTAGAAATTGATAAAACATTAAACAATTACAACAAATAAACATAATTTTACTGACTCAGCTCTACCAAGAAACTCACTTTATGTTCATTGGCTACATCAAATCGCAACCATTTGCCAGATAAAAATGTTTTAGCAATGTAGGTGTAGTTTTTAACATATGGTAATTGGGTATATTTGCTGGTCTCTGATGCAAAGGCGTTATGGATGCGGTTCATAATTCCACTTACCTGCATTTGAAACACAGCTGCGACCACTTTGGTAGCAGACGACGTTGCGCTGGGTTTTAATGTGTTGGTGTGGGAGCCGGTCGTTTAGAAAGCAATGGCAAACTACTGAACGTAAACTTCCCAAGACATCAACAACAGCAGTATTGGTGTTGACAGTGATGTCTTGTAAATAAGATATGCAAAAAAGAAAATTTGGGTATTTGTTTCGTATCATCATCCAGTGGCTTGCCCTGTGCAAACCTCTTCCTCCATTAAAATCTGTCACAATTCTTCCTTACGTTGACTGAGTTAAATGATCATAAATCAATAAATATCTCACCTTTTCCTGGGCCCTGATACAGCACCAGATATTCTTTAGCAAGTTACATCCCTTGGCAATCATGGCCCCAGATGGAGGGACAGATACCCCTTCACAGGTGATTATTCCATACCTCGGCCAACCTGGGGGTGTTGGTGGTTCTGCTGCAGGTATGACGGGCACTTCTGGCACCAACTGATGGTACTGAAGTAAGTGAGCCACTGAGTTCATCTGTGAAGGATAAACACAAATTTATTCTTAATATCTAAAACAGAATATTGCTCTTTAAGTAATAAATTATGTATCGCATTAAGATATTCATACACTTTTCACCGCATATGTCTAATAGTTTTAGCCTCTTGCTCTCGTGGCACACTCTGACAGACAGCTAGTTGCCCTTCTCTTGATGTTATCTTCTTACTTGTATCACTGTCTACTTCTTGATCGACTGTCTTTTTAACTTTTCAAAATTGTAAAGCTTTTATTGGGGTATCATGTTTTTTTAATATAGCCAAAACATATTATTTGTCTTTTTATAATATTTCTTCTATCAATTTTCTTTTCATTTCCAGATTCTCTAAGATCTCTACATATCAAAACATGACCATTTGTTCAATTATTTTTTTATATCTTTCACATCTACCAAATCTGCAGTACAAGCAATTAATAATAATCTAGGTCCGCATGGCCAAATGGATGAGAACTTGCATTCTTAAACATCTGGTGTGCTATGCCGAGATAAGAGGTTAAACCCTTACACAGGACAGTTGGACTAAACTGTTGACCTAACCTCTTTGACTTGGGGATGTAAATTACAAGTACCTCTGAAGTCTGAGTGGGTTCGCCTGATGGCGAGGGACACTGTTAATAAGGAAATCTAATCCACATGTAAAATTCAGTCCAACACTACTAGAAGTAGTGTGTATGGACTACGCTTGAGTTCAAAGTGAGCGAGCGCCAAAAAAAAAAAAACATTTAAAAGCCATAATAATCTCAACTATTGCAGACCAAGTTATACATAATATTTCTTTGCCTGATTACAAGAATGATCTGTGTAATACATCACATCCAAGATTACTAATGGCGGCATGTATGTCTCAGGAAATCCAACATACCTTGAAATGTACAGCTGCTGATTTTCTTATTGCTGGCTGGTTGACATTGATCAGGTTTATAGAATAGTACAATGACAAGCCAACTAGAGATGCAGGAAGGTACAGTTCTGTTGATAAAAGTTATATCTCAGAATTAATGCATATCACTCCTCTCAATAGTTTCTAAACACATTAACTAGCAGTGCAGAGATTAAACATTATTAATAGACTATGGCACTACATCAGCAAACAGATTAAAGTAATACTTTTGAGAACATGCATCGTTCCTGTGGCAACATATGGATATCAGTCATTTCGCAATCTCTGTAAAGGAGAAAATCAGGGCTTTTGAAATTAAATATTATACAAACATTCTTAGAATATTATGAACCAAAACAGAAGATAAATACTGACATCCTACAAGGTCAGAACATCAAAGAAAACTGGTTTATAAACAGCATCATATATTGAAACTCAAATACTTTGGCCTTATATAGAAAGTCACAGTGGTTTGAAAAGTACAGTGATAAAGGCATGGTTTCTGGAAGAAGAGGCAGTGGTCAATCAGCACAGAGACTGAAACAGGACACTGCAGGCACCTGGGGCATGAAAGTACATCAGGCAGGAGAACTGGCAAAGGATCCATAATTTTTTTCAGCAGACCATGACCAGAGGAACGTCCCACAGAGGACCTGCCATATGATGACAACATTATGAACTCTTATTGGGGATTCAGAGAAGAGTGGCTCAATTTTATGGCATCCATCCCTAATTTCAAAAGTGCTAAATCTAAATAAATTTGTCAATGACTATAACAAAATAAGGAATATGAAAATATTACAACACCCTCTCCCCTTTTATATATATTTGATGATTAAATTGACTGATTCAGTGCTAAACTAATATAGGTTTGGAAACACAATCACATTAACATGTATTATAATGTAAATTTCCATTCACTGAGCACTGAAATTGCGGAAGATACCATGACACAAAATAAAACAAAACAAACAATATGGTTACCCTAGTATTGCGATATATTGTCTTTCTGTTTACATGGGAGCTCACATATGCTGATATATAAGGGACGTTCATTTGAAATCCGTTCGTGCCGCACCATGCGTAATTGCATACATTGAACATGATCATGTCATAGTCATGTGATAAGTACTGACCAATGAATAAAAGAGCAAGTGCTTATCCTATGATGCATAGGTTCATTTGTGAACTTTGAGAAAATGGCCGGGTTGATCCAAAATCCGTCCAAAGAAGCTCAAAGAGGAGTGATTCAGTTTCTTTCATTTGAAGGATGTCAACCAGTGGACATTCATCGAAGAATGCAGGCAGCGTACTGTAACAAATGTGTATTGAAGATAACAGTGACAGATTGGGCACAAATGTTTCGGAAAGGACGTCAGTTTAAGACAGATTTTCGATGGCCGGGCCAAGCGCATAGTGTTGCAACAGAAAAATCCATCGCCAAAATTGATGCAGCAGTACAGATAAACCGTTATCGAAGCATTTGTTCCATGGCAAAAGAATTTGGTGTGTCAATTGGGACAATTCAAAAGGTTGTTCGTAAGAAACTGCAATATTGGAAGGCGTGTTCACCAAAAAGAGGAACTCATGGGATGGTGTTTGAACCACTTGCTGCATTACAGAGTGGAGGGTGATGCATTTCTCTTCCGCATAGTGGCAGGCAATAAATCATGGTGTCACCACTTTGAGGTGAGCAGCAAAAGAGAGAGCATGCAATGGAAGTATGCTGGATCACCAAAAGCCAACAAATTCAAGTTACAGGTTTCTGCTGGTAAGGTTATTGTGAGCGCATTTTTTTTAAACCATGGAGGGCTATTGTTGGCCAACTTTAAAGAACCTGGTGTCAACATCAACTCTACCCACTACTTGCAAACACTAGACAAGCTGCAAAAAGCCATCAAGAATAAACGACCCGGCATGCTTTCTCGCGGTGTAATTTTGTTGCACGATAATGCTTGTCCGCATGTCGCAAAGATTGTGCAGGAAGCATTAGCAAGCAAGAAGTGGGAAATTCTGCAACATCCAGCCTATAGTCCTGATTTGTCACCATGTCAATTTCATTTCTTCAGACCTTTAATAAAAGCTCTCATGGAGCAATGATTTCACACAGATGCAGACGTAATGAACATGGTAAACTCTTGGTTCAGTGAGCAACCACAATCCTTTTTTGCGGATGGCATTCGCCACCTACCTAAGCAATAGGATGCTTGCCTGAATGCCTAAGGCGACTTCTTCTGACCAACCCATGGTGCATAATTCATTCAAAATGAATGCTTTGTTTAATTCTACCACACCTGTTAATGTTTCTTTCATGCTTTTGTAATAAAGCCATTGAAACGGGTTTCAAATGAATGCCCCCAATATTATTCTTCGGCATTTAATCAGTTGGAAACTAGTGCCATGGTTTGTCCCTTGCCTCTGTGTCCACATGGATGACTGCCCTGCTCATGGTTTGTCCCTTGTTTCTGTGTTCACATGGATGATTGCCCTGCTAATGGTTTGTCCCTTGTTGTTTCTGTGTCCACATGGATGACTGCCCTGCTCATGGTTTGTCCCTTGTCTCTGTGTCCACATGGATGACTGCCCTGCTCATGGTTTGTCCCTTGTTTCTGTGTCCACATGGATGACTGCCCTGCTCATGGTTTGTCCCTTGTTTCTGTGTCCACATGGATGACTGCCCTGCTCAGAATGCCCTACCAGGAATGTCCTCATAATGTAGCTAACATGCATATAAAGCTGCATAGGCCAAAATTTGTCATGTACATATACAATATAATGTTCAGTAAAAATATGTTAGAAAATTTGTTCTCTTATTTATAACATTATCTTTTAGGAATATTCATTTCAGCCAAGAATGAATAAACATAAAATGTTTGCCTGTTCTCTGAAGACACTACAGGTATCTATTTTAAACAATCACCAGCTTGTGCAACCTGCATTACTACCACTTGCACATTCTTGTACTGATCAACTCACCTTGAAACTCTATGACTAGGAATGATGCAACCACCACACCAATGACCACGGACAATCCCAAAACATCCACTCTAATACCAAACCACCTGTCCAGAATACATAAAAGATTGACATATTGCATTACTGTTACATGATACTGATGTTATTCTGCTGTGTTACAACACATATGTTTTCCAAGAACATTATGTGGGATTTTGTTTCTATGATTTGAGCTCAGCCTAAAATGGGGAGCAGGACATTTACTGGGAAATAAAAGTGGTTAGTGTGATATTGACCACATCACACACTGAGTGCTAAAACATCAGTATGTTATTGGGGCACATATGTACAACAGTACAACATAATCAAATTAAATTTGATGTAAGATAATAAAAAAAATATGCACAGATAAATCAAAGATTTTAAAGGTAGAAAAATAAGAATAAATACATGATGTTTTAAATTAAAGACAGGAAATGTATTAATGGAAGCAGATGTTATGATAAAGAACTGGAATTAATACATAAGAGAGTTTATATGATGGATAAAAAACAATATTTACAGAAGAAAGTAACTTAGAAGGCCAACCTGTACTAAATAAATGTCACTGGTGCTTTCAAACATATGAAGAAAGGAAATATTGCAGTGCCAGATGAAATCACAGTTGAGGAATTAGGGGGGGGGGGGGTGTTAAATTTGCATATCACATAATGAAAAGCATCTCATATAATAAGTCACTGTCTTTAAATATCAGAAAGAGAGTACTGAAATGTTTTATTGAACCTGTTCTGCTGTATGGCAGGAATCATGCAATGTGAATACACAAATTAGGAAAAGCTTGAAGGCAGCAGAGATGTGGTTTTTTAAATGAATGTTGTGAATGCCTTGGTCTGCCAGAGTAACTAACAATGAT
Source organism: Cepaea nemoralis (assembly GCA_014155875.1). Lineage (NCBI taxonomy): Eukaryota > Metazoa > Mollusca > Gastropoda > Stylommatophora > Helicidae > Cepaea > Cepaea nemoralis. The sequence goes on along the minus strand of JACEFZ010013952.1, from coordinate 551,192 downwards.
TGCTTGGAAGATGCTAGTGGAAGTAGAATATTATATACAACTATAAAAAAAGAGACAAACATCATTCTTTTGTTGTATAATGAGAAGAGAGGTATTGGAGAATACTGTGATGCCTAAAAAGAATTTATGCAGGATGGTCTAAGATGGTGACATGGAGGAATGTCAACAATAAAACTGATTCAGAACACCAAGGATCAAGTTCTGTAGAGAGACATGAGTGCTTATGCTATTTGCAGGACACTTAAAATGAAGATGGTGTAATCTTTTAATAATTGTAACATCTAAACAAGTATTAATATATCTAAATATTTTTAGTTATTGCAACAGCACATTTATTTATTTTGAAGATGATGTATATCATTCATGCTAGTATTGTGGCTTAGGAACAGTGAACATGTTTCACAATGCCCGACATACTGAGTTGAGGGTTTGAAATCAGCTGCAGACGATTGGAAGTAGACCGTCTTGCGTTGGTTTCAGAGGTATGGGTGTCAGAAAGCACTGGCAAGCTACTGAATGTATAAATTGCCTAGTAAATTACAAAAAGCTAAAATATGTTGAGAGTGAAGCAACGTCCTGTAAAGGGCATGCAACTAACATTCACATATCATTCATAAAAATGTGTTTAAAATCAGTAAACTGGCAGCTGAAATTATAAACTCACAAATGGGTGAAAAACACACAAATGAATTCTACCGCAGCAAATTTTTAATCTGATAATTAATGTGTTAGTTACTGTATCAGCTTATCAATCCAATTACTTAATGTATCAACTTATCAAACCTGAACTTATCAAACTAACTACTAAATTAATATATCAACTTATCAAACAGATTTCTAATTAATTTATAAAAGCTATTGTGACAAAGTTTCCAAACTCCCAGCATAATTGTGGGAATCAGGACAGACTTACTCTAAAAACTTGATGTATAAATTGTTTTTCATGCTGTACATTCATATATATATATATTAGGGTGCGACAGATTAATTTAAATTTAATAGTTAACTTCTGAAACATTAACGATTAATTAATAGTTAATTTTGATTAAAGCAAAACATTTATAGTCACATAACTCACATTATAGTCGTATTTATCAAAAATTGAAATAACACTGGATTGTCTAGTTCATATGTCATCTAATAACCAACTATGCAAACAGACGAGTATGTTGACAGTATTTAGTTCAAGTGACAGAGCACATCTTAGTTAACAATATAACCAGCAGAGCATGAACATTAACTGCTATCTGTTGTTCAATACGTGGCTAAGTTCGTTCTTTTGCATCTTTTGACAAACACTTCAGGTATTTGTAGTGTGGATCAAGTGTTGTTGCAATCTGTAGTATTTCAGTACTTGTCATATTAGCTACATGTTTACCTAAGTCATTAATAGATGCTGCCTTAAAGTTAGCTATGTAGCCCGGATCATGATCGTTTAAAGTCATATGCTTTGTCAACGAATGATAGCAGTGGCAATACACAGCTATAGAAAAATAATCTTGACCGCCAAGCAGGACCGTGGTCTGACAGAATAAGTCCACAACTTGGACATATTTCGAAATCTTCTCCCAATTTGAATCTGACAGTTTTGGACCTTTGTATTACTACTTTTCATCTGACATGTAGACAGTTAATGCTTCTCTGGCCTGTAGAAGACTTTGTAGCATAATAAAAATACTGTTACATCTTGTTGGTACATCTTGCTGCAGCTTACACAATGGTGACACAGTACAATTTTGCAACTCGGTTGCGTTTGCAGCACTTTGTATAAAATGTCCGACAATTTTTCGACATCTGGTTCATTTTTTAAAGTGATGGGAGAAAAGTTTTTGATTAATCGTTAAACAAAAAATTAATCATTAAAAACAATTTATGATTAATCAATTAATTAATCATTAACTTCTGCATATATATATATATATATATATATATATATATATATATATATATATATATATATATATATATATATATATATATAAAATTTTATATGTATAGAGATAGTACAATAGAACAGCGGTAAAGTTGTTATGTACAAGTTCTTGTACCTCGCCAAACCTATAGATTTGGCTGAGACATTTTTCTCAGTCTGGTCTGAGAAAATTGTGGCAACCGGACTTTTAGGACAGATTACTTCCAGTCAAGGGAAACGGGCTGCTGAACGATCTTTTTAGATTTAGGCATCAAGGAGTCAACATTGCTAGTTCACTAGGCTATCAGAAACTCTAGTAGAGAGATAGAATTTATCATACGGCTCATGTTACGCCAAGCTGTTAGCAAACTAATAGAAAAGGATTTCTAGGGCGATAGTCACCTGACGTACTAGAAGTGGTCATGATTTGTGAAGGGTAGAGTAGAGACCTGTGTAGTTATTTGCAATGGACATTCTTCCTGAACGTCTTTGTGATTTAAGTTGCGGGGAGGGGGAGGTGGGGAATGTTGAGAATAGAATTTTGATTATTCATGAAAAGAGTGGAGTAGGCAATACTAATTGAGAATTTAGTTTAAGTACTACCATATTCAGTTAATTATTGTGTATAATTAGAAGGAAGTAGTGATGATAGTAAATAAATATATTTACCAGAAAATTACTCCTTTCTTTTCCTATAGTATTTTATTGATCTTACGTGTAACCAGGGGCGTCCACTAGGGGTGGTGCGGGGGGTGCGGGAGGGTGCGGGCCGCACCGGGTGACACCATCAAGGGGTGACACCAAAATAAAAAAATTGCAAATTTGACAAAGCAGACATAGCAAATAACAAAATTTAACTTTGTCGAGTTTGTCAAGTTCTTTATTATGTTTTACCTGAAGTATTGAAGTTATATTGTTCAATTTGTTTTCTTTCTTATGTCTTATAACTTTTTGACTATTTACAAACATTACTATATGCGATTCTATATGGTACAGGAACACTCGGAAGAAGCCCATGGTGAAAGTCTAGAGGGGTGACACCAAGAGTTTACCGCACTGGGTGACACCAACCCCAGTGACCCCACTGCGTGTAACTACATTAACCTTAAGTTTAACATTAGATTCTATATTGTTAAAAAGAGAACTATTCATTCTAACTCTCATTATTGATCTTGCTTGTAGTTACATCATTAACTTTAAGTTAACTGTAAATTCTATATTGACAAGTAGATAGCTTGTGTGTATCTTAGAGAATGTGTTACAGAGAATGATTATTATGATTATTAATATAATTCTTAAGGGTGAAAGGTCACATGTGGTGTTCCGTGAATTGAGTTGTGCACTAATGTATATTGTGATGTGTCCGATATGATGTGGTGCGAATAAATGTGTGAATTATGGTTAGAGTGTTTCTATAATTACACATACTTAAAATATAGAGGCTACTATGGCAGTAGCTTGTGAAATTGAACGTCTGTATGTGTACACATATTATATTCCATTATACGTATAAGATAGGATAGTATTATGTTTGTGTGCTGTTTATGGTCAGTGTGTTGTTATTGATCGTAGGTTTGAGATTTGTATGTCCCAAGGGCAGATAGCACATGCTATTTTGTTTTTGGGAAGTATGAGACATACACATTCACTGGTCTCACTGAATATATTTCACAGATACACCAAATTGAGCATCAAACTGTTGAAATAAGGCAGGAGCTTTGGAAAAGTAATTCCACGTTCTCCAGAACAAAATCTGTGATGCATGTGGTTGAATACCACTAAAATCAAACACAGAAAGACTTGACTCTAGTGCAGTGCCACACTTTGAACTTTAGGAATCCAATGAACATTTTATTGTGAAAACTAAGCTCAGACTGAAAGATGTGGAAGTCTAAAACCGAGGAAAGGAAATTCTGGAACGTTATTTCACCTGAGGAAGAGAAGTGAAGGAAGAACCGACAAATTGCTTGCCAACCCTGAGAACAAGACTCTTAAGTTAAGTGGCCATGTTTTACCATTGTCCAACACACCACCAATCGAACAATATTCCCAATGATTGTAGGCCAATAAAGTGGTGTCAGTGATTTAAAAGATTACAGCTGAAGTAGAGGATAAAAGTCTCACAGGTTTTTTTGAGTTAGGAAAGGGTACTGTTCATCCCTTTTGAGTGTACAGGGCTGCTTCCTGTGCAGTGCCCACAGTGTGATCATTCATTAAAACTAAATGTTGTGAGGTACAAATTTGACCAAACTTAGTTTGTTATTAACATAAATAATCATAGTATAATTAGTGAGAGAATATTTGAAAGATTTGTTACTTTATATATATTAATCTGTCTATCTCTGTGTCTGTGAGAATGGATCAGATTTGGGGGCTCAATCTTTATACAGGCAAAGTAGCTGGAGAATCTTTATACAGGCAAAGTAGCTGGAGAATCTTGGTATACGGTCTTATGCTAAGAACTGCTGGTCACCATTCCTCTCCTGCCTGTCACTGTCAAAAGTCTCAACCCATTATGGGACCTTTAGAAATCACAAGTCTATAATTGCGAGCCATTTGGTCGCTTCTTCTACAGTAGTTAGATTTTCTACTCTTAGGAAGTCTATTCTGTATCTACTTTGGTATATTTTCTATCTCACAGTATATGCTACGCAACAATGACACCTGAACTTATCAAACTTATTCACTCTCACCTGTTTGCTGCTAAGTGGAGATAACAAGCAGCGGTACTGCGGTCCTGGTACACATCAAACTTATGAAGAAATCTCTGCTCAACACTCAGTGACCTCAATGTCTGAATGCCTTCCATACTGCTCACAACATGAGCCCCTACTGCACTTTTTGCTAAAATTAGAGAGAGAACAATTGTACAGCCATGATCAGTGAACCCTAACAATTCACATAACATTAGAATTTTAAAATACATTTCTGAATTAAGCAAAACATAACCAAATTTACTACTGTTGTTTTTCTTCACTGACCCTTTCAAAACAATGTCATAAAGATTTAATGTCAGTGTCTGATTTGACAAAATTATTTGTTAGATTTGCTACTGATACTGTCTGTAATATTACTAATTATATATAGATAGAATCAAGTCAGCAACTGTGGCTTAGGGGAAAGTGAAATTCCTTGTCGTAGCAATTTGAGGGTTTGAAATCAGCCAGAAGTGACTTGGAAGCAGATCGCTTTTCATTTATTTCAGTTGTATGAAGTTTTGGCTGTTCATAAAGCAATGGCAAATTACTGAACGCAAAACTGTCTAGTAAATCACAAAAAGCCGATAAATGCTGGAGTCGATTGCAACATTCTGTAATCAACACACAACTAACTTTCATATATAATCACACACTTGGACCCATAGGTCTTGAATTAACATTTATTGTTAGTCAGCAAGATTATTTACTTCTGTCTTTTTCTGTTAAATATCTTTTTATTTATTGTAAATTGAATCTATTTCCAGGTTGTATAACCTTCTCACATTACAAAGCAAGTTTTGTGTTTATATTACGATATTTCTGATTCTGTGAAGAATTTCTATTGTAATTATTTGTAGGTAGTCAACAATTAAGTTTAATAAGACATGTCAAAAAAATGTCCTGAAACAGTTGGGCACTTACATGCTAACTCAATACGTTCGACATCCTGTGTGGCCTTATGAAACCTGATTCTGGCCCATATAAACAGAAACACCAAGGGTACAATGATTATGAACAGCCAGTAATTGATACATCCAACAATTACAGCTGTGGCAATCAGGACACTGAAAGACTAGAAATAAAATTACACACATTATACAACTGTATTATAATGTAGGTTGATATTTAAGGAAATTATTGCATGAAAATGTGCATACATTCATAATAAACTAGAAGAAGAATACAACAAAAATATGTAATTAGGACAATATCAGCCTTACACGTGCAAGAAAATATGCATTATTTCAGTTAACTTTTGAGATCTTAATCTTAAAATCTCCAAAGAAGAATAAAATCTGCAATAAACTGTTTTCAATATCTTAGAAATCTCCAGCTGCCCCACACACACAAGCATACATGCAAACACACATGCAGGCTCACACACAGAGATTGTGTGTGCGTGAGTGCGTGCGTGCATGTTGCTTACCATTACCAATTGTGAACGATTAGATGGATTACTTAAGCTGAAGTGTAAAATATTGGTACAGATTGTCAATTAAGGGTAGAAAATTTAAATTACTGTGTGAACATGTGTACATTTCAGCGTGAAGGATTTATCTAGTTATTTTACTTTATTTTGTGTGAATTCTGCAGTATGTACCCAATGAGATGAAGTAAAATATGCTAGGCAATAAATCGTGCAATCTATTGTTTGTGTCTTCATTACTTAGATTCACTACGGGAAAACATTGTTGTAATGAGACATTGTAAACCAAGTGTTATATTTGAATTCAAACACACTATCTGCAATGGTAACAGAATAAATGTAAAGTTTTTTGCTTTTTCAGTGTTCAGTAAGTCTATATTCGAAGTTGAATTTTAAAATACAACTGCACAAAACTACCTTGAACATTTACATTACTACAACCTAATTGATAAGGTGATCATTTCAGCCTAACACATTTGTATTGTTAGTTCAAGTAGAAATGAATGGTGAGAAAAAATTTATTATGTTTGTTTTGTTTCAATAAAGTATCTACCTGTAAGGAATCTAGCAAAACTGGTGGCAAAGAGTCAACAATACCAACATCTCGCAAAAGTGGCTTAGCACTCCACCTGAAATGATAAACAGCATAGGTTGGTGTATGCACAATTTAAATACTACTTTTACATCACTCATTTATAATTGCAGTTGCTTTCAGAGACATGCTGAAAGCCTGCATTACTACATACAACTGTGAAGATTTTATATACATTGGTTGATCTCAATACAAATTTACCTCTACTGTTAGCTTCAAAGTTTCAGAGACATACTGAAAACCTGCATTACTACATACAACTGTGAAGATTTTATATACATTGGTTGATCTCAAACACAAATTTACCTCTACTGTTAGCTTCAAAAAATGTCAGAGGAGCTTGCAACAAGGAGCCAATGGCCATATCATGCAGTAATCGACCAGCATGTTGGGCAATAGCATAGAATATCACAGCTTGAAGGTAGCCCAGTAACAAGGTCATGCAAACAAGGCCAATGTAAATATACACTTGGTAGTCAAGATGTGTCGCTGCTCGACCAATCAGCGCATTTTCTTCAAAAACAGTGGCACTGATGTTCTGATAATTTTCAGCCCTGAAAAAAGAATAAAGCAAATAAAGTTATAGATAATATCAATTTACAAGAAAACAAATATCAAGAAATATCACTACAGTATGAATAATGTTTTTTGCTGAATATGCTACCTTCAAACTGAAATGGGAAGAGAATGCTAAAATTATTTTTAAAAATCAAATTAATGTAAAAATATCTGCTGATCTTGCATACTCTTGCAGATTGTTTAATTACAAACAAATACTTTGCATTGTTCTACATTTCACAGAACAACTTGTAAACCTCGCTTGATCATTAGACCAAATAACCTCAGTGAGAGTTCCCACTTAAGCAGTTCTGCAGAATGTGAATCCATGGTATGAGGCGCCTGTTGATACTTAGACAGGATAGAGCTGCTAATCATATATTTCCAATACACCTACGTTTTTGTTCTACAAATTAATAAAAATGCTTGTTCATAGTGATTCATATACGACAGTCATATTGTTGATACATTGAAAGTTTAATCTTTCTTTGTTACTATTTTCGTATTTTAGTTATAAGTAAACAGTTTAAATAATAGCATTTTTCACACTATGTTTCTTATCCAAAATAACCAGATCTCTTATTATGGACTATCCTCAAGAGAATGAAACCTTTTAGATGAATTATTCACTGATTACCTAATTCAGAATAAAAATTTTGCTAGATTAGTCCTTTGCATCACTAGTTAGTGAAATCCTGCCAATGAAAAATACTATTGAAAGTGTCACAAATTGAACAAAGGAAATTTTCAGTTGCGCCACTTACTGTCTTTATAAGTCAAGGCACACAGTAATTCTGACCAAGACCTGTAAGTGGGCATAGATGGTACAGGCAGAGACAACAACTGGAAGGGTTACCACAGCGGAAGATGCACTTAGTGGAGCTTTATGGATACACAATGGCAGTAGTGGCAGTATCAGGAACAACTACCATCATGTTACCAATACACTTTGAAGAAAGTGTATAAGAAAAAATACATTAGGAGGGCAGAACTGGAATTAAACATGTGATGGAGTCTCATGGTGGTGTTGGGTGATCTAATAGTGTACACTGATGGATCTTTGATATATGGCCAAAAGTCAGGATGGAGTTTCTTGGCTAGTGTAAGAGACAAAGACATAACCAAGCCACACATCAATAGCAAATTCCAGTATGAGATTGAAGATCGAGCTGCTGCTGTGGCACCAAGATGGCTCTCAGTCCATGCTTCAAAAGGATCAGAATGGGTAGTTATATAATGAGTGACTGCCATTTATTGAGGCCTCATGTCCTCATTACTCTTGTGGACCTAATGTCTCAACCTTGCAGCAGGTTGTGGACCTATTGTCTCAATCTTGCAGCAGTTTGTGGAAACAAGAGAGCTGATATGCAGGCTTCACAAGCACCTGTGATTGGGGCATTTAAGATGGACAGAGAGGACATAATGCAGTCAGTAAATGACAGCTCAGTGTATAGTGTCACATCTCTTGATGAATCTCCTTTATTTTGACTGGTAAAGTGGGGATCTGAGTCAGGAATTTGTTGCAATGAAATGCATGTACAATGGCCCTGGTGTGGAGCTTAAAAAGTCGCTTAAAAGTCGACAGGGTCGACTTCACTGCACTGGGTTTTTATCCCATATGGCTCAGTCTCTTTCCAAAGCGCAGAAAGCGTTGCACAAAGTAAAAACTCTGTAGCTCCAGCAACGACCCTCTGGAGTCTCCAAAAAAAATGCACTCATAAACCGAAGGATGTGGCCCGGTGTGTAGCTAACCAGCACAACAGGGGAAAATGAGTATCCACAGTCTTGTACTTCTGCCTTGCGAGTTTATCTTGTCCCAAGTGAAGTGACATCAATTCTTCTTCATAATCATAATCACACACTATTAAGTGCTTTCATTTCACAAGTGTAATTACTATAAATATATTCACGCATATCTCATGTTATCCACAGTCTTGTACTTCTGCCTTGCGTGTTTATCTTGTCCCAAGTGAAGTGACATCAATTCTTCTTCATAATCATAATCACACACTATTAAGTGCTTTCATTTCACAAGTGTAATTACTATAAATATGTTCACGCATATCTCATGTTATCCACAGTCTTGTACTTCTGCCTTGCGTGTTTATCTTGTCCCAAGTGAAGTGACATCAATTCTTCTTCATAATCATAATCACACACTATTAAGTGCTTTCATTTCACAAGTGTAATTACTATAAATATGTTCACGCATATCTCATGTTATCCACAGTCTTGTACTTCTGCCTTGCATGTTTATCTTGTCCCAAGTGAAGTGACATCAATTCTTCTTCATAATCATAATCACACACTATTAAGTGCTTTCATTTCACAAGTGTAATTACTATAAATATGTTCACACATATCTCATGTTATCCACAGTCTTTTACTTCTGCCTTGCGAGTTTATCTTGTCCCAAGTGAAGTGACATCAATTCTTCTTCATAATCATAATCACACACTATTAAGTGCTTTCATTTCACAAGTGTAATTACTATAAATATGTTCACGCATATCTCATGTTATCCACAGTCTTGTACTTCTGCCTTGCGTGTTTATCTTGTCCCAAGTGAAGTGACATCAATTCTTCTTCATAATCATAATCACACACTATTAAGTGCTTTCATTTCACAAGTGTAATTACTATAAATATGTTCACGCATATCTCATGTTATCCACAGTCTTTTACTTCTGCCTTGCGAGTTTATCTTGTCCCAAGTGAAGTGACATCAATTCTTCTTCATAATCATAATCACACACTATAAGTGCTTCATTTCACAAGTGTAATTACTATAAATATGTTCACGCATATCTCATGTTATCCAGAGTCTTGTACTTCTGCCTTGCGAGTTTATCTTGTCCAAGTGAAGTGACATCAATTCTTCTTCATAATCATAATCACACACTATTAAGTGCTTTCATTTCACAAGTGTAATTACTATAAATATGTTCACGCATATCTCATGTTATCCACAGTCTTGTACTTCTGCCTTGCGAGTTTATCTTGTCCCAAGTGAAGTGACATCAATTCCTCTTCATAATCATAATCACACACTATTAAGTGCTTTCATTTCACAAGTGTAATTACTATAAATATGTTCACGCATATCTCATGTTATCCACAGTCTTTTACTTCTGCCTTGCGTGTTTATCTTGTCCCAAGTGAAGTTAATCAATTCTTCTTCATAATCATAATCACACACTATTAAGTGCTTTCATTTCACAAGTGTAATTACTATAAATATGTTCACGCATATCTCATGTTATCCACAGTCTTTTACTTCTGCCTTGCGAGTTTATCTTGTCCCAAGTGAAGTGACATCAATTCTTCTTCATAATCATAATCACACACTATTAAGTGCTTTCATTTCACAAGTGTAATTACTATAAATATGTTCACGCATATCTCATGTTATCCACAGTCTTGTACTTCTGCCTTGCATGTTTATCTTGTCCCAAGTGAAGTGACATCAATTCTTCTTCATAATCATAATCACACACTATTAAGTGCTTTCATTTCACAAGTGTAATTACTATAAATATGTTCACGCATATCTCATGTTATCCACAGTCTTGTACTTCTGCCTTGCGAGTTTATCTTGTCCCAAGTGAAGTGACATCAATTCTTCTTCATAATCATAATCACACACTATTAAGTGCTTTCATTTCACAAGTGTAATTACTATAAATATGTTCACGCACATCTCATGTTATCCACAGTCCTTGTACTTCTGCCTTGCGTGTTTATCTTGTCGTAAGTGAAGTGACATCAATTCTTCTTCATAATCATAATCACACCACTATTAAGTGCTTTCATTTCACAAGTGTAATTACTATAAATATGTTCACGCATATCTCATGTTATCCACAGTCTTGTACTTCTGCCTTGCATGTTATCTTGTCCCAAGTGAAGTGACATCAATTCTTCTTCATAATCATAATCACACACTATTAAGTGCTTTCATTTCACAAGTGTAATTACTATAAATATGTTCACGCATATCTCATGTTATCCACAGTCTTGTACTTCTGCCTTGCGTGTTTATCTTGTCCCAAGTGAAGTGACATCAATTCTTCTTCATAATCATAATCACACACTATTAAGTGCTTTCATTTCACAAGTGTAATTACTATAAATATGTTCACGCATATCTCATGTTATCCACAGTCTTGTACTTCTGCCTTGCGAGTTTATCTTGTCCCAAGTGAAGTGACATCAATTCTTCTTCATAATCATAATCACACACTATTAAGTGCTTTCATTTCACAAGTGTAATTACTATAAATATGTTCATGCATATCTCATGTTATCCACAGTCTTGTACTTCTGCCTTGCGAGTTTATCTTGTCCCAAGTGAAGTGACATCAATTCTTCTTCATAATCATAATCACACACTATTAAGTGCTTTCATTTCACAAGTGTAATTACTATAAATATGTTCACGCATATCTCATGTTATCCAGAGTCTTGTACTTCTGCCTTGCGAGTTTATCTTGTCCCAAGTGAAGTGACATCAATTCTTCTTCATAATCATAATCACACACTATTAAGTGCTTTCATTTCACAAGTGTAATTACTATAAATATGTTCACGCATATCTTATGTTATCCACAGTCTTGTACTTCTGCCTTGCGTGTTTATCTTGTCCCAAGTGAAGTGACATCAATTCTTCTTCATAATCATAATCACACACTATTAAGTGCTTTCATTTCACAAGTGTAATTACTATAAATATGTTCACGCATATCTCATGTTATCCACAGTCTTTTACTTCTGCCTTGCGTGTTTATCTTGTCCCAAGTGAAGTTACATCAATTCTTCTTCATAATCATAATCACACACTATTAAGTGCTTTCATTTCACAAGTGTAATTACTATAAATATGTTCACGCATATCTCATGTTATCCACAGTCTTGTACTTCTGCCTTGCGAGTTTATCTTGTCCCAAGTGAAGTGACATCAATTCTTCTTCATAATCATAATCACACACTATTAAGTGCTTTCATTTCACAAGTGTAATTACTATAAATATGTTCACGCATATCTCATGTTGTAAGAATGAAGATGTGTTGCATTCACCTTCAGCACCTGTCCTAGATCTTTGGGTAGATGTCATTGCTGGTAGACATTAACCATAACACTGGGAGATCTTTCTTTCTGTTTCACCCTTGCTCTGTTTCCTAATGTTTGCAGTATCTTTCTTTCTCATCACGTCACAAATATGACTGCTTTAGTTTGGGCATTTAATTAATTCTTCATATTGTACTTTTGTTTAGAACACATTTACATATGAGTAAATATGAATTCTTAACTTGTTTACTTACATCTTCCTTAGAATCATAATGTTTCCTAGTTAAAACATTAGCAATAATTCATACAACTGGATTGTGAACTAATTATGTGAAAATAAAGGCAAACAGTGTTATACTGAATACATCATCCCTCTGTACTATTTGATTATAGAAAATATAGGCCTAACACAGAATTCTCAGTATGTTTTACTGGCATTTACACTGACTTTTTCCTTTTACTGCTAAAGGTACTTACCAATATGCAAGCCACCATTCACAAAGAACAAAGCTTCCCTGAAATAGAAATGTCTACAATACAACAGTTGTTTCTTACCTTCAAAATGCTTTTTACATTTGTAACTAACAATAAAACATCATGCAGTAAAATATCTTTTAATGATCTGTCACTAGAACTGTAAAAAATATCAGAATTATGTGTAAATGGGTAAATAAAAAGGAGGCTTAAGGCAAGAGGAACATTTCATTGCACCAGGTTTTCATTTTCTCAGTCTCTTTCTGCAGAGCAACCTGTTCAACCTGTTGAAAGTGTCACAACAGAGCATGAATTCTTCAGCTCCAGCTACAACCTTCAGGAGTTTCTGAGAAAATTGCACTCGTGAACAAAATGAGTCTGAAAATGAACCCACAACCTTGTGAGCATGAGGCACTTCCTCGCAGAGACCCCCATAATTATATGCAAGAACTGAAAATACTAGGGATACTTCCTCAGGAAGCTAATGCCCCTAACATGGATCCATTCCCTATATGAAACAAAATGTTACGTTAAGATCCTGTAAAGAAACAACAAGCACAAACTCATGTAGATACCACACAAGGACATCAGGCCATGTGGACAGAAATCACTGATGACGTAAACAATATATTCCACTTCGAAATGAATAGGGAAATATATTAGAGAAATGAACACAAAATTATATAAGAAAGGAAATACTAACTACCCGTTCATTAAAACACACAACATATGTCTGACTTTTAGGTTATAACAGCCTTTGTCAAGAACAACACAAATATTGCTAGTAAGAAAGTTTTTATAAATTAGAACACACCATATATAAACTTCTAACATAACTGATAAAATGGAGTGGTGTGTAAGAACAGGAGCATGACGTATGAATATAGTAATAATGCACATAATTATAGTGTGTGTAAACATGCCAAGTTGGGAAAGGTAGAACTATATATAGGCACTGTCAGATCGAGAAAGACAGAGCTTGTTATGGAATTTCCTATGGACATAACATAACAACACGTGTGTTTGTGCTTGTTGATACTCTACAGGATATTGACATATCTTTTTGTTTCATTTGATATTGTCATATTTTGTTGCAACAACATATTTCTTGTTCCTTCCCTGTGATATATACAATTAGTTTTGACTCATGTTATATCCCCAGTCTCACTTCTTCTTCTTCTTCTTCTTCAGCATTCCGAGCCATTGAGGTTCTTTGCTGCAAATACAATCTGTCTCCATTCGTCTCTCTGGTGGACCTTCTCTTGCCAGTCGTTGATTCCAAGTGCTTGTAGGTCTGTATGTATATTATCTCTCCACCGCCTTCTTGGTCTACCTCGGGGTCTACGGTCATTTATTTCCTGAGTGTAAGCGAGTTTTGTTTCCCTATTATCTTCCATTCTTTCTATATGCCCCAGCCATTGTAGTCTATTAGCCTTCATGATACCAGTCTCACACCTTAAATAATTCAAAGGAACAAATAATTAAACGCAATTAAAGAAGACATGAGACAATATGATGTGCATTTTCTGTGAACCAAATAAATGATTGAAAAATATTGATGTTATATTAATACTAAATTATAATGTTATCCTCTGTATATATTTCTGATTTTTTATTTCATCACAGGCATCAAAGGTTTTGGTGAGCTTATCTATTTATATTCTCTCTCTAGACAACACACACATTAAGTATATCTGTAGTGCAGACACATTTGGGGAGTCTCTGTGGCGAAGTGGTCAAGCCGTTTGACTCAGTGCTCCGAAGGTTGTGGGTTTGATTCCGGGCCGCACCCTTCGGTTTACGAGTTAAATGTTTCGGAGACTCCTGTGGGTCGTCGCTAAAAGCTACGGAGTTCGTGCTTTGTGCGACGCTTTCCGCGCTGCGGAAAGGGTCCGAGCCATATGGGATAAAACCCGGTGCGATGAAATCGACCCTGTCGACTTTTAAGTCGACTGTTTTTTTTTTAAGCAGACACATTTGGTTTTATTTTCAATAATAATATGCTCAAAACTTTGAGAGCATAAAATCTCCAGGTACCACCAGTTACTGTTCAGTAAGATGTTTTTAATAAATATAATATTATTTATTATATATAGAGTATCATATATATCTATATATAGAGTACAAGAACTATGCTGGCTCTGAGCTGAAGGGGTTATGGATGAAGTTTGTAATCCCACTTACCCGCGTTCGAAACACGTCTGTAGGTAATATGGCAGCAGGCCGCCTTACATTGGTTTTTTTATGAAATGGTATGGTTGCCGATCATTCAGAAAGCAGTGGCAAACTACTGAATGTAAACTTATCCAGGAATCATGAACAGCCAAATTATGCTGGGGTTGACTGCTACATTCTGTAAAGGACATGCAACTAACTAACAAAAACATTAAAGGATATCACTACTGAACTATATGAACCAATGCAATGAGTCTACAGCATATTACATACAAATATCCCTAGAAAACTGCAAGGAAAGATAAAACAATGTATCACCAGAACAAAAATATATACACAGAGGATCAATATCGTAAAGTAAAGGTCACTTACTGAAAAGCTGTAAATATACAGACAGAAATAGCAAGAATATATAACTTCACAGTTCAGTATGAAATAGCAAGAATATATAACTTCATAGTATGAAATAGAAAAAAGTGTAACACTATATTATACATTCATATGTTGAAGAGTGGGACCACTATGTCAAAATCATGCCTGTCTGAAATCCATGAACAAATAAACAAAACAATCCATTATTTAAAATAATAACAGACACCAGATACCCCAGTTATAATGTAGAAGAGTTGAAAAGGATATTATTGTTAATATTAATATGACACTGAAAGTTGAAAGCAAAACTTTTTCTTCTGGCACAGAATCAAATCAGCAATGTTAGGTCTCATTTAAGTAGAGAGATTAGGAAACCTCTGTAATGGTTTGATATTCTTCATGCTATGACCTTATGGCCTCCCTGGTCTAGGGGTTAGCGACTTTCTCCGTAATCCTGCATACTCTCGTGAGTAACGTGACAACGGCGAGAATCGGTAGCGGTTCTAGCCGCATCTGAAACTTACAAAGTATGTGAGCCAATTGCTCAGAAAGCAATGGCAAATTACTGAGCGTAATCTTGCCAAGAAATCAACAATCAGTTGAAAGATGCTGATGTTGACTGCGATGTCCTGTAAAGGATATGCAAATATTTTTTATGACCTTATAATGAACATGGCCACATTTCAACACCTTAACATTAGCAAGCAAATAATCTCCGAACTCAGCTTATAATAACATGTTTCAACTAACATTTTGCTGCAGTTTTCTTTTGTTTTCACCTTCTTAAATATACTAATAAAAGGAAGGATGAAATAGTTAAAAATGAGAAAGACAAATTTAGAAACATTACGCTACAGAAAAACATACTACAGGTGATATTCATGTCAGAAAAATTTGTGTTTTTAGACTACTAAGGATTTCTTCTTTTTTGCGTTCATCCGGAGTGTTTTTTAAAATGTGATTGCGGTGTGTCTAAGTTATGCGCCCTTGGGCTGAAACCTGTAGGCCAACACATCCGACTTTTAGCGTGCTTTTTTGACCAGGTAGCATTCCTGGGAGACTCTCACTTTTGCGGTATCGTTCACAACCCAGCTGGGCAAGTTGGAACGGTCGAAGACTTAACGGTCATCCCTCAAAGGAAGGCAGGGACAGTCTCTGGCATTTTCCGCCATCCAGAGTGGCTTCCATAATTGCAGGGCTGACACATAGCGCCCTGTTGCTGGGCTCACCGAGGGAATCGTCACGTCCTGCTCATGGCTGCTTTAATTCCTCGCTTCAATATATTGGGCATTTCGTTCACCCCGTGCCATTCCCGCACAAACCAGACAGGTCTGCAGACGGTATCCACTCAGCGAGTTTTCGGTTCGGACATGTGCTTGTCGTTGCGCCCGTCAGAGCTGGTCCAGGCACGACGGACATACCTAGTCAGAGCTGTTCCGAACAAGAGCGGCATTCGGAAAATAGGTAGTCAGAGCTGTTCCTAACATGAGAGACATTCGGACAAGACATTTCACTCTGACGTAAATGCGTAGTGCCAATTTTTATTTTGCCACCCATAGGATGGCACTTCTGGCTTCGGCGGGCATATTTAATGAGGTTAGCCTTCCTCAGGTTTCGAGGCACGTTAGACTTATTTTTGTGATGTCGCCAACATCTCAGCTGGTCAAGATAGAACGATAAAAGACATCATGGTCGACCCTCAAGGGAAGGCAGGGGCAGACCATGGGCATTCCCTCGCTATCCAAGGAGGCTTCCATAATTGCAGAGCCAGCACATATTGCTCTGAGACTGGGCTCACCCTAGGAGTTGCCTGCTAATGGCTGCTTTAGTTCCTCACTTCCATGTGTTGGGCTTCTCGCTTGCCACTGGTTGCTCAAGCACACACCAGGAATGGTCAGTATGCAGGCGACATCCACTAGGTAAGCTTTCGCTTCGGACTTTGGACTACGCAATGGATTCGCTAGCCGTGCGTTCCATTTCGTGTTATTGAGACATTTTTCCACCTTTGTCTACTCTCTACGAGTTAGATACAGACAGTTTTCATAACCATTTCATTCGACTGGGGCACTTCTTCAACCTTTTTGTACTTGCTCACGAGGTAGGCTACATGTGCTGCTGGCTCAGCACCTTACCCCCGTAAAGCTGTGAGCGAGAAACGGCCAGGCCCTCTCATCCGGGGATACCTCATATCCCCCAGCTGGGAGCCTTCGGACAGGTATCTGAACTGGGCATGTAGCGTGCTCAGTATCTCACCTCCATTTTTCGGTAGGTGAGTATCGGCCCGGCTCTCTCATCCAAGGGTAGTAGCTTAGAGGCGTTCAGCTACATCTCTCAGATGGAGGCCTTTGTGTAAGTGTCTGGACCAAGTTTGTGGCTTCGTGCGCGTGAGTTTAAATTTTGACTGCTATCCTCAGTCTACCTGCAGAGCAGCAGGTTGTGTCTCTCTTAGTCTGGTCCCTATCCCAAGAGCTGTCCAATATGTAGTTTATATCCAATGGCACAGCACTTGGGGTCAGTGGGACACTCAAGCTTCCCCACCGCGGCAAGGTGGAGACACATCGGGGGAGCTACTAAGGATTTAATATTGCTAGAACTCTTGGAGGAACCCGTTTATCTTCATATGTTGTAACTTTCTATCACTTAGTTAACTTACTGATGTCATTCTTATGATTCTGGAAGTTTACTCTTAAATGCCTCTGTCACACTGACTATTGACAATATTATCGTGCATTCATGTTTGGTTTTTTTAAATTTCATTTAATTTTAATTGTATTTTTAATGCTTGCTCACTTTGAACTCAAAGCGTAGTTCATACACACTACTTCTAGTAGCACTGGACTGAATTTTGTGTGTTAATTAGCTCTCCCTATTACCAGTGTCCCTCGTCATCAGGCGAATCCATGCCGATTTCATAGGTACTTGTAATTGACATCCCCAAGTCAAGAACGAGAAGTAAACTTTTTAGTCCAACTATCTTGTCTAGGGGTTGAACCCTGCCAAGTAGCAGGTGTGACGCAATAAGACAAATTAGGAATATCAGAGAATCCCAAAGCCAAAACGCTAAGAAATCTAAGCAGATGACGTGATAACACAGAAACGTCACGGAAGATTGTCAACAACAACAAAGGCAGACGGACTTGGGAGATTCTTGGGAGCGGCGGCTCATGTTGATTTGGGAAATATTGGTTGGCTAGGCACTGGCTTTATATCACATTAGTGGCTGAATTGGTAACTGGAATGGACGAGACAATCTGTGGACACAACGTTGATCGAAGCCACAAATAAACAGGCAGACGAACACAGAAACTTGAAGATAGAGAGAAGGACGCCGTGTGGACAGGCAAGGACATTGTTTAGAACTACGAGTGCAGATGTCTTGGAACATGTTATTAATCTTAATTATAATTGTAATACTGCCGTGAACAGAATCAACCACTGTTTATTGCCTTCATCGACCTCACAAAGGCATTTGATTTGGTCAGTCGTGAGGGTCTGTTCAAGGCACTAAAGAAGATTGGTTGCCCACCAACTCTTCTGTCCATTGTGGAATCGTTCCACACAGGCATGAAGGGTATAATCAAGTTTGATGGTGCAATTTCTGAAGAATTTGAAATCAAGAGTGGAGTTAAGCAAGGTTGTGTACTAGCTCCCACCCTCTTTGGAATATACTTTTCACTTCTACTGAAATATGCATTTCGTGATCAGGATGGTGGTATATACATTCACTCACGCTCAGATGGCGGCCTCTACAATGCTCAGAGATTGAAGGCTAAGACCAAAATTAGGAGGGTACTGATCAGAGAGTTGCTTTTTGCAGATGATGCTGCAGTTACGACCCACTCTGAGGAAGAATTGCAATGTCTACTATCTGCATTCTCCAATGCTTGTTCTGAATTTGGTTTAACAATTAGCAAAAAGAAGACACAGATTATGTCACAAGGTGCACATGGGGTACCATCAATCTTTATTGACGACGCCGAACTAGAGATAGTAGACCATTTTACATATCTAGGATCAGTGGTAAATAGCAAATTATCCCTAGATCAGGAAATCAACATCCGGATTGGTAAGGCAGCAACAACAATGAACAGGTTAAGAAAAAGAGTCTGGGAGAACAGGAAGCTTACTGCCAAAACAAAAGTCCTTGTCTATCAAGCCTGTGTCCTTAGTACTCTTCTCTATGGCAGTGAAACCTGGACAACTTACTCACACCAAGAGAACAACTTAAACAGCTTTCATATGCGGTGTCTGCGAAGAATTCTTGGTATTAAGTGGCAAGACAAAATCACAAATACTGAAGTATTGGAAAGATCAGGTTGTGTGACAGTTTATTCCATGCTCAGTCTTCGTAGACTTAGATGGATAGGACATCTTAGGAGGATGGATGATGGTAGAATACCAAAGGATATCTTTTTTGGTGAATTACAGATGGGTAAGAGATCTCAGGGTCGGCCTCTACTACGATACAAAGATGTGTGTAAGCGGGACATGATTGATACAGGCATTGATAATGCACATTGGGAGCAAGTCGCCGCTGAGCGTGTTGCATGGAGGGCAAATATCAGAAATGGAATAAAGTCAAAGGAGAAAATTATTGCAGAAAAGTCACACACCAAGCGTTTGAGACGTAAGATGGTGCATGATGGTGGAAATGACCACGTGTTCACATGCACCCACTGTGAACGGACATTTACAGCGCAAATTGGCCTTATCAGTCACACTCGCTACCGCCATAGTTAAAAGTTATGCCTTTTTAAAGCACACACTATCGTCTGTCAAGACGGCAAGGTGCCAATGTAATTGTAATACTGCCGACCTGGTCAGAACAGGCACAGAATGTTATTATTTATTATTGTCGTTGCTACAAGCCTGTGCGCTGCGGAAAACAAACAGCGTCATAACTGTCATAGTCCATTGAAGTAGAATTAGTTCTTCAGTTCGGTTTTGGCTTCTGAACCTGCATTTAACGACTGTTGTTGACGAGCTGTGTTTTGTTATCAAGTTGCATTGTTTGAATTACTAGATACCCCGAGATGTCGTCTGGCGGGACATGGGGGATCGTGTTTTTATCCATTCAGCCATGCTTACCTCCTGTTTATTATATTCACTTTCATTAATTGAATTACCTGCTCCAGGTGACATATTAAGGCAAAGAAGATGATTCCACAGACTCCACCGCCAAGTAAAAAGTAGGTCATGTACACAGACCTGCTGTTCATGGATCCACCATGGTTGCTGTCACCATCACTGACGATAAGTGGGTCACCAGATTCCTGAAATATAGTAATGTGAATATACTGATCACAGACAAATATGAGAGTCTCCATGGTGAAACTGCATCACAGACAAACATGAGAGTCTCCATGGTGAAACTGCAACACAGACAAACCACCTGCCTCGTGTCTTGTGACACCTGCCTTGGGTTTGTTTTTGGATTCCACAATTCAATTTACAAGTGCAATGTTGTGTGTGTAGTGGTGTGGGGATACAGGCCACTTTGTGCAAAGAGACCCAATCCATGGAGATAAAACCCAGTGCAATGAAGATGATTCTCTTGCCTTTAAAGCCCTTTACACAGAAAAGATGTCACAGTGCCCCCCAACTATACATGTACAACCCTAACTAGCGTGCTGCTTGCTGGCCTAGTGTCCACTAACTACCAATGTACAAACCTAACTAGCGTGCTGGCTTGCTGGCCTAGTGAGCATGTGTTCACATCCATTGTGCGACAAAGATTTTTTTATTGACCTGGGCTACCAAGTTGGACCAGCTTATGATAGGTACCACGAATGTTTCTAGGAAGTAGACGTTACATGGACCACAGCATCCATCCATTAAGACAGTGTTGTAGTGTTGGAAGGAGTAACAAAACGCCAACTGCATAAAACGTTGTTTATTTGTCAAGGTTTACAAGCCGCGTCCTTTCAGCTGGTTTCTTAGATGTTAACTGCCTATATCAACATAATACGTCACGATTGAGCATCTCCCACCCCTTTCAGTCTCAATGCTCAATCGTGCTGTATCGGAGTTTTCCAATAGACCCCAATTATACCTACACTGTTACAACAGGGGTGGGCAACATGAGGCCCGCGGCCGCATGCGGCCCACCGGGAGTGGGAAGCGACGATGTGATCGAGGCTGTAGCATGCTTGCTTGTTTACTTTAAGTTTAAAAAAAAAAAAAAATTAGGTGCATGGCCCAGCAGGAAATATTATTTCTGAAATATGGGCCGCCTGCTGAAAAGATTGGCCACCCTTACTTTAAGATATTAATCAGTCACCTTGAAATCTGTCAGAGTATTCCTTTTGTCTGTAGAATTTCTGTAGTAGCACACTAGTGTACATGCTCACTAAGACAATAGTCTAGGTTCCATCCTCGGCAGAGACAACATTGTTTTTTCCAACTATTATGGTTCTGTGGTCAACACAGCCTCTTAAAACAATTGCCGGATCATTTTAAGACATTTCTAGGAATTTTCTGGGAAAGAAAGGTAGCAAGCAGGGGAATTGGCCATCCGATCTCATTATTCCCAAATTGAGTATATGTGAAGCCTAACATTTTACGTCCCAAGAGTAGTATCTGCTATGGGACTACCTATGCCTGTTGACAGTAATAAACAATGCAACATATTTCATCACACAATATTACTTCATTTGATCTTGTTTTATGGAAGCTGGATCTGTGATTCATATAATGTATTATTACATACAATCTAAATTTTTGCATCTCGCTGCTGAAGTTAGCACTCACACTTGCATACTCAATATTCTAACTCAAAGCATTTGCAGCCTAAAATCGTTCATAACTTGTACTATTATATGCAGTTTTAAATTTCTGCATCATTCTGCTGTATATACCACTCACCCACACATGCATGCACACACTCATATCTACACAATATGCTAATATGAGAATTAAAAATGAATCTAAAGCCACTCACAATGTCTCTAATGTTCTAAATCAAGTCTAAAGTTCTAAATCACAAGTCTGTGAAGTTGTTAATGTTACTAAGGCATTGATCCATTCTGCATTGTATGGTTTAACATGTCAAATGACCAGATCAATTCCCAAAGTATTTTAGTCTCTATACAAAGAATGGTTCTAGTCTGTCAATTTGCTATCAGGATTCAGTGGCAGCTGTGGTTTATTATAATAAATTAATCAAATCTATTAGTAACTATCAATCAACTGATAAGCACCCAAATATTAACGATTTATGTAAAATGCAGAAAACATCTTTAACACAATAATGTATGTGAATACAAACAAATGTCTCCTTCAGTGCTACCTTAACCAAGGTTGTTCATTAAAAAGCATATAAAATAAAATATTTTATAATTTGTATTTTTTGCATCATCATCAGTATCATCATTACTACAGAAATTTATTGCATAAGATTTTCTTCATTTTATAAATTGCAGTGTTTTTTTTGGTCCTATTCAGTTTTTATTTTATTTCTCATGTTATCCATGTACATAAATACTTGAATGTCTGTACTTGTCACAAGTTAATTTATTTAGCTTTAATTGTGCATTCTGGCATCATCCATTTTTTACATGGTCTTTGTCTTCTTATTATTCAAGCTGATGTCCTTTTTTCTCTTTCTGAAACCACTTTATTGATCATTTGCTGTATTTCCTTCTAACTTGTTGCTAGCAAGATGATGTCAACAACATAATGCAATTTGTTTATATGGTGACCACAAACAGTAATCCCTGACATATTTTCTATGGATCTCAATATATGCTAACTGCATCTTGAAAATACATCAGGGGACTGTAAACATCCTTGCCTGATACTCTTCTTTATGCACTAATAGGTATATTAAGCTCCTGTGAGAAGAAACATACTAAACATCAACACGCTGCACGTACCTTACAAGTGATACCTTACGAGCAGGAGCTTAATATACCTATTTGTTTACAATTCATATTGTTATATCCTGCTGCAGCCGCTGCTTTTTCTTTCTATTCCATATCATTTATGCACTAATATGTTCCTGTATGTCATTTATTCTTATGGCTGTTCCACACTGCTTCACAAACATTATTGATAAAACTGTTAAATGCAAAAGTAAATGCTGTTTTAACATCTTATGTCCCAGTTACTATTTAAACTCTTCCTGGCTTATAGTTTGATTACTGTAACTACATAGTCTATCTGGTGCAGTAACAAGAAATGTATGTGATTATGAAGTAACAAATATACACTTTATTAGTTGCTTGTTATCAAATAATTTAGAATATATAAGGGTAATCCCACACAGAACTGAATTTCATATATGTGTTACTGTTATAATCAGCTCAGATGGTCAGTGATGCATGACATAAATTGTTAAACAAACCTTGAAATCTGCTTGAAGAATGTCAAATGCTGAACCAGCTGGACTGTCCTTGCTTCCTGTTGTTAGTGGGTTAGAGCTGGAACTGAGAGCCAAGCTGGCAGCAGCTAGGTCCTGGATGAGTGGAGTGCTGGAGTCAGCCAGCCTGCTGACCTCTACATTCTTGTATGACCTGGATGTCAGAAGTTTGTTGATGTCTACACCACATTCTAGTAACTCACTGTAACCACCAAACTGATGAACTCGGCACTGCTTATGAAAACACAATCAGAAGAAAAGATTTCACTTAAAACAATTTTAGAGAACATTTTATATTCAGCCATTTTAAATGATGAACTCAACATTTTACTGCAAAGAAGACAATTCTCTTTATCATATAAAAAGTAAAATATGTTCATGTAGACTAATAATGTGTGATCTTAATCCAAATCAGAACAATCATCTGTCTAATTCTAATTACAATAACACAGCAATTTGAACTAGGTAGAAAACATGCACACTGCATCAATTTTACACAGCATGACACATCAACATATATCTGAAACTACTCCACCTTTATGGTGTGAGAAAGAAGTGATTTAGCATTCACACTATAATATTTCAAAACATGTTAATAATGTGTATGTAATAAAAAAGTCAAATTATTATTTGACATGCACAATTTAAACTATTTCATTTTATGTCCTCCATCTTTGATGTGTTAAAATGAGCTCAGTTTGGTTCTTGCAGTTACCATAATCTGAGGATCAGGGTAAACAACAATAAGCAAAGGACCCCTTTCCTCACCTTGAGGTATAGTGGGTCAAATGTGCCTGCCCCATATTTGTATAGACCAATAGGCACTCAATGGACAATTATGTCAATATACTGGGTCAGCTGTGCCTGCCCCATATTTGTATAGACCAATAGGCACTCAATGGACAATTATGTCAATATACTGGGTCAAATGTGCCTGCCCCATATTTGTATAGACCAATAGGCACTCAATGGACAATTACGTCAATATACTGGGTCAAATGTGCCTGCCCCATATTTGTATAGACCAATAGGCTCTCAATGGACAATTACGTCAATATACTGGGTCAAATGTGCCTGCCCCATATTTGTATAGACCAACAGGCACTCAATGGACAATTAGGTCAATAAACTAGGTAAATTGTGCCTGCCCCATATTTGTATAGACAAACAGGCACTCAATGGACAATTAGGTCAATATACTAGGTAAATTGTGACTGCCCCATATTTGTATAGACCAATAGGCACTCAATGAACAATTAGGTCAATATACTGGGTCAATTGTGCCTGCCCCATATTTGTATAGACCAATGGGCACTCAATGAACAATTAGGTCAATATACTGGGTAGATTGTGACTGCCCCATATTTGTATAGACCAATAGGCACTCAATGAACAATTAGGTCAATATACTGGGTAGATTGTGCCTGCCCCATATTTGTATAGACCAATAGGAACTCAATGGACAATTAGGTCAATATACTAGGTAAATTGTGCCTGCCCCATATTTGTATAGACCAATAGGAACTCAATGGACAATTAAGTCAATATAATAGGTAAATTGTGCCTGCCCCATATTTGTATAGACCAATAGGCACTCAATGAACAATTAGGTCCCGGGAAGGTTAACCCGGTCAACAAATGACCGCAGAAATCGGATGTGTCGGCCTAACGGTGCAAGAACGCAGCTCTGCTGTAAACAGGCACAACGCAATCACGTCCACCAAAAAAAAAAAACTCCGGATGAACGCAGAAGAAGAAGAAGAAGAAGAAGAAGAAGAAGAAGAAGAAGAAGAAGAAGAAGAAGAAGAAGAAGAAGAAGAAGAAGAAGAAGAAGAAGAAGAAGAAGAAGAAGAAGAAGAAGAAGAAGAAGAAGAAGAAGAACAACAACAACAACAACAACAACAACAACAACAACAAGAACAACAACAACAACAACAACAACAACAATTAGGTCTACATCATGCTGGCCACCTTTACTTTCAAAACATTTCCTGGTACCCATTATATGCTGAGTCAACCTGGCAGCCCAGGTAAAGTTATCCCCTCCCGATGGGGATTCAAACACACAACCGACAGGCCATCATGCTGGCATGCTAGCCACTGCACTACCATGACTTCCACCTCATAGAATGTGTAGAAAATAATAGGGTGGCCCAGCTATACATCACTTTGGTTTACACTGTTTCACTATAACATCGTTGTCACAATGGGACATCACCTTAAATCACTGCGTTCTGCTATAACATTGTCACCTGTGTTGCTATGCTGCGTTAACGTCTCCATTTTACATTTTATGCAGTGCGTTTTCCCAGGATTTTATCGTGTAATCACCCATAATTATGAGTTCAAAGTGCACTGTAAGTGCTGAGAGTGTGTCTGGTTGTAAGAGAACCAGGAAAAGTGTTACTCTTGAGGTGAAGTTAGATGTGTTACGTCATTTTGTGGCTGGCAATTGGGCTGCTAATATCGGTAAAGTCCATGGTTTACCTCCAACCATCTTTTTCTTCTTCTTCTTCTTCTTCTTCTTCTTCTTCTTCTTCTTCTTCTTCTTCTTCTTCTTCTTCTTCTTCTTCTTCTTCTTCAGCATTCCAAGCCATTGAGGTTCTTTGCTGCAGATACAATCCGTCTCCATTCTTCTCTCTGGTTGACCCTCTCTTGCCAGTCGTTGATTCCAAGTGCTTGTAGGTCTGTATGTATATTATCTCTCCACCGTATTCTTGGTCTACCTCGGGGTCTACGGTCATTTATTTCCTGAGTGTAAGCGAGTTTTGTTTCCCTATTATCTTCCATTCTTTCTATATGCCCCAGTCATTGTAGTCTATTAGCCTTCATGATACCAGTGATTGTCCAACCATGGTAAGGACAATTTATGCAGGTGCTGACAAAATCAAAGAGGGGCTAAAAACATAACCCCTCTGAGTGCTTCCTAGAAAACTTGTACCAGAAGTACTCTTTTGGAGAACATGGAAGCACTATTGGCCTGTCTGGATTGAAGACCAGAACCAATGGAATATGCCTGTGAGTAAGATGGCTATCAAAGAGAAAGCAAAGTTTCTCTATGAAGATCTAGCTAAGAAAGCGGGTGAGAGCAGTACTAGATGTGCTGATGATAATTTTGGAGCGAATCGTGGTTTTAAAGCCTCTAAATCCCAATAATTCTATCACTCGCCCTCCAATCCACCTCTATTTAGCCAATAAATATCAACAACCATCAAAATAAACATTACATAATACACTGTATTTCATTTAATTCTATGGGAAATAGTGTTTTGCTATACGTCATTTCACTTAAAGTTGCGTTTTACAAGAACGTAACCCCGAAGTTAACAGGGGCCTCCCTGTATGGTGAAGAAAAGATTTGATCACCTTACCTCATTATGACATGGCTTCATATTTGTGAAGATCAACACTTTTGCATCCCAGTGGTGATAGCAGCCATGGGGCTATCTTTATAATGGTTACAATAATTTACATTTCATTGTTCCAGCATGTGAAATTGTTAGTTAAGCTATATTACCTGTGACATCAGTATGATTTTATGAGCCATTCTGATATGTTGAGTATTGTCAGTTATCAGCAGTCTTGTTTTCGCTCTCAGAAGTCCACAGATGCACCTGTATGAAATTGCAGAACACTTTTTATCACTATGTATATCATATGTATAGTGATATATTCTAATGATTTTACATATTTAACAATATTCATCAAAATATTTACAATACAACAAATTATATAACGTCAAGTTGCAATGTATTTACAATAGTGCAACAACAAATTATATAACGTCAAGTTGCAATGTATTTACAATACTGAGAAAGCTTTTTTTTATGGAATACTACAGTAATGTACTAAGATATGGTGTAAAATGATTTCTTCACTGGCAGAATTATAAATAACTGATCAAATAAGATAAATAACTGTTTAACAAATAACCATGCTCTTATATCTTTACAAATTCTCTAATGCTACAATATCAGCCTTTTAAGAGAGGTATGAGACAGTGATATGTAATGTCTCCTGATCTTTATTCCCTGTACAGTGAAAATATTTTCAGAAATGTAGAAGTTATAAATGGAATCATCATTTTAGGACAAAACATCAATAACATTAGATATGCGGATGATACAGTATTGATTGCAGACTATGAGCAATTTAGTAGATGCAGTTGTTGCATACAGTGAACAACTAGGATTAGAATTGAATTATAAGAAGACACAGATTAGATTTGTCACTTGGATGAAGGAACTACCACAATGTAATATACAAGTAAATGGGAATATTCTTCAACAAGTGAATCGGTACAATTATCTTGGAACAGTCATAACATCTGATAGGAGATGCCTTGAAGAGATTAGAACAAGAATTTACATGGTGAAAGTAGCCTTTTGCAAGATGAAAAACATACTGACCAATAAAAAAAGATGTCAATTGAAACGAGAAAAAGAGTGTTCAGGTGCTACACAGAACCTATACTTTTGTATGGATGTGAAGCGTGGACAATGAGCAGACAAGCTGAAAAACATCTGATGGCTGTGGAAATGTGATTTCGTAGGAAAATGCAAAGAATACCATGGACATACAGAAAAACCAGAGACCAAGCCCTACAAGAAACAAATGAAAATCGTAAACTGATTAGTGAAATTAGACAGACAGTAAAAATATTTTGGGCATGTTTTGAGAAGAAATAAATTGGAGAACCTGATGACAATTGGCAAGATCGAGGGGAAGAGAACAAAGGAAAGACAGAGAAGTAAATACCTGGATGGCTTGGCCATGTGGTATGGTCGAGACAAGAACACTGAGCTGATTCATAACTCTGGAAATAGAGTGGAATTGTGAATCATGACCGCCGACGCTTATCGGCATGTCACATGATGGATGGATGGATGATATTAGCTGGTATTAATGTTTCACTCTTTCAGTCACTGAAGTTTTGCAGCAGATTTTCAATAAAGGAAATTAACCACAATGGGGAAATCATGAGTACATGACTTTTATAGCGGCTAGTACCGTGCACAGTTCGCGGCCACTGCACAAGCCAGGCAGCCTTAATTCCTCAGGCTCAAGACCCCTCCCCCCACCTGTCCTACACTGCAAGGTACTATAGGCAGTAAATGACAGATGACAATAAACAGTGGAAATAGCTACTGGGGGAGCCAGATGCCAATAATATGGTCTGGCCAAATGCAAAGAGTAAGTGAATTCATGAGGGTTGGGATTCACAGGAAAGAGCCAACTCAAAAGTCACACATTGCTTGGGACTGAAAGAGTTAAGACATGTGTTACAAATGAAATCATTTTTCTGAATGAATCAAGCAAAACTTTACTTCTTGAAAATGTCCATTGCAGATTTTGCATCCATTCCTTTCAGGATATCATCCACCAGATAAATGTCACAATTTTGATACACGGCTCTGAAATAAAATGGTGAAATCAGTTGAAACAAAATTAGACTGACTAATCATCTTTTTTCTTTTTCTTTTATTTTTTTGCATATCCTTCTCATTTTTACAGGACATCACAGTCAATACCAGCATTTCTGCCGCTGTGATCTCTTGGCAATTTTACGTTCAGTAGTTTGCCATTGCTTTCTGAATGACTGGCACTGATACCAATGCAAAACTAACGCAACACTGTTTGCTGCCAAATCGCGTGCAGCTGTTTTTCGAATGAAGGTATATGGGATTATGAACGTGTCCTTAAGCCTTTGGCCACAAAGACCGGCAACTAATCATCTTTTTTTTTTTTTGCATATCCTTTACAGGACATAGCTGTCAACACCAGCATTCTACTGCTGTCATTGATTTCTTGGCAAGATTACGCTCAGTAGTTTGCCATTGCTTTCTGAGCAGTTGGCTCACTAATCCCGTAAGTTACCAATGCGACGAGAACCGCTTCCAATTCTCGCGCGCTGTGATACCCTATGTGGATAAACGGGATTACGGAGAAAGTCATTTAACCCCTCGCCCAGGGAGACAGCAACTAATCATTTAGCAATGCATATTTATGCATTTAATAATTTTTCATTAAAACCTGAAATAACAACTGTAACACTAATTTGTTCTGCTTGTTAAAGAAATGTAACCACTGAGAAAGGCACAACTAGCTGTCCCAGTAGAACCTGTATAGATAAAAATAAAGCTTCACCTTGCTAGAGTGACCTTTGCCTGCATACTAGGGTCCAGAGCAAGGCCTCTTTCCCCCACAACTGTTTGGTCACCCAGAGGCAATGAGTCAATAACCTAAAATTAAAAAAAAGTATAACAATACTTTATTTACTATTAGTTAATGTAACTATAACAAAGCTTGCACATGAATATTAACAATATACTTTAAAATGCTTATGTAAAGTATAAAACAAATTGACAGATCTATCTGAGATTTGGATAAACAATAATTTGGCTTTCCAAAATATTAAAATACCTTTTCCACCAGTCATAGCTAGAGAGATTCTTTGTATGATTTATTTCAAATGTGTCCCCTTCCTCTCTTGGTACTGTATATTGAGTTTGGCCATAATGAACTTTGCCTGTCAAGTAGGCAAAGTTTATTTATAAAATTTTACTCAGATATTTCAATTGCTTTTTTCATGCTATCAGTTACTGACAATTGTGAATGATTTACCTTTATAAAAATTAAATGGCAATATTTATATTATCTTTAATAAAAGTGATCTTTTCTTCAATATCTAATTTCAAATTCCAAGTCTTGTAGAGCTTGCAGAGTAACTTTCATATTCTGTTTTCATCTGGTTCACACACAGTAAAATGAAAAATGACTTTTTTCAATTGCCACATTTTAAAAATAAAGCATGTGAATTTTTTTAGACAGTTGTGTCTGGGATGTTTAGCATATAAAAACAATAAAAATAAAAATGTTACAGAATAGTATATTTCTTAGCTGGTTGGCGAATCCTCTGAAAGATTTTAAACATTTTTAAGTCATTCAGGCCATAAGCATTCAGGCCATCTGAGCATTGAAAAGGGTTTGCACTTATCGGAGTAAAATTAGTGTAGAGACTTTCATTCCAAACTGGTTAAAAGCACCATCTCCACTGGAACTTTAGCCTATTTGTTTGAGAATTAACTTTATAAAATAATACTGCAGCACAAAAGGTTATAGAGTATCTGTTTAGTCAGGTAAAACATACACCATGAAAATTAAACAGAATAGCAAATATGATGATAATAGCTTGGTGTCTTTAGTCACTGGTTGCAATATTGTAATGTAAATGCATGAGAGGATGATGCCAACGTCTTTACTACCTGCGTGTCAGTGACATGATTCTGCATACACTGATACAATAGAATGATTGAAAATCAGTTCGATACCCATGTTTATATATAAACCCATTATTTAAAAATATACATTAACTTAATTATAAATTCTCTTAAAAATAAAAACATGTGTGTGATTGATTGATTGATTGATTGATTGATTTAGGAACCGACATCACAGCATTCGGGACATTCCCATAAGCGCTCCGTCCCCATCCCCAGCAGCCAGCGAAGAGTTCCAACACTAATAGTTCCAGTAGCAATCTGATTATATGTCCGTTTCGCCTTTCCTCTGAGCGTCGAGCGTCGGCCAGATCCCCTCGTCACACCTCGCTGTCTCATTCTTACCAGACTATGGTGATCCATCTGCTCCTCCGAGGTGTACACGTGCTCCCACAAGGCCGCAACCACGTCTGCCTTGTCATGCATCAATACTCCACCAAGTTTTGCCGAGCCAGCCAATCTGTCCGCCTGTTCATTCCCCAGCACACCGGCATGCCCAGGAGAAAAGATCCAGGTGATGCTTGCTACCCGTGACCTCCGAAGCGAAGCAAGCCACTCTGCACGAAGCTTGCCTGTTCTCACCCTTCTCAGCATGCTTTCTGAGTCAGTTACAATCACAATGTGTGTATGTATCGTGTTTTCTATCCAGCGGAAAGCTGCACTGACCGCCTCCACCTCCATTCTTAAGCTAGATGTAGTGTCATCATACGCCAGGCTCTCCTGCACCAAACGCCGACCATTAGTTTTTGCCAAGAACCCCCAGGCACTTCTCCTACCTCTCAACACTGACCCATCCGTGTAGATAATCACATCACCCGGGCGAGAATTTTCCTGAATTAGTTGCTGAATTTCCACTTCCGTGGCCCCTGCTGGCCACTCCCTGCACTCCCGGCTCAATGTTATTACAACTCTGCACAAGTCTGACTGCACGGCTGGCACTCTGACCCACTCCTCTCCTCGCCTGATGTTCTCCAAGGGGCACACCTGTCTGATCGTATCCTCCGCCTGAGCCATCCATGATTTCCCTCTTATCAGTCTCTGACCCTTAACTACGTCCAGCGCCTCATGCAACGGGTGATCTGTGTCTGCAGCTACTCTGAGGTATGCCTTCGCTTGCATCACCTTGTGCCTACCAGCAACAGTAGGCAGACCAAGGATGTAACGCATACACACTACTGGAGTGTCTCTGGTGCATCCCAGAATGACCCGCATCGCTTCATTCTGTATGCGCTCTAATTTCACCAGCTGACTCTTTGAGACAGTGAGCAGTCCTAGTCCATAATCAATCACTGAGAGGATCAAGTGCTGGTATAGTGTGAAGAGCATTCTCTGCTCTGTGTCCATTGCAGCCATAGTTTTAAGTGCATTGAGTCCCTTTTGAGATCTTGTCACAACCGTCTCCACATGGTCCTTGAAGGACAGACTCCTGTCAAATGTGATTCCCAGATACTTCAGTTTGTTCTCTCTGTTGACGCTTCTACCATCTATCGTGAGGCTTGGGGTATCATCTCTCACAATCCTGTTGTCCAGAGAGCACCACAACACCCCCGCCTTTTCCGGGTTGATGACAGCACTCATTTCAGTGCACCAGTCAATCACATTGTCTACTGTCACCTGTAGCTCCTGGGCTGTTTGATCCCTATTTCTCCCCTGCCTGTATGCAAGAATATCATCTGCAAATGTTAGAATCCTTCCAACCCCTGGTGCTTCTAGGTATGCAATCTTGCTCGTATACACATTAAAGAGCACCGGTGAGATTGCAGATCCCTGTGGCAGTCCCGGGGTTAAAATATGTGGCTCTGAGGTCCATGCGCCCAGACGGAGAGCACCCTGACGAGAATGCAGGACGGCTGCTATCCAGTTCACCAACCAGGGATTGACTCCCTTCTCCATCACTGCGGTCATCAAAATATCATAGCGAACTCTATTGTACGCATCTACGTGTGTGATATAGTTACTAATAGTTTCTATCACATTTCAATACATGTCAAGATTTCAGAGCTACAGTGCAATCACATGAATTTATAGGATAATTTTAGTGAAGCTAAGAAGATTATTTTTAACTAAAGAAAAAAATAATTGGCAAGTTCATCATAAAAACTTAGTGGTACATGCATCTGTATATAACATGCTTACCTGATTGAGTGCACAGGCATCCAACACCTGGGTGTATCTTGAATGGGAGAATTCATATCCAAAAATAATATTATCTCGGATTGTTCCAGGACACAGCCATGGTCTAGCAGGTATATATCCCAGATGACCGTCATACAGAATATGACCTTTGTGTCGCTCAAGTTCACCAAGTACTGCCAGGAGGAGACTACTCTAATATGAATATTCAAATAATAATCATTATTAAGCTGTTGGTATTAGACCATTCTTTACATACCTATCTTGTCAAATCACACTGTCCACACTAAGTTGCTCTTGAACATTTCTTAGTCTCAAATAACAAATATAAGTTTACAGGATCAATAATTGTCATCACCTACATTGAGACATTAGTTGTTTTACTTTTCAATAAATCTCAAAACAAGAATGTGGCATGATATTTAAGTCATAAAATCATAAAATCTTGTACAAATGTTATTATAATAATACATAACTGAAAGAAAAACAAACTACCAGGATGAAATGTACTGACTGATTATTATTTTCAAAAATAACATGTTTTATAATCCCAAATAAATTTTGAAATAAAATTGTGACAATTATATAAACTAAGAGCCTTAAGATCTCAGGCTAATGAAAAAGTAATGTTGTTCAAAAGTATTGTCTATCACAATCTAAAATATAACAAAATAAGCAGAAAGTTAAGTACTGATGTAAAATTAGCATGAAAAGAAATAAACTTATATGTAATCTATTCAATTAACTACCAGTTTCGATATAACATAAATGTTAATGCTGATCAGTGATAAACAAGTGAAAATTATTGCAGTTAATAGAAATCTAATTCCTCATATACATGTGCATACAAAAAAAAAGAGAACTATGCAGATGAACATTTGGGGAATTGAGAAGTCAGTTAAGAAAACAATATGTACAGAACAGATGAAGCAATCAAAAGATTTGTTGAAATGACATATATTTCTTGCAAATAATTGTTCTACATAATTATATAAGTGAATAGGGTATAAAGTAGGAGTTAAAATGTTTAAATTTTAAAAAAAAAAGTCGCTTAAAAGTCAACAGGGTCGACTTCATTGCATCAGGTTTTATCCCATATGGCTCGGTCTCTTTCCTCAGTACGGAAAGCGTAGCACAAATCACGAACTCTGTAGCTCTAGCAACGACCCACAGGAATCTCCGAAAAATTTCACTCGTGAACCGAAGGATGCGGCCCAAAATCTAACCCACAACCTTTGGAGTCCGAGTCAAACAGCTTGACCACTTTGCCATGGAGACTCCCGTTTTAATAAGGCCACATTGAAATTCTTATTCAAAATAAATCCCTATTTTGATCTTATATGTACCAATTGACCTATGATGCACCTGTTTTTTCTATGAATAATGTCTCAGAGGTTAAAATACTTTGGTCATATCAAGTGTCACAGTGAAATGGAAGAGGCAGTGATGGAGGGCATGGTTTCTGGGAAAAGGGACAAAGAATGACCATCATGGAGATGTACACAGGACATTACAGACACCTTTGGCATGATAGTGCAGGAAGCAGAGAACCAGCGAGTGATCAAGAGATGTTTTGATGGGCTGTAATGAGACTTGCTACATGATGATGATGTCTCTTTAAAGATGTAATTTCAGATGTGTTCGCAAGTACCGCTAGTGACAGATAACTCTTATAAGAACTGTTACAGTAATGTAATGAGTTCTCTCACCTTTCCACTGTCTGTTGGTCCGATAATGCAGTACAGTTTATTCTGTAAGATACAATATGTTATCATGGAGTAAATTCAATATTTAAAAACATAACAACTTGGTGACTTTTCTAGACCATTTATCATATCCAAAGAAGTTCTCTCCTATTATTCTTCTATATATAATTTATTCTCAGTTATGTCTACTTTGTAAAAGATTAGTGAGAAAAACAAAAAAGGATAATGAAATAAAAGGCCATCAGTCAACATTACTCCAGCCAAGCAACATAATGAAGATATAATTACACTGTTTTTTATAGCTAGTGAACATAAAAGTTGTCTGTCCAGCAACTTCTAGTCACAATCTTCTGTAAAAACTATTTTCACAGAGATTGTCAATAAACAGCTTTTTTTAAAATTATTATTACAGTCAGAAATGCACACAGTTTTTAATTGTCTTGTCAGCAACCAATATTGATATAATTTCTAAATGTCTATATTGTTTAAATCTGTAATTTTATTACTTTACCGGAGAAAACGTTAAAAGTAAAGGACCCTTTTGCATGCCTTATAATGATTTGCCTGCAACACACTTTGTATTCATTAAGGATTCAAAGAGTATGCTTAGCAAGGTGCAGAAAGGAAAGTTTCATGTGGAATGGCTCTTGTCGCTTCAGAGATCACAGATCGTGAGAATTGTATGGATATTTTGCTCTGGCCATGCGGGTGTACGGGGGAATGAACAGGCTGATAGGCTAGCAGGGAAGGCACCTCTTGGTGGTATTTTGCCTATGGACAAGGGGGAGGTGGTCGTGCGCTTATGGGACCAGGTGGAGAAGGCGGAGAAACAGATTGAGAACCCATATGTGGAAAGAATGAGATTGCGGGGGATCGGCAGGGGTTCTGGAAGAATCTCAAATCTGAGAGGGAAGACCAGGAGAACTTTTAATCAGATAGCGGCGGGAACGATTAGTAGTATGACTCTTCACTGGCTGTTGAACGAGGGGACGGAGCACGTATGGGAATGTCCTGAGTGCAGTGATGTCGGTTCTTAACTCAACTCAACTGTGATTAACATCATACAGCTGCCTTAACTTTTCAAGACATTTCCTGGTGCTATTTTTTTCCCTCCGCTCATTCACTTTGAACGCAAACATAGTCCATACACTCTACTTCCAGTAGCACTGGATTGAATTTTGAATATAGATTAGTTTTCCATATTACAAGTGTCCATCACCATCTGGTGAACCAACTCTGACTTCTGAGGTACTTGTGATATACATCTATAAGTCAAGGATGAGAAGTCAACATTTGAGTCCAACTGACTAGTGTAGGGGTTGAACCTCTACCTCAGCATACCGGATGTTTAAGAAGGTGCCGATTCTAGACTGGGTGAGCCTGGGAGCCCAGATCAATTTTTAAAATATGCCTCAGTGCAAATCTGAACCCATGATCACCAGACAAGTGTTTAGCCAGCAAGCTGCCAAAGCTCCCATTTTATCGAAAGGTATTTTTAAAATTATAAAAAAAAAAGTTAGTTGCATATCCTTTACAGGGCGTCACATTCAACCCCAGCATTTTTTGGCTGTTTGTGATTTCTTGGCTAGTTTACGCTCAGTAGTTTGCCATTGCTTTCTGAACAACCAGCACTCATACCATTTTATAAAATACAATGCAAAGCGGTCTTCTTCCAAATCTTCCACATCTGTATTTTGAATGTGGTATGCGGAACATTTTATTTACAATATAAATTATTGTATTCAATTTAGAAAAATTTCATTATTTCAAGTTTTGGGAAAAATTTGAAAGCACAGATGAAAGATTTAATTAATCTTATATTGTATCTGCATACAACCTCGGACAGATGTAAAAGCATTCCATACAAAATTCACAGCTCACAGTGTCGCGTGATGCACTCAACCCAGTATCAGATGTTTGTCCCTTTACATCTAGCTACTCACTATATACTATGCACAGTGTATCTGTGTGGGCTGTTGGTTTGTTGAGACCCCTGTCTGTTCCACTTTTCACATGGGGCAGTGAGAAGGATTTTGTGTGATAATCACTGGCACAGGAACAGAGCATATGGGGATGACCCGATAACTTGAAGTTTGAACTGCAACTAATGACTAATGTATCTGCATTCGTTTATGACTTATATTACAACAAAGATAACAGATTTCTTACATTTAAAAAATTTTTACAGTTGACATGTAAGCTCATCACCTTCAGTGTTATAGATAGAATGAGCAGTAAATGATCTTTCAGATAGGAATGAACATTCATGTTTTTATATGAACATGGCATTTCTGGGAGCCATGGCGGTATAGTGGTTAGATGCTTGTCTGCCCATCTGGTGGGCAGGGGTGTGAATTCACATTGTGGTGGAATTTTAAAACTGACTTGGGCTAGCAGGTTAACCCAGCGTGAAACAGGTCCCAGGAACTGTCTTGGGAAATAAGGGTGACCAACATAACATTCACCCCTTCACTGATTGGTCTATACAAATAGGAGCCTCGCACCATATAAAAAGATTCTTTACTTTTTACTTTACTATATCCTCTCTGCATAAACCATTTCATGTTAAATTTTACAAGTAATAGTTATTTTTTTAATTAATTCTAATTCTGTATTAGATTTGCTGGATATTTAATTATGCAATAAAATTAACATTAATTTTGTGTGAACGTTGTTGCTATTTCTCAGTTCACTTTTACATATTAAAAAAGTAAACCTAGAATGAAAGTACATGCTAAAACATGTTTAAATCAAGTGTTTTGTTCAATCTGGATGTTGAAATGTATCTACTAATTAGTAATTATACGGCATTTGCATGATCAATATGGTGATAAAAATTCCCCAAGCAGGAGTGATTTACTATTGATAGCTTGTGGTCATCTTCATATTTGAATCATATTATGTTTTTATATATAAGAAAAGTTATTGAAAGTTACTTTAATTACATAAATATCAGTATGCTATGATGAATCACAAAGTTCATATTAAAAATAGCGCACCATTGAAGAAGCCGTTTATCCAATCACTTTATCTTGACATCCTCTGTTGTTGTATATGAAATAATTTGCAAAAATATAGCAGTTGGATTGCTCTGTAATAAACATATTTAATCAAAGTTTAAGTTGGAAATTTGTATTGACATTTCAGAATTATTTTTTATCTTCAAAAATTTTCTTAAAGAAACACTTACTGAACATAAAATATTCAAAATGGTGAAATTGCTGCTATACCTGTCCAGTTTTCTTTAATTTAGCATATAATATGTCATATTTTATTAATCCTTAAGTATAATATTATAGCAAACGTAAGTTATGTTAGTGCTGATTTTTCAGGAATGCTAAATAACTCTCGTCACACTGTAAATTAATTATGTACTGAAAACTGTTTTACAGATGGAACACAGAACAGACTAATGCTGAAGTATACACAACTCATCTGCAAATAGAACACGTTTCTTTTTATATCTGCTACTGCTGGTTGAGGTTAAACATGTAAAGGGCTTACTTTGTGTGTAAATATGTCAGTTCAAAATAATAGGTAAAATTAACACAGACTTTAATTTTTGTTTGCAAGAAACTGCAATATGTAAATGCCTTAACACTGATAGTGTAACAAATGTGATATTATAATTTTGTTGGATAGGTTGTGCAGTGGCTAGCATGTTTTTCTGCCCCCAAGTGGTCATGTGTTGGAATCTCCTTCAAGGTGCCCTTTGTTTTCACCGACTTTGGTGCCCAGGTTGACCCTGCATAAAAATGGATGCAAGGACATTTTCTGGGAAGTAAAGGTGGCTGGTGTGAAATTATCACTTCACCCACTGAGTGCTGACTGATCTAAACATATGGGGTTAGTACCACATGCCCAATAAGCCTCATTCTGTGAAAATTGATCCTTTACTTTACTTATTAATAACTGAGCTTACAAGTGTTATTCATACTCATTTTCTCAGATGTTTGGAACCGATTCTAAGATGCTAGGTTGACCCAGTGGTAAAAATAAACAATAACTGTGCCAGCTCTGGGGATTGAACCAAGGGCCACAGTTTTGGCATGTGAGTGAAATAGTCACTACACCATAATGACTCATAAAAAACTAAGCTACATTATAATACTTATAAAATTATAAGCCCATTGTATATATTGTATAACATTTTATAATATATGATTCTCACCTTTTCGATGTCAATATCAATGTTTACAAGCACCATTGGAGCATCAAAGCTCTGCAGATGAAATAGAAGAATTTGAGTGCTAGATATAGATATTCATTATAAAACACATATAATAAACTTAATATAAGTTTGTAGATTTCAAGCATTTTTTAATTATGCAATAGATATTTTTATATTTCTTATCCTAGTGCGAGAAACTGCAACCTAAAGACTGAATGTCATGGCCGGGCAGACCAGGCCCTTAGCCTTGGTTGGCAACTGGTCTAGGATCGAAGCTCCGACAGGCGGACAGTTAGAGTATTGCTTTGCTGATCTGACAGCTTCTGCAGCTTGTCTTGTTCCAGACGTATTGGTGTTACCTTTTCTTTGGAGTATGCTAGACAAGCTGAGAGAGGGATCATTTTTCATGGACAACACATGGTCTCTAAATTCAGCCCAGGTTTTGTGTTATGGAGAGGTATACCTCCATTTTACAAACTATGGTCTGTCAAGACGGCCAGGTGCCAGTCATTTTTATATTTAACAATAGCCATTTTTTATATTCAACAACATATATTTTTATATTAAACAACAAACATTTTTGTATTCAATATCACACATTTTTCTCATTGGGAAAATGTCCCAAATGATGTCAAATTTGTGTAACAACATCAAATAATTATTTACCATTGCAACAACAGGTCAAAGCTGCTTAAAGATCACGAAATCTTAAAAAATTATGCCAGGATTAAATTAGCTCTTTATTACAAAGGGTGGATGAGCATATGTGAAGGAATTTAGGTCAGACAAAATAAGTAAAATTACCTACACTTTGCAACTGCAGGCTAGTGACATATGTATGCATTATTATTATATGGACATATATCTCACCTTAAATTTATTCACTTCCGAAATGTTGGCTTAAAAGGCAACATAAGAGCTGCCTATAATGGGGTGGGGTGGGAGTTTAGAAAATGAGATTAAAAAATTGGTACTAAGAGTGTGCTTTAGTTATGCACTTAAGGATTACACATTAGACTTTGCTAGTATTAGAAAAAAAGATGGGAGGTGAAAAGTATATAAAGCCAATTATTAATGATTCTTTGTAATTAACATTTGATCCAAATTTTCTAAATGCTTTATTTCTGTATTCTTCCTCTCTTTTCATATTTCAACAGATTGTATGAACACCAGCAAACATCTAGGGCATATGAATATATTTTGACAATCCAATAATGTTTTATATTTCTTGAGTGTCGAGATACATGTATATATGTCCCAATTGAACCTTAGATGATATTATCGATGAAATGGACTAGTCCAAAACATCAAGGAACATGATAACTATTTTTAAACGTCTTGTTGAGAATATTATTCAAATCACTTAGTCTCTATAAACTGCACTAGTCAATGAAATGTATGCAGTGAGTAATAATTAAGAAAGCTCATCAAAATTAAGATTTAAACATTAGACAAAGTGTCATTAAAGAACATTTTTTTAAATACATCTCATAGTTATGGTCTATTAAATGCAAGGTCCTCACATTACATGTCATTTCAGTACTATTGTCATGGGAATTTTTGCTTTCACCTCTATATGGATTGTATTATTTTGTTTTAAAGATGGGTTCCAACACATGACAGTAAACAAAGAAAAAGACTGATAACATAGCTAGGATACATTTACTAACATGTGGTAAACTCTAGACAAGGTAGAAATGAACATAGCAGTTTACTTCTATTCTAATTGTGTAAAATGAACAGAGTGTTACACTGTGATCTGCACCACAATCTTCTACTCTCCTTTAGAAACTTGGTGCATTATTTTAACTGGTTACCTTCCATGTGACCAATGCCACCACAGCACTTCAAGTGCTCAGTTAGCTAGGGTTTCTTTCACAGAA
Organism: Cepaea nemoralis; assembly: GCA_014155875.1. Lineage (NCBI taxonomy): Eukaryota > Metazoa > Mollusca > Gastropoda > Stylommatophora > Helicidae > Cepaea > Cepaea nemoralis. Next base: position 510,384 of record JACEFZ010013952.1, on the reverse strand, counting down.
GTGAAAAAAAGTCCATGGCTGAGTTCATTAGAAAGACCTTCAGGTAGTTCCTTTTAAAAATTAAAGGGTGGAATGTATAGAGGTTGCTTACTTTGACTGGGGTGGAACAGCAGGTTAAAGCACTGGCCTACCAACAGTTTTCTAAGAATCAGGTCCCTAGTAGTGGTAGATTTCTTTGATCGCCAGTACAGTAATGGGGATCTGTGTAGCCAGATAAAATAGGCTACCATAGATGGCATCTGGGAGATGCAAAGGTAGCTGACCACTTTGCCCAGTGTGTACTGTCTGGTCACAGAAAATGTGAACACATCATCATATTTCAAAGATACCTTAATGATATGTAATGGACATTTTATTTACTCTCATGATATTTGTCATAACTGGAAGAGCTTGGCAAAGATAGCGAGAAACAAATACTAATCAACATGTGAGTCAAAATTGTTTTGTTACCTTTTCTCTGCTTGCAAAATAGTTGCTGAATTTAATAGCAATTTCTTCACTCAGTGATGTGGTTGAAGGTCGACTGAAGCAGCGATGACTTTTCTGGTAGCAACAAGACTTTCTATAGTGATAAGGACAAGAATTGTTTGTATGAAGAGGAAGGCTCAAACTTGAATATTAATTAAATTGCAATCATGATATAGAAAAATATACCCACTCAATTCCTTTTTTTATTTTTATCTTTTATATTTTTTGGGCTTTTGATGCCACTGTCTCTTCTGCTTCTTTCAGGCCCCCCCCCCCCCCCCCCCCCCCCCCCACCTTTCTTCTCCTTCTCCTGTTCTAAATATAATTTTTGATGATTCTAATGTAATTTGTTGATGATCCTAATGTAATTTGCTGATGATCTTAATGTAATTTGTTGATGATCTTAATGTAATTTGCTGATGATCTTAATGTCATTTGTTGATGATCTCAATGTCATTTCCTGATGCTCCTGATTTTATTTAGTGATGCTCAAATCATAATTGCTAATGCTCTAAATGTAATGTTTGATAATTCAGATGTAATGTGCTGATGCTTGATTTGCAATTTCTTAATGCTTTAAATGTAATTTACTGAAACTCCAAACGTAATTTACTGATGCCTCATATGTAAGGTTCTGGTTCTCCAAATGTAATTTTGCTAGTTAAATGTAATTTTATGACACTACAAACTGAATTAATAAATACTCTAACCATAATAAGGATTTTCTTTTAAAAAACACTGTAAGTGAAAACAAAATACCTGTATGAGAAGAATGTACAGCAGTGATCTACAGTTTTCAAAAAAGGGAACAATGAATAAAAGTTTTTTGAAGACTAGTAGAACATGCAATAAGTATGCAGACAGAAAATAAGGGTTTAGCAAATAGAAAGGACCAACCTCCACTCGCCTCACTGTGGCCAGTGCATCAGAGAGAGCTAACATCCCTGCTGGCAGCAACATACTCAAGCTGACCCTTAGTGACTCCATCAGTGCCAAGGTTGTGAATATTTGTGTTGCATTAATCTGATGCCCCATTACAATTAACAGCAGAAAGGTGGCCATGACAACAACTTTGCCAGAGGTCAAGGCCATTGAACCATTGAAAGCTTGAAGTTTGGAAAGTTTCTTCATCTGGTTAAGTTCTGATCTGGAAAATATATGTAGTGGGTGTTAATCAGCTTTCAGCAGTCACTACTATGTCCTTCTAACATAATATTGTTTTCAACATAAAAACTATAAGAAACATGGCAAAGCGGTTAAACCACATAATTAGGCTCTGAAGGTTGTGGGTTCATTTCCAGATTCTGTCATTTGATTCATGGGTACAATTTTCTTGAAGACTCCTAGGTGTCAACCTTGAAGACTCCTAGGTGTCATCTTTGGAGTTACGGATGAAGTTCATGAGTTCTCTATGTGACAATTTCGACAGGCTGCTCTGTGTGGAAAGAGACCGAGCCCTTTGAGATAAAACCCGATGCAGTGAAGTCAATTCCCTCACGTTTTTTTACTATAAGAAACATGCCTAGAAAGTTTATTCATCTGGTTAAGGTCTGATCTAGAAAAATTGTTATTACTTATTAAGCTTCAGTGTTCAGCATTTACTATTATATTCTTGTAACATTATATTATTTCCAACATAACTAATATTTTTAAAAAACATGAGATCAAAAGCAAATGGTCATCAACACAGTTTCCTAAGTCTTCTCATCAAGAGCAAATGGTCATCAACACAGCTTCCTAAGTCTTCTCATTTAAGTGCACTATCAACTGTCACACTTTAGATCTCATATTCAATCCCATTTTGTCATTCTTTATATTGACATCCTTCTTTGGCTAACATTTACAGTTACTTTAAATTAGTTTAGTTAGTTAGTTAAGTTAGTTAAGTAAGTTAAGTTAAGTTAAGTTAAGTTAAGTTAAGTTAAGTTAAGTTAAGTTAAGTTAAGTTAAGTTAAGTTAAGTTAGTTAGTTAGTCGACAGATCATCCTCACTGCACATCGAACCATTCAGTCCATAAGTGCTCGGATCCCCTCCTCAGCAAATCCCGCAGCGTGTAGCGGCTAACGACACCAATTCTGTGTTGGTTAATCAATCTTCTTTGGCTTCCTGTGTAGTGTTCTTGTTTGGCAACATCTCTTTTAATTTGCAGTTCTAGCAGTCTGACCATGGTTGTAGATACACAGTCATCGCTTGGTTCTCGCAACAGACTTACTTCTCGTAGAGGATTCAGAATGTCAGCCTGGTCCATAGCGCATCCGCCCTCCACAGTAGCCTTACCTGCGAGCTTGTCAGCCCGCTCATTTCCTTGTACTCCCGCATGCCCTGGCATGAAGATGGATGAAACTAATCTTTGCCAGCCGAGACCGCTCCAGAGACAGCAGCCACTTTCTTTGGATCCACCTCATCACAAATATCAAATGTTAATAATGCTGATAGAGGAAATTATTCACAACGATGTTGCATTGCCTATCATAGATGGGTTAAATAATATTCTGCTAACTTGATGCATTCCATGTCTGTTGGCATAATTTGTTTCTATTGTTGAGAGTAGCAAAGCCCTGATCATTCTTGTGATACTGAGACCCATTAGGGAAGCAAAACACAATAACACTGTAACCTACTATGCATGACATAAGAGGCTATTAAGTAGAGTTAGCACTGGCTATCTCTTCCTGTAGAAAACTTCAGCTGCAAAATCCAACAAATCATGGAAAAGTCTACAAAGAGTTTGGCTTGAGTTGGTTCAGGGCTATATGCTCCATTGGAAGATGAAAGGCAGCAGCAGAATGAAGAATGCTCTGATGAAATTGTCTCTGTCGCTCATCACTGACAGTACATTAGTTAGCATGGAAGAAATCCAGATGAGAGTGTTAAAGTGAAATCTCATGGACATGTTGCACCTGTGTCTCTTACAGCAATGCAAAAGGTTTTCTACAAGCTCCTGGTAATTTTCAGGCTTATTGTTTCCTAGAAAGTTTTTGGCTACTTGCAAGAGTTGATATATCAATGGTCTGATAAATACACCTTCCTTTATTTTGCCATTAGGACAAGTTGAGTTAATGGTATTAACCCCATATTTTTTGTTGCTGAATGACAATCAAGGTGTGGTCAATACTATGCCAGCCATCTTTACTGTTCCAGAAGAATCTCCGATTCCCATTTCATGAGAAAATGAAGCAGATCATGTGGAAAAACATCCTATTTAACCTATGTGCTATTATGACCCCTCTCTATAAGTTAGCTTTGCCATGTGTTTATTGAAGCTAAAAGCCATATGAAGCTTCTGTTTTTTCATTACTACGTCAATGAATTAAAAGGCAATAAATGCAGTGAACTCATGCCTATTTAAATGAGAAGCTAAGTGAAAAGATAAACATTGTCCTTACTTTCGAGATCTTCCAATCACTCTTTCACAGAACTCACTCCAGTTTGATGTCTTCATCTCTTCCAGACCCGACACAATTAGTTGTAGATGCCTCAGTCGAGAATTGGTTAAATTATCCATTTTTTCTCTGCAATAAGCCAAACAGTTTTAGTTTCCTAATTATGATACATTAAATAGGATTATTTAAAATATAAGGATATATATGACTTATGAAGCACAGTTATTCTACAGAAGTAGGATAGTTCTACTATGAAAACAAAACAGGCACACGGCGTGGAACCTGCTGTGAGAATGTGAAGTGTTAGGTTGATCACATTCTGCTGGCCTGAGTGCACGGAGCAATTGGTGGCCAGTCTTTACTCCAATAGTGAATGTCACAAGCTGGCACCCTCATTTGACTGCCCTCATGCCATTGTTAGTGTAATGTCCTAACAGTTACACTAAAATGTACAGCTTCATTGTAGTTGATCCAAATGTTGTTGTCTGCTAAAATTACAAGAATAATATTTGTTCGTTACAGAATAACATTTAAATTACTCCTTCGGGAATGTTTTGTTCATTGTCATAGTCTCTGTTATATATTATTAGTTTAGATAACAACTGTGAGTGCTGATTAGAGGACAGGACTATAATGAGTTAATATATGCTAATTATTGACACAAGAGGCCAGTCATTAGGTTAGATGAAAAGCATTCTCTCCCCATACTTTTTCACCATATATGCAGAAAATATAATAAGAAAAGTCAAAAATGATGAGACCAGAGACAATTCTGATTCACAATTGGGGGTAATCTAAACTCAGAACTTAGATATGCAGATGACACGGTCCTCCTCTCTAATAAGGCTACAGGATTAGAAGACTTGGTCCTGTCTGTCAAGAGATATAGTGAAATCAAAATCTTTTTCTGCACTTAAACGAAACAGAAATATTGTCCACTGACAAAACTACATGACATCCAAAGATCACAGTCAACAATAGAGAAATTGATAATGTCACAAACTGTGAATATCTTTTCTCTGTGACCAACAACATTGGGACTGCCCAACAGATGTCAGACATAGACTGGCTATAGCAATGCAGAGGCTAAACAGTATTCAGACGCTGTAGGACTATATCGGCAAACAAGTTACAGTCACATTTCTGAGAACATGCATCTTTCCTGTGGCACATATAGGTGTGAGCCTTGGACAGTTTCACAATGGTTTAGAAAAAACAGAAATGAAAGACATGGTTCCTGAGAGAAGAGGCTGGGTTTACCTGCACAGAGAAGGACATGTGATATTAAAGACATGCTGGGCATGAAAAAACATGAAGCAGGGGAAATTGTTCAGACCAAGAGTCTTTCTGAAGGCAGCGACACTTTGCAAAGGACTTACTACATGACGTTGGTTAGAGGGGACCACCGTAACATATACTGTATTAATTACGGACTCACCTTGCTTCAGTGGTCTTAGATTGTGAGAATTGTATGAATTTTTTGCCCTGGCCATGCGGGAGTGTGGGGTAATGAACAGGCTGATAGGCTGGCAGGGAATGTACCTCTTGGTGGTAGATTACCTATGGACCTGTTCCACTTTTCACATTTGACAGTGGGGAGCATTTTGTGTGATATTCACTGGCACAGGAACAGAGCATAATGGGGATGACCCACTACCGTGAAGTTGGAACCTCGACTAACTAACTAATTAACTAATAGATTACTTATAGACAAGGGAGAGGTGGTCATGCGCCTGTGGGAATAGGTGGAGAAGATAGGGGAACAGACTGAGAACCCTTACATGGAAAGAATGAGATTGTGGGGGATTGGCAGAGATTCTGGCAGAATCTCAATAATGAGAGGGAAGACTAGGAGAACTTTCAGTCAGATAGCGGTGGGGAACGATGAGTAGTGTGACTCTTCACTGGCTGTTGAACAAGGGGACTGAGCATATATGGGAATGTCCTGAGTGCAGTGATGTCAGTTCTTAGCTCAACTCAATTCAACTTACTAAATCATGATGATTCTGTGTACACTCATAAAGTGTATAATATTTGCAGAAGCCATGTCAATTATTTTTTCATGTGATAACATTAACTTATTTATTAATATTAACAATTATTTCAAGATACAAACTCTCAAACTGAACAATTTAGTCAATTCATGTCATGTGAATTATTTTTCAATAAAAAAGTAGTTATTATCTTTGCTTATGCAAATGATGTAATAAAAATATATAATTACCTAAGCAGACGTGATAAACGACCCATGAAAACTTGAAGAGGAAACAAAAGGAATAATAGTGCAAAACTCATGATGCAGGCTGGGCCAAGATCTAACCAATCCCATAACAGGTAACATGTGACTCCTAGTTGTACTGGAGCAATCAAAATGTATGTTGCAGGCAAAACCACCTAAACAACAGAATAAAATAATAACTTAAATATCATTGTTCTTGAGTTTTCAAATATAAGTAAATTTTAAAAGTTAACGTGCTGCACATATTGATATATAACTGCAAGAGATGTAGAGGGGTCAAAATGTTTTTCGAACACGTCGTTGGATCTGTGTTTGATTCTTGGTAAGGCTCAAGATGTTATAAAAAGATTCTAGCCTGTATTGGGCAAGAACTCTTTATTCCTCAGTGTTTAGACAATAACTATCCTTGGAAACACCAGCAATAGAATGAAAAACAAACAATGACAAGTGTTAACATTTTCCATGTAGTAAGTTATAGTTTCTGGTTTTGCATCCTATTTGGGGTTTGTTTTTACATTATACAGCCACATTGTGTCTGTTAACAATAGAAGTGCAATATTTGTGCACACCTGCCAACACACCCAACTTTGTTCAATCTGTTTCCTGTTTTAGATTCCCGGGAAGTTTTTAGGGCATTCAAATTTCTAAATGGGTCGACCCAGCCTAAAATAGGTATGAGGGAGCCTTGGGAAGTGAAGGCAGCCAGCATGATAGCAACCACATCAGCCCTTGAATGTAGTTCAGTCTATACAAATATGGTCCACATGCTCAATGTACCTTCATCATCATCATCATCATCATGTGCCATGCCAACAAGCGAGGGCGGTCATGTTTCATCATCGCATACGATCACCAGAGTCATGGATTAGCTCAACGTTCTTGTCTTGTCAATGCCACATGGCCAAGCCATCTAGGTATTTACTTCTCTGCCTTCCACTTGTTCTCTTTGCCTCAATCTTGTCAGATGTCACCAAGTTCTCCAATTTATTTCTTCTCATAATGTGGCTAAACATTGTAATGTGCCTTAGACATGTAAAATGAACCTTCACTTAGACAAATTATGTATCATTCTTCTTCTTCTGCCTTTCATTTCCCAATGAAAGAATAGCACTCAACCAACCCACATCAAGCCCACAACTAACCCATGTCAAGCCCTCAACCAACCCATGTCAAGCCCTCAACCAACCCATGTCAAGCCCTCAACCAACCCACGTCAAGCCCTCAACCAACCCACATCAAGCTCTCAACCAACCCACATCAAGCCCTCAACCAACCCACATCAAGCCCTCAACCAACCCATGTCAAGCCCTCAACCAATCCATGTCAAGCCCTCAACCAACCCACATCAAGCCCTCAACCAACCCATGTCAAGCCCTCAACTAACCCACATCAAGCCCTCAACCAATCCACATCAAGCCCTCAACCAACCCATGTCAAGCCCTCAACCAACCCATGTCAAGCCCTCAACCAACCCATGTCAAGCCCTCAACCAACCCATGTCAAGCCCTCAACCAACCCACATCAAGCCCTCAACCAACCCATGTCAAGCCCTCAACCAACCCACATCAAGCCCTCAACCAACCCACATCAAGCCTTCAACCAACCCACATCAAGCCCTCAACCAGCCCATGTCAAGCCCTCAGCCAACTCATGTCAAGCCCTCAGCCAACCCATGTCAAGCCCTCAACCAACCCACGTCAAGCCCTCAACCAACCCACATCAAGCCCTCAATCAACCTATGTCAAGCCCTCAACCAACCCATATCAAGCCCTCAACCAACCCACATCAAGCCCTCAACCAACCCATGTCAAGCCCTCAACCAACCCACGTCAAGCCCACAACCAACCCATGTCAAGCCCTCAACCAACCCACATCAAGCCCACAACCAACCCATGTCAAGCCAACAACCAACGCACATCAAGCCCCCTGTAGGTTTGTTCATGCTGGGTTGGATTTTGCAGCTACAGTTTTCTATGGGATGAGGTAGCCAGTCCCATGCCAACCCTCCTTTGTGACCTCCTATGCCATGCATGGTACACTTGCGAGCCCCAGTAACTCCTGGGTGGGATATAGAAAATGTTATAATTATGCACAGTAATACGTCTGCTGGTTTTCTAGTGGCTGCCGCTTCCATCGAAGATGAACTGTATTTGTCATGTAGGACTTTTGTGTTGACATACTGGCGGCAGCATTATGCACAGTGTACCTGTGCAGGCTGTTGGTTTGTCGAGACTCCTGTATGTTCCACTTTTCACATGGCGCAGTGAGGGGTATATTGTGTGATATTCACTGGCACAGGAACGTAGCATAATGGGGACAACCCGTTGCCGTGAACCACGACTAACTAACTACCAGTAATGTCTTTTTTTTTAACAAAGCCTCCAAACAATATACAAGAAATATTAATACGTAAATATCCAGCAAACACCTTCAATAGCCTGTCATTATAAACATTTGAAAATAAAGGATCATATGAATGTCTTGAAATATTGTAGTTAGCTTCTTTTGGATAAACTTGTTTCTCCTCATAATTTAAAAAGAAATCTATTTACCACAGGAAATATGTCCACCTCTTTTGTGACCAAATTCATAATCATTTCCATTATAGAAGGCCGCAGAGCTGAACTGCACAATCGCATTACCTAAAATTGAATCAGAATTTACTTTCAGCATAAATGATGACAATGTTTGCTAATGTTTAAATATCTCTATAATATATATATATATAATCAGTAAGTGCATTTGTTATTGTGTTGTAATTAATTATTTTAATCAATAGCTCACAGGTCACAAGATAATTATTTTTAGTTTCATTTATTTTTGTATAATAAATTACTAAATTTATATTGAATCAAGGAAAAAAAGAAAATTTTTAATTATAATATAACATGTTAAATACAATATAAACATTTCATCTAAGCTGCAAATTTAGACAAATAAATACACATACAACACCAAGTTGCATCTTTGTTGGTTAAACAGTAACACAGACAGCCAATTCCATTTATAATGCCATTATGGCATATTGTTGATATGATTTTATGTTCACATTTGTGGGGCTTGAATGTGTAATATGTTTAGTAATGCATCCATCACCTTTACGTTCCCACATCTGTATGCCTGTATTACAACAGTAGTGGTTGCAAATAATTACTCTGGCTCTACTGAAATCAAACTCAGGAACACTTTCTCAAATCATACCTATACATAAGAATAATTTCACAATAACTAAAGAAGAAAGTCAGAGCTTTTAAACTTAAATGGTGCAGACAAGTTCTTAGAATATCATCATCGAAGAAGAAATAAATACTGACATTCAACAACATCATGTGTACATTTGATAAATAAAAATACTTTTGTGTTCATTTATTCTAATTTAGTTTTATTAAAGTTACAAATGTGTCAGATCATTTTGCCCCACCCTGTATTTCTTTCTCCATAGTAGTTTTATCTGTATGCATTATCTTTGTTTTTGCTATGTTAAGATATAAGTTGTGATTCAGTTGGGTTGAGGTTATTAGGTTTTCTATACCATACTGTGTTGTAGATAGCAATACTGTATCATCAGCATACCGAATCTCTGTTATGTCATGACCACCGATATTTAGGGCATCATGTAGCTCCCTATTTATATCATCTCTTACATTTCTCATTATATTTTTGGCGTACAGATTAAACAAATAGGGGGACAGCACACATCCCTGACAGACTCATTGCTTGATGTCAAACCATTCTGATGTCTCGCCATCTGACTTACAGATTCTTTTTGTGTGATTTATGGGGACACAGTAAACTACACACGGAGATATGAAAATGTGCAATGAATTTGAACATTTACTAAAAACCAAACCAAATCAACTATAAAAATGTCTTTCCAGTAAGCTCAAAAGAGGCTACAATGTTTCCACAATGCTGCCTAGATTGTATTCAGCTTCCCCATGAACAGGTTATCTGTGAAACAATCTGTTGCTACTAGATGAGGTTACTGTTATTGTTGTTAGAAGCTATCAATTTGAGTTGTCTACTTTTCTCAGACTTGATGCATCCCAAGAATACTTGTGAGCTCTTCACACAGTGTGTTCAAGGCATGGCTGCTGATTATCTAACATCATTATTGGCAATGACTGTGACACTCTTGTAATCTCGCTGCAGGTAAAGTTTGTAGTCCCAGTTGACTTCATCACAGTGGAGGCCATGGTTGATGCTAATTTTATTAGGGAGACTAGCACCCATTTCCCTGGATGCCTGGAAGAAGACTTTAGACATAACTGTTTACCCAACCTCTGTGATGAAGAGAGGTCTTGGTCAGTATGATGTCTGATAATGTTAGAGAATCAGAAAACAAAACAATGCAGTTTTCACTGATACAACATCATTTTAGACATAACTTACTTTTCTGTAAATTAAAGATGTTGTGGCAACTCTCATTCTGTAACCGTAATGGAAAAAATTATGATCCAGGAAGATGGTGATTAGATAAACCAGAATAATGAAGGCCATGTAGATGAAAACATCTGGTTGAGTAATCATTTGATGTTGGCTGTTCATTTTGATTGTGTTATTTGTGCCATTGTAGTTTCTTCTGCTATCGTCACTGTGGCTATCATCAACTTCAAAGAGTTTAATGAACATTCCCATGAGATATGCCTGGACAACTCTCAGGCATTCCTGAAAAGAATAAATTAATATTTAGTAATTGATATGTCTGAAGTAAATATAAGTATGTGATCACTGCTGACGCTTGGATGTTACGGTTAAGTGACATTAGCAATAGGTTCAAACAGGTTTGCAGAAACTCTAAAATGTAAGTTAAAGTCAGTACTATGTGGCAACAGCAGTAAGTTCAAGCAAGTTTGAAGAGATTCTAAAATATAAGGTCAAGTTGACAGTGAGTAGTAGATTCAGACAAGTTTGAAGGGAAATACTAAAATGTAAGGTCAAATTAGCCTTATGTGACATGGGCGTTAGGTTCAGGCATGTTTGCAGAAATACTCAGATGTTAGGTCACGTTAGTGCTATGGTAGATACTGTCGTTGTGGTATGAAGTCATTGTGGTATGAAGTCGTTGTGGTATGAAGTCGTTGTGGCATGAAGTCGTTGTGGTATGAAGCCGTTGTGGCATGAAGTCGTTGTGGCTTGAAGTCATTGTGGATGAAGTCATTGTGGTATGAAGTCGTTGTGGTATGAAGTCGTTGTGGTATGAAGTCGTTGTGGTATGAAGTCATTGTGGTATGAAGTCGTTGTGGTATGAAGTCGTTTTGGTATGAAGTCATTGTGGTATGAAGTCGTTGTGGTATGAAGTCGTTGTGGTATGAAGTCGTTGTGGTATGAAGTCATTGTGGTATGAAGTCGTTGTGGTATGAAGTCGTTGTGGTATGAAGTCGTTTTGGTATGAAGTCATTGTGGTATGAAGTCGTTGTGGTATGAAGTCGTTGTGGTATGAAGTCGTTGTGGTATGAAGTCATTGTGGTATGAAGTCATTGTGTAATGAAGTCGTTGTGGTATGAAGTCATTGGGGTATGAAGTCGTTGTGGTATGAAGTCATTGTGGTATGAAGTCATTGTGGTATGAAGTCGTTGTGGTATGAAGTCGTTGTGGTATGAAGTCATTGTGGTATGAAGTCGTTGTGGTATGAAGTGGTTGTGGTATGAAGTCGTTGTGGTATGAAGTCGTTGTGGTATGAAGTCGTTGTGGTATGAAGTCGTTGTGGTATGAAGTCATTGTGGTATGAAGTCATTGTGTTATGAAGTCGTTGTGGTATGAAGTCGTTGTGGTATGAAGTCATTGTGGTATGAAGTCATTGTGGTATGAAGTCGTTGTGGTATGAAGTCGTTGTGGTATGAAGTCATTGTGGTATGAAGTCATTGTGGTATGAAGTCATTGTGGTATGAAGTCGTTGTGGCATGAAGTCGTTGTGGCTTGAAGTCATTGTGGATGAAGTCATTGTGGTATGAAGTCATTGTGGTATGAAGTCGTTGTGGTATGAAGTCGTTGTGGTATGAAGTCATTGTGGTATGAAGTCATTGTGGCATGAAGTCGTTGTGGTATGAAGTCGTTGTGGTATGAAGTCGTTGTGGTATGAAGTCATTGTGGTATGAAGTCGTTGTGTTATGAAGTCGTTGTGGTATGAAGTCATTGGGGTATGAAGTCGTTGTAGTATGAAGTCATTGTGGTATGAAGTCGTTGTGGTATGAAGTCATTGTGGTATGAAGTCATTGTGGTATGAAGTGGTTGTGGTATGAAGTGGTTGTGGTATGAAGTCGTTGTGGTATGAAGTCATTGTGGTATGAAGTCATTGTGTTATGAAGTCGTTGTGGTATGAAGTCGTTGTGGTATGAAGTCATTGTGGTATGAAGTCATTGTGGTATGAAGTCATTGTGGTATGAAGTCGTTGTGGTATGAAGTCGTTGTGGTATGAAGTCATTGTGGTATGAAGTCATTGTGGTATGAAGTCGTTGTGGTATGAAGTCGTTGTGGTATGAAGTCATTGTGGTATATCTGTACATATTCTAGGCCATGGTATAATAAGGTGATGTTTCTAGCCTTCTTCCTTGCTGCCTTTCCTTTCCATTCACTTTTGAAAATTATCTGGTATCAGTTATATAAAGGCGGGTCATCTCCAGAGCCATACCAGTGGGAAAACAGAACCCTCGTACTTGTGGGAATCAAACTTGGACTATTGTCTTGATAAATGTGTATATATTATGCCACCTTGGTTCCTTAAATGGACCAGATCCTAATAAAAGACACCATATTTTTCTCTGTGTACTAAACAGTAATGTCCCCAGGAAGGGAGCAAGCTGATCATTCAACCTCTGAATGAACCTAATATTCTACATTCTTATGTATTTTGATATAGGCATCATTACATTTGTTTGCATATTTAATTAAACACATATTTGAGTAATTGATTGTCTTGGGACACACTCTTACATACACTGTTTTCCTCAGCAGATGCCATTTTAAAAAATCAGCAACATGATAAGCAATAAGCGGGAGTGCAGAGGAATGAACAGGCTGATAGGCTGGCAGGGAATGCACCTCTAGATGGTAGATTATCTATGGACAAGGGAGTGGTGGTTGAGCACCTGTGGAACCAGGTGGAGAAAGTGGGGGAACATACTGAGAACCCAAATATGGAGAGAATGATATGGCAGGGGATCGGCAGGGGTTCTGGATGAATCTCAACCCTGAGAGGGAAGACCAGGAGAAATTTCAGTCAGATGGCAGTTGGAAAGATTAGCAGTATGACTCTTCACTGTCTGTTGAACAAGGGGATGGAGTGCGAGTGGAATGGCCTGAGTGCACTGATGTCTGTTCTTAGCTCAACTGAACTTAGTAGAAGTCGGGGATGAAATTCTTAAGTGTAACAAAGAAGGAATGTTAACATTTCATTGTCAGTCTCAAACAAATAGTAAACAAGTGGGTTTACAGAAGGATGTTAAAATGCCATGAACAGACAAAATGAGTCATTTAAATGTTTTAAAACAGCCACAGACACAAATAACCTAATCACAAAAATCAGAAGAAAACAGGCAACAAAAAAATTCTTTGGTCTCATAATAAGAAGTCAAAAACACTGGGACATAATGTCACAACTGATAAAATTAATGGGAAAAGTGTCAAAGAAAGGCACACAGAGAGACATAAAGATACTGGACTGTACTGCATCGAAGCATGGACATATATATTAGTACATTAACTGATGCAGAGAATGGAGGAAAACTGCAGTAGTGCAGTGGCTAGCATGCTAGTCTGTTGGCGCGGGGGTCTTTGTTCAAATTGACCTGAGCTTTCAAACTGACCTAGGCTTTCAAATTGACCTGTACTTTAAAATTGACCTGTACTTTCAAACTGACCTGTACTTTCAAACTGACCTGTACTTTCAAATTGAGCTATGCTTTCAAATTGACCTGTACTTTCAAATTGAGCTATGCTTTCAAATTGACCTGTACTTTCAAACTGACCTGTACTTTCAAACTGACCTGTACTTTCAAATTGACCTGTACTTTCAAATTGAGCTATGCTTTCAAATTGACCTGTACTTTCAAATTGACCTGTACTTTCACATTGAGCTATGCTTTCAAATTGACCTGTACTTTCAAACTGACCCAGCCTAAAATGGATACTGAGAAATTCCTGGGAAGTAAAAGTGGCAAGCGTGATGTTGAGCACTTCAGCCACCATGTATCGGTTGGTCTATACAAATATGTGATTAACACCCTGTACCCGATTCTCCACAAGAGTTCTTTACCTTTTTCTTTCACTAGAGAATGGTTGTTGGGGAGCCATGGTAGTGCAGTGGTTAGCAAACTTACCTGCAAGTCTGGTGGTAATGTGTTCAAATCCTCCTCAAAGCAGAAAAGGACTTGTGTTTTTAAATTCATCTGGGCTCCCATTTTGATCCAGTCTAAAATGAATATCAGGAATTATTCTGGGAAGCAAAGGATGACCGGTGTGATATTGACCACATCGTCCAATCTAATGCCTAATGGTTTATAAAATATGGGGCCGGCACCATATACCCAATACACCTCACGGCATAGAAGAGGGCTCTTTCTGTGTCATGTCCAACAACTGCCATCCTGGCACATTTTACTGTGTCATGTCCACCAACAGCCATCCTGGCACATTTTACTGGAAATGTCTTCATGCATTCTTGGTGTAATTAAAAACCAATCAGGAGACAACACTCTGTATATTTGAGCTTGAAGGATTTATCTAATCACTTTAGTTTATGTTGTATGATTTCTGCAGTATGTACCTGGAGAGATGCAGCATTACTTGACAGGCAATAAATCATGCCATCTATTGTTTGTGTCTTTGTTATTCAAATACACTCTCTGTCTCACACTGAGCTTGATGTGCTGAAGCATTCTGACACTGTATTTACAGGAAGCTTGTACACACCTTCAGGTGGACTGGGCATATGGTGCTGGCCCATCTGTGTATAGACCAACAGGAACTAGATTGGGGGGGGGGTTTGTGGTCAATATCACCACAGCCACCACACTACTTCTTCGGACATATCCTGGTACATATTGTAGACTGGGTTGATCTCATGTCAATTTGGAAAAACCTGCCTCGGTGGATTCAACCACCTGATCACCAGACCTGCAGGCCAGCGTGCTAGTTGCTGTGCCTCCTAACTCTCATTCTTAAATAGCTTTCAATTATTATAACCACTAGTTATTGCTAACATATGAATTTTATTATTCTCACATCTTTGCCATCATTGTGTGAGTATTCTATAATGTTTATTGCATCTTCATATTTGGGCTCTTTCAAATGTACAGTGACTTTACCTCCATGAAGATTAAAAATGTGAAGAATAGCATCTGAAGCCTGTAGCACCTCCACAGCGCTCTGGTCAGTCTGGGTCTGCCTCCCGTCTTGTACATGTAGAGTTCTTTCTCCCACTCCCTGTCAGTTATACAATATGACAATAACACCAGAATGTAAACATTCAACAGCTATAATATCAGAGAGCACATTGACACAGAATGATGATGATGGTGATCATGATGAAAGAGCGAAAGAGATAGAGATAGACAGAGAGAGAGAGAGAGAGAGAGAGAGAGAGAGAGAGAGAGAGAGAGAGAGAGAGAGAGGGGGGGGGGAGATGATCAGTCAGTGAGTCAGTCAGTCAGTCAGTGAGTCAGTCAGTCAGTCTGTCAATGAGTCTATGAGTCACTGAGTGGGTGGCTATATCAGTATTTCAGTGAAAGAGAAATGAGGCAGACAATAAAAATAATAATAATAATAATAATAATAATAATAATAATAATAATAATAATAATAATAATAATAAGCTATGAAACAGAAATAAAGCATAACACATGACCCTGCTCAATGTTGGCTGCTGCTATCAGTTTCCATTCTGTCACGCCATTTCTGGTTGTGATTATGACACTGTCTATGTGACACTTGTATGACAAGCATTTGTCAAAGGGTCAAAGATACCACCGAGAGATTTCATTGCCTTCGCTCTGTCGATGTTTATACCACTTAAGATGACAGCCGGGGTGGACGCACAAACTGTGAGCGTTCAGGGAGAGCATGTCAGGGTAGCCTTGCCAAGTTCACGTGAGTCTGTTTAGTTGATACCGCTTCGCTGCTCTAATTTCATCCTTGTTTTGTTTTTGTCGCTAAAATTGGTATCGTCTGCATATGGCATTGTTCTGCCCGGGTTTACTGTTTGTACATTGAAATACCACCTCTTCTGATGTTTGTGATAAATTGTCTTTGTGTCTTAGTGTGATAAATTGTCTTTGTGTCTTAGTTAGTGTGATAAATTGTTCTTTGTGTCTTAGTTAGTGTGATAAATTGTCTTTGTGTCTTAGTGTGATGATTGTCTTTGTGTCTTAATTAGTGTGATAAATTGTCTTTGTGTCTTAGTTAGTGTGATAAATTGTCTTTGTGTCTTAGTGTGATAAATTGTCTTTGTGTCTTAGTAGTGTGATAAATTGTCTTGTGTCTTAGTTAGTGTGATAAATTGTCTTTGTGTCTTAGTGTGATAGATTGTCTTTGTGTCTTAGTTAGTGTGATAAATTGTCTTTGTGTCTTAGTTAGTGTGATAAATTGTCTTTGTGTCTTACTTAGTGTGATAAATTGTCTTTGTGTCTTAGTTAGTGTGATAAATTGTCTTTTGTGTCTTAGTTAGTGTGATAAATGTCTTTGTGTCTTACTTAGTGTGATAAATTGTCTTGTGTCTTAGTTAGTGTGATAAATTGTCTTTGTGTCTTAGTGTGATAAATTGTCTTTGTGTCTTAGTTAGTGTGATAAATTGTCTTTGTGTCTTAGTTAGTGTGATAAATTGTCTTTGTGTCTGTTAGTGTGATAAATTGTCTTTGTGTCTTAGTGTGAAAAATTGTCTTTGTGTCTTAGTTAGTGTGATAAATTGTCTTTGTGTCTTAGTTAGTGTGATAAATTGTCTTTGTGTCTTAGTGTGATAAATTGCATTTGTGTCTTAGTTAGTGTGATAAATTGTCTTTGTGTCTTAGTTAGTGTGATAAATTGTCTTTGTGTCTTAGTTAGTGTGATAAAGTGTCTTTGTGTCTTAGTTAGTGTGATAAACTGCATTTGTGTCTTAGTTAGTGTGATAAATTGTCTTTGTGTCTTAGTTAGTGTGGTAAATGTCTTTGTGTCTTAGTTAGTGTGATAAATTGTCTTTGTGTCTTAGTTAGTGTGATAAATTGTCTTTGTGTCTTAGTTAGTGTAATAAATTGTCTTTGTGTCTTAGTTAGTGTGATAAATTGTCTTTGTGTCTTAGTTAGTCACTTTCAAACTATTTAGATTATACACTGTAGCTGAGTTGTTGTTTTTTAATAATAAAACTTATGAACAATTGTGAATGATTCACATTTCATATGTTGAAATTTATTCTGTGTAACATGCAAGAATTATTTATCTAACTTCTAATGAGATAGATTTATTTAATAAGGTGTTCTTCATTTTATACAATGCAATTTTTCTGTCTTATTCTGTTCTTTATTTCTGTATTACATCTCTTATTACTGGAAACTGTTTTCAGTGATACATGATTACTGTTGAGCAGTGGCGTCACTGGGGTTGGTGTCACCCAGTGCGGTAAACTCTTGGTGTCACCCCTCTAGACTTTCACCATGGTCTTCTTCCAAGTCATATAGTAATGTTTGTAAAATAAGTCAAAAAGTTAATAAGGACATAAGAAAGAAAACAAATTGAACAATATAACTTCAATACTTCAGGTAAAACATAAATAAAGAACTTCGACAAACTCGGACAAAGTTAAATTTTTGTTATTTTGCTATGTCTGCTTTGTCAAATTTGCAATTTTTTTATTTTGGTGTCACCCCTTGATGGTGTCACCCGGTGCGGCCCGCACCCCCCACACCTCCCTAGTGACGCCCCTGCTGTTGAGTTACCTGTCTCTGTTCTAAACTCCTATCTTCTTCTTGTTTTGATTGGCTGGCTACACAATAGAATTCTGGTAACTGGATATTGATCTCTACGGTTCTGGTATTCTCAATAGTATAAACCATTGTCAGATCAGAAAACAGACGTAAATGTTCAAGGCATACACATATATATGAAAGACAGAATCATTTTGCCAGATTAAAAAAAAAAAACATATAAGGAAAGTTGGCTTGAAGTTGGGACATACCTGGCAAGATTACTGGAGAGTTTAACTGTTGAATCTCGAGGCAAAACATCATAACATCTGCCTCATCGAGAGTGTGGTGGTAGCCCTTCCAGAAGATTCTACCTGTCCACCTGAAAATAAACGCATAAACATGTACCAGAAACATGCATGCAGCAATGGTCCACATATGTATGTGTCAGAACAACAATTGCAGCAATGGTCCACATATGTATGTACCAGAAACACAGTTGCAGCAATGGTCTACATATGTATGTACCAGAAACATACATGCAGCAATGGTCCACATTATGTATGTACCAGAACCGCAGATGCAGCAATGGTCCACATACATATGTACCAGAACCACAGTTGCAGCAATGGTCCACATTATGTATGTACCAGAACCACAGATGCAGCAATGGTCCACATACATATGTACCAGAACCATAGATGCAGCAATGGTCCACATATTTATTTACCAGAATAACAGTTGAAGCAATGGTCCACATACGTATGTACCAGAACAACAGTTGAAGCAATGGTCCACATATGTATGTACCAGAAACACACATGCAGCAATGGTCCACATTTGTATGTACCAGAAATATACATGCAGCCATGGTCCACATATGTATGTACCAGAACCACAGTTGTAGCAATGGTCCACATATGTATGTACTATGTACCAGAATTACAGTTGCAGCAATGGTCCACATATGTATGTACCAGAACCACATATGCAGCAATGGTCCACGTGTGTGTACTAGAAAAACATACCCTATAATTACTCTTTATTGTGAATATGTGTTTGTTATATCGCCTTGGTGGTAATCTACCCATCCTATTCATGTTGATTTCCAACTGTTGTGGGATACATAACCCATAACGTCTGCAACTCACACACGGGCTCCCCTGGTTGTTCATCGTTGTCCGGGACACAGTTATCCTATCCACCTCCCAGGAAGGCAGTATAATATCAATTGTTTTTTTTTTTTAAGTAACACGGTGATTCGAGCTCAGACAAATGTCTAAATCACTGTTCCACTATTGTGTGTTAAATCACGGCCCTCACCGGGGGTAGAACCCGGGACCTCCAGCACTCGAGGCGGACACCATACCTCGAGACCACTCAGCTCCGCCCCCCGCTCCCCTTTGTGCGTTTGTGAGCTAAATAATTATTCACGTGAGCAAATTCTTGCTTGTGAAATAGTGTATAATGAAGATATACAAAAACAACAAAAAGTAACACTTTTTGAAGCATTCTAAGTGGGTTATAGCTATTTGAAAAACCATTTTTTGGTAACCTCGCTAATATGTTTAATGACGACACAACTAGAGCTGAGTATAATGTGCATACCAACAATTTGGCATCAGACTGTAGCATTAGAGCTAGATCAGCTAGACAAAGAAATATCCTTTGCATTTCTCACTCCATCATTGTTAATCTGAATAGTAAAATCTCAGAAATTGACAAAGCATCTTATGAGGCTGGCAGCTGAAATAAATAGGCGTTCACAAACATGGAGCATTTGTGTCCAAGTTTTTCTACACCTGCTTATGTAGTGAATAATTTACAACTATAGCCAAAATCAACGGGAAGAGTTTCAAAGAAGTCAAACAAAAGCCGGCAATGTCAACGCAGAAGCTGAACAGTATTAAGAAATTATGGCACAGCACCAATGAACAAGATAAACGTACAGTTTATGTGAACATGCGTGTTCCTGTGGCAATATGTCAGTATGAGTCATGGACCATGTCGCAATCACTCAAGAAAAAAATTGGGGGTTTTAAACTTAAATGTTAGCATAATTCTTAGAATATCGTGAAATAACAATAAGAACAACAGCGACATTCTAAAATATCTGAACCTTAAAAAAAACAAAAAAAAACTCCGCTCAGCATCATGCCTGGGAAACTGATATACTTTAGCCATGGTTAACATTATATATACTGGCCTCCGACATGAACCATGGGAAACATCAGACCTGACATTGGTCTCTCGGCCTCAAATAGTGTGGAGTTCAAGGTTAAACGCCACGTGTCCGTGTCATGAGACAGGAAATATGGTGGGAGGCAGTGTTGGACTGGTATGAGTGTTAGTTTGCCTGGTGGCAAGTAGGCACTGTGAACACCCTGATGAAGTGGGCCCTGTAGACACCCTGATGAAGTGGGCCCCGTGAAAACCCTGATGAAGTGGGCCCCGTGAACATCCTGATGAAGTGGGCCCCGTGAACATCCTGATGAAGTTGGCCCTGTGAACACCTGATGAAGTGGGCCCCGTGAACATCCTGATGAAGTGGGCCCTGTGAACACCCTGATGAAGTGGGTCCCGTGAACACCCTGATGAAGTGGGTCCCGTGAACACCCTGATGAAGTTGGCCCTGTGAACACCCTGATGAAGTGGGCCCTGTGAACACCCTGATGAAGTGGGCCCTGTGAACACCCTGATGAAGTGGCCCTGTGAACACCCTGATGAAGTGGGCCCCGTGAACATCCTGATGAAGTTGGCCCTGTGCACATCCTGATGAAGTGGGCCCCATGGACACCCTGATGAAGTGGGCCCCGTGAACATGCTGATGAAGTGGGCCCCGTGAACACCCTGATGAAGTGGGCCCTGTGAACACCCTGATGAAGTGGGCCCCGTGAACACCCTGATGAAGTGGGGCCCGTGAACACCCTGATGAAGTGGGGCCCGTGAACACCCTGATGAAGTGGGCCCTGTGAACATCCTGATGAAGTGGGCCCCGTGAACATCCTGATGAAGTGGGCCCCGTGAACATCCTGATGAAGTGGGCCCTGTAGACACCCTGATGAAGTTGGCCCTGTGAACACCCTGATGAAGTTGGCCCTGTGAACACCCTGATGAAGTGGGCCCCGTGAACACCCTGATGAAGTTGGCCCTGTGAACACCCTGATGAAGTGGGCCCCGTGAACACCCTGATGAAGTGGGCCCTGTGAACATCCTGATGAAGTGGGCCCCGTGAACACCCTGATGAAGTGGGGCCCGTGAACACCCTGATGAAGTGGGCCCCGTGAACACCCTGATGAAGTGGGCCCCGTGAACACCCTGATGAAGTGGGCCCCGTGAACATCCTGATGAAGTGGGGCCCGTGAACACCCTGATGAAGTGGGGCCCGTGAACACCCTGATGAAGTGAGCCCCATGGACACCCTGATGAAGTGGGCCCCGTGAACACCCTGATGAAGTGGGCCCGTGAACACCCTGATGAAGTGGGGCCCGTGAACACCCTGATGAACATCCTGGTGAAGTGGGTCCCGTGAACACCCTGATGAAGTGGGTCCCGTGAACACCCTGATGAAGTGGGGCCCGTGAACACCCTGATGAAGTGGGGCCCGTGAACACCCTGATGAAGTGGGCCCCGTGAACACCCTGATGAAGTGGGCCCTGTGAACACCCTGATGAAGTGGGCCCTGTGAACACCCTGATGAAGTGGGTCCAGGGGACACCCAGATGAAGTGGGCCCAGTGAACATCCTGATGAAGTGGGGCCCGTGAACACCCTGATGAAGTGGGGCCCATGAACACCCTGATGAAGTGGGCCCCGTGAACATCCTGATGAAGTGGGCCCTGTGGACACCCTGATGAAGTGGGTCCCGTGAACACCCTGATGAAGTAGGGCCCATGAACACCCTGATGAAGTGGGCCCCGTGAACACCCTGATGAAGTGGGCCCCGTGAACACCCTGATGAAGTGGGCCCCGTGAACACCCTGATGAAGTGGGCCCTGTAGACACCCTGATGAAGTGGGCCCCGTGAACATCCTGATGAAGTGGGCCCCGTGAACACCCTGATGAAGTGGGCCCCGTGAACATCCTGATGAAGTGGGCCCCGTGAACACCCTGATGAAGTGGGCCCCGTGAACATCCTGATGAAGTGGGCCCCGTGAACATCCTGATGAAGTGGGCCCCGTGAACATCCTGATGAAGTGGGCCCCGTGAACACCCTGATGAAGTGGGCCCCGTGAACACCCTGATGAAGTGGGCCCCGTGAACATCCTGATGAAGTGGGCCCCGTGAACATCCTGATGAAGTTGGCCCTGTGAACACCCTGATGAAGTGGGCCCCGTGAACACCCTGATGAAGTGGGCCCCGTGAACACCCTGATGAAGTGGGCCCCGTGAACACCCTGATGAAGTGGGCCCCGTGAACATCCTGATGAAGTGGGCCCTGTGAACACCCTGATGAAGTGGGCCCCGTGAACACCCTGATGAAGTGGGCCCCGTGAACATCCTGATGAAGTGGGCCCCGTGAACACCCTGATGAAGTGGGCCCCGTGAACACCCTGATGAACACCCTGATGAAGTGGGCCCCGTGAACATCCTGATGAAGTGGGCCCCGTGAACATCCTGATGAAGTGGGCCCCGTGAACATCCTGATGAAGTGGGCCCCGTGAACACCCTGATGAAGTGGGCCCCATGAACATCCTGGTGAAGTGGGTCCCGTGAACATCCTGATGAAGTGGGCCCCGTGAACATCCTGATGAAGTGGGCCCCGTGAACACCCTGATGAAGTTGGCCCAGTGGACACCCTGATGAAGTGGGCCCCGTGAACATCCTGGTGAAGTGGGTCCCGTGAACACCCTGATGAAGTGGGCCCTGTGGACACCCTGATGAAGTTGGCCTCGTGGACACCCTGATGAAGTGGGCCCCGTGAACATCCTGATGAAGTGGGCCCCGTGAACATCCTGATGCAGTTGGCCCCGTGAACATCCTGATGAAGTTGGCCCCATGAACATCCTGATGAAGTTGGCCCCGTGAACATCCTGATGAAGTTGGCCCCGTGAACATTCTGATGAAGTTGGCCCCGTGAACATCCTGATGAAGTGGGCCCCGTGAACATCCTGATGAAGTGTGCCCCGTGAACACCCTGGTGAAGTGGGCCCCATGGACACCCTGATGAAGTGGGCCCCGTGAACATCCTGATGAAGTGGGCCCCGTGAACATCCTGATGAAGTTGGCCCCGTGAACATCCTGGTGAAGTGGGTCCCGTGAACACCCTGATGAAGTTGGCCCCGTGGACACCCTGATGAAGTGGGCCCCGTGAACATCCTGGTGAAGTGGGTCCCGTGAACATCCTGATGAAGTGGGCCCCGTGGACACCCTGATGAAGTGGGGCCCGTGAACACCCTGATGAAGTGGGCCCTGTGGACACCCTGATGAAGCGGGCCCCGTGAACATCCTGGTGAAGTGGGTCCCGTGAACATCCTGATGAAGTGGGTCCCGTGAACACCCTGATGAAGTGGGCCCTGTGGACACCCTGATGAAGCGGGCCCCCTTAAACATGAGAAAGTGTTTGTAGATTGTTAATGATCTTTTAGTCCTAGCAATCAGTATTTTAAACTCAGCCCGCCCTTGGTTGTGGACATATTTTTACATCCGGTCGACACCCTGTGAGTGATGTGGTCAACACCTTTAACATCACAGACAATTTTGTCGCACTATTTTTTATGGGAAAGTGTCAACACTAGTGTCATTTAAAACAACCCCAGTCTCTTGAGGCAGGCAAGTGCATTAGCCACTAAAGTGTGGAATATTTGGAATAAATGGAATGTTTAAAATCCTGGCTGATAGGTTTAATCTCATCTCATCTCATCATGTTCCTCTTGTACCTTGCGGTGTCGAGGTGAAGTATAAACTTCGTGAGAGTGCCCGGTTATGGGCTTCGTATATCGACATTCCCATGGATTCTGTTATTCCCTCCGTCCAACGTTTACGTGGTCGGCCTCTTCCTCTGTTTCCATCTGGTCTGTACAGCATTGCTTGTTGTGGCATGCTGTTGACTGGTAGCCTACTTGCATGGCCAAACCATTTGACTTGCTGCTTTCTAATAAAATCTAGAGCAGCTTTAATCCCCACTTTAGTCCTGATTTCTTCATTTCTGATCTTATCTCTTCTTGATACGTTGAGTATTCTTCTCAGGAACCTAATTTCTGTTGTTGTGATTTTTCTTTTCTCTTTTTCTGTCATTGTCCAGGTTTGGCATTGGTAGCACAGAGTTGGTAGGAAGATTGTGTTGTAAAGTGCTTTCTTAGTAGTTATTGATACATGTTTGTTCTTTAGTATTGGTGCCATTTGTCCAATGAGTTGATTTGCCTTATTGCACCTATTTTCGATCTCGTCTTCTGATCTGCCATTTGATGATATTATACTTCCTAGGTACTTGAAGCTCTTTACTTGTTTCAAGGGATGTTCGTTTAGTTGAATTGTTGCTGTTTGTTCTTCTTTAGTTATAGTCATTACCTCTGTTTTGCTTGTGCTAATTTTCATGTTATGTTCCCTACACATTTCGTTTAGACTATTCATGTGGTCTTGTAATTCAGCTTCTGATTTTGCTATTAGTGCTTGGTCGTCCGCAAATAGGTTTAATGTTTAACAATATTTAGTGTTTAGCAATATTTAGTGTTTAGCAATATTTAGTGTTTAGCAATATTTAGTGTTTAGCAATATTTAGTGTTTAGCAATATTTAGTGTTTAGCAATATTTAGTGTTTTAACAGTGATAAATACTCCGCCGCGCAGCAAACACGACAGGGGGTTCTGATCATCAGAAGTAGTCCCCCTTCTCCGAATGTTTTGGCCCATTTATCTAATTAACATTCTCTAGGGGCGGTCCAGTCCGGGTCATTAATCCGGGCGTCTTTCCCTTGCTATGCGAGACCTTCGATCGATTTCGTTGTCCTTGTTGTTTGCTCTTGTCCATTAGCTGTGATGTCCACTCTCAAGTCTCCCTTCCCTCAGTGAGAAGAGTCTGTGCAACCGGTGCTAGTGCCTGCCATGATCCAGTTTATAGAGTTAAAGATCATGGTATGGTTGGGTTAAAGTGCGGTCTGTACGAGGAGACCGTGCAAAGTGACCCGCCACGTGCAGTGGTCACAAAAGCGTGGAAAGCGCAAGGGACGCTTAGTGAGAGGACGTAGCGTCATCTTCAAGAAGTTGGACTGGAGCCATGGTCGGAGCTGGACCTGGTTCTTTCGTTCCCGTTGAACGGCCAAATAATGAGCCCCTACATTAATAGTTAGAGTGTGTAGAATTGTAGTCTCTAAATATTGTGTTCGAATGAAACGTGATGTAAATAATAATGTAATTTGTGCAGTATTTGGAGACAACAGAATTATAAAACTGCACCTGTGTTGCGTTATTCACAACGCGTCGAGTTTGTTCCAAATCGTTAGATGTGGTGACTTGTGTAGAGTGGAAGAGTTTCAACAGAACTTAAGATAATAATAGAAACAGCTACAGTGAGACGATTACAGCATCGACAGGCAGAAAGGCATTGGTACAGAAATGCACCCACCAGTTTCATCTGGTATATGACCTCGTGCATGAGGTATAAGACCATGGGTATCAGCCATGGGCGTAACAGCGATCATTTTTCGCCTATGGCAGTGCCCTCACACTACCTTAGCACCTGTGGTCGTGGGCAGCCAGCTGCTTCCACAGCCACGGCCTCTATCGCCTCCATTCATCTCCGTTGCCATGTTCCTTCTTCATGACCCGTTCACGCGCCGCACTCTAAGAAGCCGGTTCTTCCTCTGGATTTCTCGACCTACCTCTTGGTCTCTGCTGGTGAGTGCGACTTATGGAAGATGACTACCGCCCTGGTATGGAGGTTGGACTTCGGACGAAATCTGCATGATTTGACGACTGCCACCGTGCGGCAATTGATCCACTGAAGTCATGTAATTAGATCACTGCCCTCACTCGGAGGGGATGTTATGGAGTCGACACGAGACAGTGCAAGTTCTTGCTCTTAGTTGAGAGATTGTTATTCGCTCTGCAGTTACCGCTTTAACCATACTATTGTCGAGACATGTCCCAATCCATGTTTCGGCAAGTTCCACAGCCAACACGAGACCTTTTCGACTGTCTCACCCTGTTGTTTTTGTGCCCGAGTTCTCGCTTGTCCTTTTATGCCCATTTGTTTTAACACATAATAATCGGAGTGGGAGACGAGACCTCTTGCGCCCACCTCAACGGCGCATAACCTGGCGGTGTACCCGTCCTGTCTGAAACTAGCAACCAAGTCACCGTACGCCTCCATCTTGTACATGTGCTGCTCCTCGATATTTGACTCGTATGGGACTGCCAACTCAATCAGTGTTCGCTGTTTGGCCGACGGGGAGTGAAGTACGATGTCAGGTCGCAAGCCAAACTGTCGGATCACCTCAGAGTACTCCCCACGACTCTTTAGGTCCACGGTCAGCTCCCAGTCACCCGCGCCATCGAAAATGGTTGAAAATTGCAAATCGGCAGCGCAGCTTTCTTGTCCCTGCGTTGCTGCCCGACTCGGACGAAGTAAATTCCCAGCGGCCTCGGCCTGGCCCCTTTGTTCGCCTACATTCTGGCTACATCCACTATGGCTGCCAACTCAGCAAGGACTTGGTTGTGGCGCCATGTGAATCGGCCTTGAGTTAGAGCTACTTTGCATGCGGTGTGTTTGACAATATTTAGTGTGTTGACAATATTTAGTGTTTGACAATAGTTCGTGTGTTGACAATACTTAGTGTTTAACAATATTTAGCGTTTAACAATATTTTGTGTTTAACAATATTTTGTGTGTTGACAATATTTTGTGTGTTGACAATATTTAGTGTTTAACAATATTGAGTATTTAATAATATTTAGTATTTGACAATATTTAGTGTTATTTTGCATATCCTTTACAGAACGTCGCAGTCAACACCAGCATTTTTGCTGTTGTGATCTCTTGGCAAGTTTACGTTCAATAGTTTGCCATTGCTTTCTGAACGATCAGCACCCATACCATTTCGTAAAAAACCAACGCAACGCGATCTGCTGTCAAATCGTGCGCAGCTGTGTTTCGAACGCGGGTATGTGGGATCACGAACTGCGTCCTTAAATCCCGTCGCCACGGAGTGGGCCAATATTTAGTAGACACTGAAAATGTGGTTAAAGCTGCCTGCATGTCCTTTACATGGAGTCACAATCAACACGACCATTTATCGGCCGTTTGTGATCTACTAGACAAATTTTACATTCAGTTGTTTGCTATAACTTTCTTAGCCACCGACGCCCATGCTACCAAAATCAACGGGTTGCTTTCAAGTCGTCTGCAGCTGGTTCAGAACCCTCGACTCGGTGTGTCGGGGAATTATGAAACGCGTTCACTGCCTCTAAGCCACAGAGCCGTATGAAAATGTGGTTAGATAAACGAAAAAGGAGGTGGTCGGAGGCTTGTGGGACCAGGTGGAGAAGGCGGAGGAACAGATTGAGAACCCATATGTGGAAAGAATGAGATTGCGGGGGATCGGCAGGGGTTCTGGAAGAATCTCAAAACTGAGAGGGAAGACCAGGAGAACTTTTAATCAGATAGCGGTGGGAACGATTTGTAGTATGACTCTTCGCTGGCTGTTGAACGAGGGGACGGAGCACGTATGAGAATGTCCTTAGTGCAGTGATGTCGGTTCTTAACTCAACTCAACTCAACTCAAAAGTGGAGTATCACAGCAGGAGAAGAAAGCAAGCGTAGACGTATTACACAGACTAGGGTCGAAGATCATATTTCAGCTTGAGATCAACGTAAGATAGTTAAGGCACTTTAGGCATATATAGAGACGCATCCCTTTGTTAAAAAGATATGCTGAAGGGAAAAGTGGAGCTCAGGCATGCATGAGAACCACAACGTTACATCAGCAAGTACCATCTCCTCCATTGAAGATCGGTTATGATGAGTCTCTATTGCCCTCTGCCCAGCGTCTTAATTGCTAACACAGGCTTCTCGTGGTCCACCTCTTCATGTTGCCTACTGACGTGTAACTTGCGTTGCACGTTGAACATATCTTGAATGCGGACATAGCCCTGATGGTGATGAGAAACTGACACAAGTTACCAGTTATCGCTTTCCATATTTTCGAACGGGAGTGTCTAGTTGGTCATGCGTCGAAGTACACTTGTTCCTGCAGCGAGGCGCCGTCGTCATTTGGAGGTGGCAGGTTCGATCCCGGTTGTAAATATAGCTTTCAAATTTTATGTTGTCTATTGCGTCCTCTAATTTCTTCCACTTCCTTCTTCTCCTTCTATGAGCGCCACGTGTGTTACCAAGTCAAGGACGACAAGTTAATGTGTAAGTCCAACTGAACGGTGTGAGAAGAGGACCCTTTAACCCGTCATCAGAGCAGCAGAAGTTTAACAGTGAGCGGTTTTAACCATCCATTTCCACGTATTTACCTAGAATCTTCACCGAACCATTACCACCATCCCCGACCCCTGTTCCCATTACACCACAGATTCTCACACTGTCTATAAAACAGTATCAACGTCAAGATTCATGTTAATATCACATTGTTATTTAATATCTACATGGACAAAATATCCCAAGAAGCAAGTCTTGATAGAACAGATTCAGAAAATTTAGAACTCTTTACTCCAGATGAAACAACTGTCCCACAGGAAATAAATGAACTTCTATTTGCAGACGACCAGTGCCTGTTATACAGCGATGAGGGCAGACTACAAAATCATATTACTAATCTGAGTTCAACCTGCAGCAGATACAATATGAGTATAAACAAAGCCAAAACCGAGTAATGCAAGTTAGCAGATCTCCAGGCACATTAAGTATACAGATAAATAACACACCTCTGAAACAAGTTAAAGAATTCAAATATTTTGGAAGTATGATCACAGAAGATGGCAGATTGGACAGAGAAATCGAAATCAGACTGAAACATCCAAATATACCCATGTCCGCAAAACGACAGATAATAAGCAGCATATTCACACCAACCCTATGCTACCAATCTCAAACTTGGACTTTATCCAAATCACACTTTCGCAAAATCAACACCTGCGAGATGAGATGCCTGAGGAGAGCTGCCAACTTAACAATCCGAGACCGAGTAAGAAATGCTGTTATCAGACAGACAGTGGGATCAACACCTTGTGCCACATTTATTGAAAGACAGAAGATCAAGTGGTTTGGCCATGTCGTTAGAATGCAACACCAACAACTACCATCACTGGCCTTACATCAAAGATCATCTGCGACGAGACCAAGAGGACGTCCAAGAAGAAAATGGATTGACGACATCAAAGACATTGTACAATCACACAGAATGACACTATCCAGTGCCGCCCATCGGGCGCTGGAGCGCAAATTATTCCTCCCCACGATGCTTGACGGCAGAAGTGGAATGATTGATGATGATTGATGATGATTGATGATGATGATGACTGATGATGATGACGAAGATGATGATGACGACGACGACGACGACGACGGTGACGGTGGTGGTGGTGATGATGATGATGATGACGATGACGACGACGACGGCGATGACGACGACGACGGCGATGACGACGACGGTGATGGTGGTGGTGGTGGTGGTGGTGGTGGTGATGATGATGATGATGATGATGATGATGATGATGATGATGATGATGATGATGATGATGATGATGATGATGATGATTACGACGACGGCGACAAAGCAAATACTGTACATATGGTCAAGACAAAAGTAAAACAGAAATGAGGAAATAAGCATATGTGTGAGGAATCATTGATTCAGTTGTCCCAGAGTTGAAACATTTGCCATTATTATGCAGTGAAATATCAGTTGAAATATCAAATCATAAGGCCTCCGAAATCACAAGAGATACATACCTTCACGTGTATCAATTAGTACTCATAACATGCACAAGAAGGAGTGAGTTATGGAAGACACAATAGACTACTGAACACCTGAACTAACGAAAGAACGAACGATTTTTATTTTCAAAGAGTAACAACTTGGGCACACAGGCCTATCTTACATAAGGCCCTTCCAATCACTGATCTGTCATATTACTATATTATATTAGGGTTTAGATACACACTGCATCCTTGCCTAGAATCATATCACTTGTACATGCTACATACACATAGGAAAAAACATTGTCAAATGGATTTTGTAAACATAAACAATGTATATTATTACCATGTTATGAGACAGGCAGACACACGTACACACACACATTCATAAACACACACGCACTCATACATACCTGTATACATACTTAAATCATTTGCACAAACTCTCAGTTATGCACACACTCAATAACATACAAATACACACTCCTTCGCATACACTGCATGCGTGCGCACATACCCACACAAATACATACACATACATACACGAACATACACACGTACACACTTACATACACACGCACATACACATATATCGCACACATACACAAATACACACACAAACATGCACGTACACACGCATACATATACATACACACAAAGTATCTCTCAAACTGAAATTTAAAAAAAAAAATACTGAATGCGATGGTGGCACTGAGTTTCGAACCTGTCACTTCAAATTAAGACAGCTGCTCACTGAAAGACCAAGAGTGTTTAGTTGGTCGAGCCAGCAAGCACGCTTGTTCTTTCGGCGAGGTGATGTCATTTCTTAGAGGTAACAGGTTTAAGTCCCCGCTAATCACTGGTATAATAAAGGCTAATAGACTACAATGGCTGGGGCATATAGAAAGAATAGAAGATAATAGGGCAACAAAACTCGCTTACACTCAGGAAATAAATGACCGTAGACCCCGAGGTAGACCAAGAAGACGGTGGAGAGATAATACATGTACAGACCTACAAGCACTTGGAATCAACGACTGGCACCACCAGAGAGACGAATGGAGACGGATTGTATTTGCAGCAAAGAACCTCAATGGCTCGGAAAGCTGAAGAAGAAGAAGAAGAAGAAGAAGAAGAAGAAGAAGAAGAAGAAGAAGAAGAAGAAGAAGAAGAAGAAGAAGAAGAAGAAGAAGAAGAACAGGTTAACTGGTATGCCCATAGCTTTGAATATATGTGTTGTCTAGTGTGTCCTCTAAATTTGATCTATTCCATGTCTCATCAATAATTACAAATCAATACCTGTGAATGTATTTTTCAAGTTACATGTTTACAGTCTCGCCTATTCTTATAACGAAAAAAGAAAATGGGGCCAAGGTAACTCAACTCACCTTTCAATTCGAGGCCTCATAAACATGGCTGCTATTTCACTCCAGAACGCAGTTTACCCTAACTAAATGATTTCCATCTTGCTGGCGATACCTTTGAATATAACTAAACGCACAAGAAACATTTGTTTCAAAGTTTGTTCAAAACTCTTAAGAGCATTTATGTTTAATTCGTTATCGTGAATAATAAACGAGTGGGATACTATTAATATGGTTTCTTACAAAGTTAATGAATGAAATTAATATAACACACGGCTCAACAGGGAGTTTCTTGTTACCGCCTTGGCTTCAATGTGGCTTCCTACATATTTCATTAAATATCTAATCAAGTGCACATCGCTAACAGTCGTTTTTCTTGTCGCCGTGTCGGCTTCAAGGGTTAGATACACACTGCATCCTTGCCTAGAAGTCCGCTTGCTTATTCTCATGACATGCCAAACTTGAGTCATCTCTGCACTCCTCACTAAAGACAGACTGGGACAGTTTGACGGAAACGCTCGTAAATGCTGGCCGGTCTGTTTACCTGTTGTTGGGTTTGTTCAATCCCTCCCTTCCCCGAACAAGCCAAAGGATCGCTGAACTGGACTCCGTCCTCTATGTTGTCAGCAGTTTCTAACAAATGCGGTCTGGGCGTAACAGAGGAGGAATTTCCGGTTTGGTCTCTTGAGTTTGACTAGCACTGATGAGCTTCAAGTGTGCGTGCTGGGTGATGTTGAATGCAGGATCAGTACCAAGGTATTGAGCATCATAGTAAGTACACGGGGAGGGGGGGGGGCGGCAGCATGGCCGGATGGATATGAGCGCTCGTTCTTAAACGTCCGGTGTGCTAATGGCAAGGTAGCGGGTTAAAACCCTACACCGGTCAGTTGGACTAAAATGTTGACTTCTCGTCCTTGACTTGGGGACGTAAATTACAAGTACCTCAGAAGAAGGAGTGAGTTCGCCTGATGGCGAAGGAAACTGGTAATAGGCAAAGCTATTCTACAAATAAAAGTCAGTCCAAATAACAAATGTACACGGAATGTGAGTTGTACACAAAACATGTCCGTTGGCATGTCCTATACTAGTAGCTAAATACACTCCGTTGCCAGATATGAAAGTGGACATTATACAAACTAGACATAGATGGGCTTACTGTCTCCTGTGGACTTTACACCGTGAAAGATTGAAAATTGAGTATAATGTTGATGGGATTTTAATCGGTAAGCTTATAATCACAAAATGCAACACTATTCTATATAAAATAACATATAACGAATTATTTTTCTTCTTGAAGAACATTTTACGAATCACAGTCACAAAAAAATATTATTACCCATATCTGAAGAAGACACAACATTGGTTCTTGTGAGTTCACGAGACGAGAGAATCTGGAGAAAGTAGCAGCAATCGGGAAGATTTGGTGCGTTTGAGGCAGTGGAAGAACTAGGGGAATTGGTTGACAGAGTGACGCAGAAGGCGATCTGTGATGGGATTTATCAAGGGAATTGGTTGAAAGAGTGACACAGAAGGCGATCTGTGATATGATTTATCAAGAGAATTGGTTGACAGAGTAACACAGAAGGCGATCTGTGATGGGATTTATCGAGGGAATTGGTTGAAAGAGTGACACAGAAGGCGATCTGTGATGGGATTTATCAAGGGAATTAGTTGACAGAGTGACACAGAAGGCGATCTGTGATGGGATTTACCAAGGGAATTGGTTGGCAGAGTGACACAGAAAACGATCTGCGATGGGATTTATCAAGGGAATTAGTTGTCAGAGTGACCGGAAGGCGATCTTTGATCGGGATTATCAAGGGAATTGGTTGACAGAGTGACACAGAAGGCCATCTGTGAAACGATACACTGGGTAATCTCTAGTGACACGATACACTGGGTAATCTCTAGTGACACGATACACTGGGTAATCTCTAGTGACACGATACACTGGGTAATCTCTGGTGACACGATATACTGGGTAATCTCTAGTGACACGATACACTGGGTAATCTCTAGTGACACGATATACTGGGTAATCTCTAGTGACACGATACACTGGGTAATCTCTAGTGACACGATACACTGGGTACTCTCTGGTGACACGATACACTGGGTAATCTCTAGTGACACGATATACTGGGTAATCTCTAGTGACACGATATACTGGGTAATCTCTAGTGACACAATATACTGGGTAATCTCTAGTGACACAATATACTGGGTAATCTCTAGTGACACGATATACTGTGTAATCTCTAGTGACACGATATACTGGGTAATCTCTAGTGACACGATATACTGTGTAATCTCTAGTGACACGATATACTGTGTAATCTCTAGTGACACGATATACTGTGTAATCTCTAGTGACACGATACACTGGGTAATCTCTAGTGACACGATATACTGGGTAATCTTTAGTGACACGATACACTGGGTAATCTCTAGTGACACGACACACTGGGTAATCTCTGGTAACACGATACACTGGGTAATCTCTAGTGACACGATATACTGGGTAATCTCTAGTGACACAATATACTGGGTAATCTCTAGTGACACAATATACTGGGTAATCTCTGGTGACACAATATACTGGGTAATCTCTAGTGACACGATATACTGGGTAATCGCTGGTGACAAGATACACTGGGTAATCTCTAGTGACACGATATACTGGGTAATCTCTAGTGACACGATATACTGGGTAATTTCTAGTGACACGATACACTGGGTAATCTCTGGTGACACGATATACTGGGTAATATCTAGTGACACGATATACTGAGTAATCTCTGGTGTCACGATACACTGGGTAATCTCTGGTGAAAGAATACACTGGGTAATCTCTGGTGACACGATATACTGGGTAATCTCTGGTGACACGATATACTGGGTAATCTCTGGTGACACGATATACTGGGTAATCTCTGGTGACACGATATACTGGGTAATCTCTAGTGACACGATATACTGGGTAATCTCTAGTGACACGATATAATGGGTAATCTCTAGTGACATGATATACTGGGTAATCTCTAGTGAAACGATATACTGGGTAATCTCTGGTGACATGATATACTGGGTAATCTCTGGTGACACGATATACTGGGTAATCTCTAGTGACACGATATACTGTGTAATCTCTGGTGATACGATATACTGTGTAATCTCTGGTGACACGATATACTGTGTAATCTCTAGTGAAACGATATACTGTGTAATCTCTGGTGACACGATATACTGGGTAATCTCTAGTGACACGATATACTGGGTAATCTCTAGTGACACGATATACTGGGTAATCTCTAGTGAAACGATATACTGGGTAATCTCTGGTGACACGATACACTGGGTAGTCTCTAAGAACACGATATACTGTGTAATCTCTGGTGACACGATATACTGTGTAATCTTTGGTGACACGATATACTGGATAATCTCTAGTGACACGATATACTGGGTAATCTCTGGTGACACGATACACTGGGTAATCTCTGGTGACACGATATACTGTGTAATCTCTGGTGACACGATATACTGGGTAATCTCTGGTGACACGATATACTGTGTAATCTCTAGTGACACGATATACTGTGTAATCTCTGGTGATACGATATACTGTGTAATCTCTGGTGACACGATATACTGTGTAATCTCTAGTGACACGATATACTGTGTAATCTCTGGTGACACGATATACTGGGTAATCTCTAGTGACACGATATACTGGGTAATCTCTAGTGACACGATATACTGGGTAATCTCTAGTGACACGATATACTGGGTAATCTCTGGTGACACGATACACTGGGTAGTCTCTAGTGACACGATATACTGTGTAATCTCTGGTGACACGATATACTGTGTAATCTTTGGTGACACGATATACTGGGTAATCTCTAGTGACACGATATACTGGGTAATCTCTGGTGACACGATATACTGTGTAATCTCTGGTGACACGATATACTGGGTAATCTCTAGTGACACGATATACTGTGTAATCTCTGGTGACACGATATACTGTGTAATCTCTGGTGACACGATATAGTGGGTAATCTCTAGTGACACGATATACTGGGTAATCTCTGGTGACACGATACACTGGGTAATCTCTAGTGACACGATATGCTGGGTAATCTCTGGTGTCACGATATACTGTGTAATCTCTGGTGACACGATATACTGGGTAATCTCTGGTGACACGATATACTGGGTAATCTCTGGCGACACGATACACTGGGTAATCTCTAGTGACACGATATGCCGGGTAATCTCCAGTGACACGATATACTGTGTAATCTCTGGTGACACGATATACTGGGTAGTCTCTGGTGACACGATATACTGGGTAATCTCTGGTGACACGATATACTGGGTAATCTCTAGTGACACGATACACTGGGTAATCTCTAGTGACACGATACACTTGGTAATCTCTAGTGACACGATACACTGGGTAATCTCTGGTAACACGATACACTGGGTAATCTCTAGTGACAAGATACACTGGGTAATCTCTGGTGACACGATATACTGGGTAATCTCTGGTGACACGATACACTGGGTAATCTCTAGTGACACGATATACTGGGTAATCTCTGGTGACACGATATACTGTGTAATCTGTGGTGACACGATACATTGGGTAATTTCTAGTGGCACGATATACTGGGTAATCTCTGGTGACACGATACATTGTGTAATCTCTGGTGACACGATATATTGGGTAATCTCTTGTGACACGATATACTGTGTAATCTCTTGTGACACGATATACTGTGTAATCTCTGGTGACACGATATACTGGGTAATCTCTGGTGACACGATATACTGGGTAATCTCTGGTGACACGATACACTGTGTAATCTCTGGTGACACGATACACTGTGTAATCTCTGGTGACACGATACACTGGCTAATCTCTGGTGACACGATATACTGGGTAATATCTAGTGACACGATATACTGTGTAATCTCTAGTGACAAGATATACTGTGTAATCTCTGGTGACACGATATACTGGGTAATCTCTAGTGACACGATATACTGGGTAATCTCTAGTGACACGATATAATGGGTAATCTCTAGTGACATGATATACTGGGTAATCTCTAGTGAAACGATATACTGGGTAATCTCTGGTGACATGATATACTGGGTAATCTCTGGTGACACGATATACTGTGTAATCTCTAGTGACACGATACACTGTGTAATCTCTGGTGATACGATATACTGTGTAATCTCTGGTGACACGATATACTGTGTAATCTCTAGTGACACGATATACTGTGTAATCTCTGGTGACACGATATACTGGGTAATCTCTAGTGACACGATATACTGGGTAATCTCTAGTGACACGATACACTGGGTAATCTCTAGTGACACGATACACTGGGTAATCTCTAGTGACACGATACACTGGGTAATCTCTGGTGACACGATATACTGGGTAATCTCTAGTGACACGATACACTGGGTAATCTCTAGTGACACGATATACTGGGTAATCTCTAGTGACACGATACACTGGGTAATCTCTAGTGACACGATACACTGGGTACTCTCTGGTGACACGATACACTGGGTAATCTCTAGTGACACGATATACTGGGTAATCTCTAGTGACACGATATACTGGGTAATCTCTAGTGACACAATATACTGGGTAATCTCTAGTGACACAATATACTGGGTAATCTCTAGTGACACGATATACTGTGTAATCTCTAGTGACACGATATACTGTGTAATCTCTGGTGACACGATACACTGGGTAATCTCTGGTGACACGATATACTGGGTAATCTCTGGTGACACGATATACTGGGTAATCTCTAGTGACACGATACACTGGGTAATCTCTAGTGACACGATATACTGGGTAATCTCTAGTGACACGATATACTGTGTAATCTCTAGTGACACGATATACTGTGCAATCTCTGGTGACACGATACACTGGGTAATCTCTGGTGACACGATATACTGTGTAATTTCTGGTGACACGATATACTGGGTAATCTCTAGTGACACGATACACTGGGTAATCTCTAGTGACACGATACACTGTGTAATCTCTAGTGACACGATATACTGTGTAATCTCTAGTGACACGATACACTGGGTAATCTCTAGTGACACGATATACTGGGTAATCTCTAGTGACACGATACACTGGGTAATCTCTAGTGACACGACACACTGGGTAATCTCTGGTAACACGATACACTGGGTAATCTCTAGTGACACGATATACTGGGTAATCTCTAGTGACACAATATACTGGGTAATCTCTAGTGACACAATATACTGGGTAATCTCTGGTGACACAATATACTGGGTAATCTCTAGTGACACGATATACTGGGTAATCGCTGGTGACAAGATACACTGGGTAATCTCTAGTGACACGATATACTGGGTAATCTCTAGTGACACGATATACTGGGTAATTTCTAGTGACACGATACACTGGGTAATCTCTGGTGACACGATATACTGGGTAATATCTAGTGACACGATATACTGAGTAATCTCTGGTGTCACGATACACTGGGTAATCTCTGGTGAAAGAATACACTGGGTAATCTCTGGTGACACGATATACTGGGTAATCTCTGGTGACACGATATACTGGGTAATCTCTGGTGACACGATATACTGGGTAATCTCTGGTGACACGATTGTCGGATACGTCGAGATTGATGGCTCAACCCCAAAGAGATAAAGGATGCAAAATCCTTATTCCCAATGTGATCATGCCCCTTTAATTAATTTAGCTGTACTGACTCAATTGTTTGAGACCAGAAATAGAGTTTTAGAGAACCAAGGAATACCTTCAGGAAATAACTGAAAAGTTGTATTCCCTTTTATACCCAAAATATCCTATAAGTGGTTTCTTGCCTCTCCTCTACCAACTAATTAATTCTATCTAGGGTAGTTTAAAATAATTTGATTATGACAAGTAAAAATACAATCAATACATGACATGACCTTATTTGTTATGATTTAATAAACACAAACATGGATTTTGTAAATTGCATTCAAAATTACAATTTCCTGTCATAAAATAAGGACATATACATATACAGGTAAATATACAGAATTGATGTGCCAATTATAATGTGTATAATAACAGCTATATTTTCTCCAGTGGCATGTACTGCTAATCTTTTACTGGCCTGGATGATCTGGAGAAAAAAAAGAACTGTCTACACTCAGGGTTCTCCACTTCCAGCTTTGGGAATCCCTCTGGCTATCAATTAATTGCTGTAGGTTCTGTAGTCTAGGTGTTCCAGGTCTGAGTAGAACATAGGTTGGCTCTTGGTTTTCTTTCCCATTGTTGGCAGGTAAATGTTTAAATAAATATTACCTCTCCTATGAGACAAATGGAATGTTTGCAGGTAGATAACTCTAACAAGGTCATCACTAAACAATGTGCTCACTCAACAGGTGCTGCATTCAATCTTCACCAAGTCAGGTCTGGATTTACATGAGTATGGCCACTACCTTTCATGTAAAATGAATTTCTTCCACACTTCGGCGCCAGGATTCAGATTTTTCCAATGCGATGTCATGGGCTGATGTTTCTCTTCGTCTATCTAACTTATACTAAATTATCTTCGGTAAGTTGATTTTGAAGAGACTATCACTCCCTTCGCTCATCGAATCTCCTGGTTCCTTTGCTTGGGTGGTAAACAAAATAGGCTGTGTTCCGGATGTCCACTGGTATTTATAATGTGCCTTTTCCGGTTCACGTTTTTCATTGCCAATGGGTATATTACATCTTGGATCGTACAATTGTGGAACAACCAATCCTGTTGCGGTGTTCAGGGTTTTAATTGTCGACGGGAAATTACAGCATGTTACGTTTGTGAAAATAAAGTATATCACAACGATATACTGGGTAATCTCTGGTGACACAATATACTGGGTAATCTCTAGTGACACGATATACTGGGTAATCTCTAGTGACACGATATACTGTGTAATCTCTAGTGACACGATATACTGTGTAATCTCTAGTGACAAGATATACTGTGTAATCTCTGGTGACACGATATACTGGGTAATCTCTAGTGACACGATATACTGGGTAATCTCTAGTGACACGATATAATGGGTAATCTCTAGTGACATGATATACTGGGTAATCTCTAGTGAAACGATATACTGGGTAATCTCTGGTGACATGATATACTGGGTAATCTCTGGTGACACGATATACTGGGTAATCTCTAGTGACACGATATACTGTGTAATCTCTGGTGATACGATATACTGTGTAATCTCTGGTGACACGATATACTGTGTAATCTCTAGTGACACGATATACTGTGTAATCTCTGGTGACACGATATACTGGGTAATCTCTAGTGACACGATATACTGGGTAATCTCTAGTGACACGATATACTGGGTAATCTCTAGTGAAACGATATACTGGGTAATCTCTGGTGACACGATACACTGGGTAGTCTCTAAGAACACGATATACTGTGTAATCTCTGGTGACACGATATACTGTGTAATCTTTGGTGACACGATATACTGGATAATCTCTAGTGACACGATATACTGGGTAATCTCTGGTGACACGATACACTGGGTAATCTCTGGTGACACGATATACTGTGTAATCTCTGGTGACACGATATACTGGGTAATCTCTGGTGACACGATATACTGTGTAATCTCTAGTGACACGATATACTGTGTAATCTCTGGTGATACGATATACTGTGTAATCTCTGGTGACACGATATACTGTGTAATCTCTAGTGACACGATATACTGTGTAATCTCTGGTGACACGATATACTGGGTAATCTCTGGTGTCACGATATACTGTGTAATCTCTGGTGACACGATATACTGGGTAATCTCTGGTGACACGATATACTGGGTAATCTCTGGCGACACGATACACTGGGTAATCTCTAGTGACACGATATGCTGGGTAATCTCCAGTGACACGATATACTGTGTAATCTCTGGTGACACGATATACTGGGTAGTCTCTGGTGACACGATATACTGGGTAATCTCTGGTGACACGATATACTGGGTAATCTCTAGTGACACGATACACTGGGTAATCTCTAGTGACACGATACACTTGGTAATCTCTAGTGACACGATACACTGGGTAATCTCTGGTAACACGATACACTGGGTAATCTCTAGTGACAAGATACACTGGGTAATCTCTGGTGACACGATATACTGGGTAATCTCTGGTGACACGATACACTGGGTAATCTCTAGTGACACGATATACTGGGTAATCTCTGGTGACACGATATACTGTGTAATCTCTGGTGACACGATACACTGGGTAATTTCTAGTGGCACGATATACTGGGTAATCTCTGGTGACACGATACATTGTGTAATCTCTGGTGACACGATATATTGGGTAATCTCTTGTGACACGATATACTGTTTAATCTCTTGTGACACGATATACTGTGTAATCTCTGGTGACACGATATACTGGGTAATCTCTGGTGACACGATATACTGGGTAATCTCTGGTGACACGATACACTGTGTAATCTCTGGTGACACGATACACTGTGTAATCTCTGGTGACACGATACACTGGCTAATCTCTGGTGACACGATATACTGGGTAATATCTAGTGACACGATATACTGTGTAATCTCTAGTGACAAGATATACTGTGTAATCTCTGGTGACACGATATACTGGGTAATCTCTAGTGACACGATATACTGGGTAATCTCTAGTGACACGATATAATGGGTAATCTCTAGTGACATGATATACTGGGTAATCTCTAGTGAAACGATATACTGGGTAATCTCTGGTGACATGATATACTGGGTAATCTCTGGTGACACGATATACTGTGTAATCTCTAGTGACACGATACACTGTGTAATCTCTGGTGATACGATATACTGTGTAATCTCTGGTGACACGATATACTGTGTAATCTCTAGTGACACGATATACTGTGTAATCTCTGGTGACACGATATACTGGGTAATCTCTAGTGACACGATATACTGGGTAATCTCTAGTGACACGATACACTGGGTAATCTCTAGTGACACGATACACTGGGTAATCTCTAGTGAAACGATACACTGGGTAATCTCTGGTGACACGATATACTGGGTAATCTCTAGTGACACGATACACTGGGTAATCTCTAGTGACACGATATACTGGGTAATCTCTAGTGACACGATACACTGGGTAATCTCTAGTGACACGATACACTGGGTACTCTCTGGTGACACGATACACTGGGTAATCTCTAGTGACACGATATACTGGGTAATCTCTAGTGACACGATATACTGGGTAATCTCTAGTGACACAATATACTGGGTAATCTCTAGTGACACAATATACTGGGTAATCACTAGTGACACGATATACTGTGTAATCTCTAGTGACACGATATACTGTGTAATCTCTGGTGACACGATACACTGGGTAATCTCTGGTGACACGATATACTGGGTAATCTCTGGTGACACGATATACTGGGTAATCTCTAGTGACACGATACACTGGGTAATCTCTAGTGACACGATATACTGGGTAATCTCTAGTGACACGATATACTGTGTAATCTCTAGTGACACGATATACTGTGTAATCTCTGGTGACACGATACACTGGGTAATCTCTGGTGACACGATATACTGTGTAATTTCTGGTGACACGATATACTGGGTAATCTCTAGTGACACGATACACTGGGTAATCTCTAGTGACACGATACACTGTGTAATCTCTAGTGACACGATATACTGTGTAATCTCTAGTGACACGATACACTGGGTAATCTCTAGTGACACGATATACTGGGTAATCTCTAGTGACACGATACACTGGGTAATCTCTAGTGACACGACACACTGGGTAATCTCTGGTAACACGATACACTGGGTAATCTCTAGTGACACGATATACTGGGTAATCTCTAGTGACACAATATACTGGGTAATCTCTAGTGACACAATATACTGGGTAATCTCTGGTGACACAATATACTGGGTAATCTCTAGTGACACGATATACTGGGTAATCGCTGGTGACAAGATACACTGGGTAATCTCTAGTGACACGATATACTGGGTAATCTCTAGTGACACGATATACTGGGTAATTTCTAGTGACACGATACACTGGGTAATCTCTGGTGACACGATATACTGGGTAATATCTAGTGACACGATATACTGAGTAATCTCTGGTGTCACGATACACTGGGTAATCTCTGGTGAAAGAATACACTGGGTAATCTCTGGTGACACGATATACTGGGTAATCTCTGGTGACACGATATACTGGGTAATCTCTGGTGACACGATATACTGGGTAATCTCTGGTGACACGATTGTCGGATACGTCGAGATTGATGGCTCAACCCCAAAGAGATAAAGGATGCAAAATCCTTATTCCCAATGTGATCATGCCCCTTTAATTAATTTAGCTGTACTGACTCAATTGTTTGAGACCAGAAATAGAGTTTTAGAGAACCAAGGAATACCTTCAGGAAATAACTGAAAAGTTGTATTCCCTTTTATACCCAAAATATCCTTTAAGTGGTTTCTTGCCACTCCTCTACCAACTAATTAATTCTATCTAGGGTAGTTTAAAATAATTTGATTATGACAAGTAAAAATACAATCAATACATGACATGACCTTATTTGTTATGATTTAATAAACACAAACATGGATTTTGTAAATTGCATTCAAAATTACAATTTCCTGTCATAAAATAAGGACATATACATATACAGGTAAATATACAGAATTGATGTGCCAATTATAATGTGTATAATAACAGCTATATTTTCTCCAGTGGCATGTACTGCTAATCTTTTACTGGCCTGGATGATCTGGAGAAAAAAAAGAACTGTCTACACTCAGGGTTCTCCACTTCCAGCTTTGGGAATCCCTCTGGCTATCAATTAATTGCTGTAGGTTCTGTAGTCTAGGTGTTCCAGGTCTGAGTAGAACATAGGTTGGCTCTTGGTTTTCTTTCCCATTGTTGGCAGGTAAATGTTTAAATAAA
Organism: Cepaea nemoralis; assembly: GCA_014155875.1. Taxonomy (NCBI): domain Eukaryota; kingdom Metazoa; phylum Mollusca; class Gastropoda; order Stylommatophora; family Helicidae; genus Cepaea; species Cepaea nemoralis. Next base: position 467,118 of record JACEFZ010013952.1, on the reverse strand, counting down.
TATTACCTCTCCTATGAGACAAATGGAATGTTTGCAGGTAGATAACTCTAACAAGGTCATCACTAAACAATGTGCTCACTCAACAGGTGCTGCATTCAATCTTCACCAAGTCAGGTCTGGATTTACATGAGTATGGCCACTACCTTTCATGTAAAATGAATTTCTTCCACACTTCGGCGCCAGGATTCAGATTTTTTCCAATGCGATGTCATGGGCTGATGTTTCTCTTCGTCTATCTAACTTATACTAAATTATCTTCGGTAAGTTGATTTTGAAGAGACTATCACTCCTTCGCTCATCGAATCTCCTGGTTCCTTTGCTTGGGTGGTAAACAAAATAGGCTGTGTTCCGGATGTCCACTGGTATTTATACTGTGCCTTTTCCGGTTCACGTTTTTCATTGCCAATGGGTATATTACATCTTGGATCGTACAATTGTGGAACAAACCAATCCTGTTGCGGTGTTCAGGGTTTTAATTGTCGACGGGAAATTACAGCATGTTACGTTTGTGAAAATAAAGTATATCACAACGATATACTGGGTAATCTCTGGTGACACAATATACTGGGTAATCTCTAGTGACACGATATACTGGGTAATCTCTAGTGACACGATATACTGTGTAATCTCTAGTGACACGATATACTGTGTAATCTCTAGTGACAAGATATACTGTGTAATCTCTGGTGACACGATATACTGGGTAATCTCTAGTGACCACGATATACTGGGTAATCTCTAGTGACACGATATAATGGGTAATCTCTAGTGACATGATATACTGGGTAATCTCTAGTGAAACGATATACTGGGTAATCTCTGGTGACATGATATACTGGTAATCTCTGGTGACACGATATACTGGGTAATCTCTAGTGACACGATATACTGTGTAATCTCTGGTGATACGATATACTGTGTAATCTCTGGTGACACGATATACTGTGTAATCTCTAGTGACACGATATACTGTGTAATCTCTGTGACACGATATACTGGGTAATCTCTAGTGACACGATATACTGGGTAATCTCTAGTGACACGATATACTGGGTAATCTCTAGTGACACGATATACTGGGTAATCTCTGGTGACACGATACACTGGGTAGTCTCTAAGAACACGATATACTGTGTAATCTCTGGTGACACGATATACTGTGTAATCTTTGGTGACACGATATACTGGGTAATCTCTAGTGACACGATATACTGGGTAATCTCTGGTGACACGATACACTGGGTAATCTCTGGTGACACGATATACTGTGTAATCTCTGGTGACACGATATACTGGGTAATCTCTGGTGACACGATATACTGTGTAATCTCTAGTGACACGATATACTGTGTAATCTCTGGTGATACGATATACTGTGTAATCTCTGGTGACACGATATACTGTGTAATCTCTAGTGACACGATATACTGTGTAATCTCTGGTGACACGATATACTGGGTAATCTCTAGTGACACGATATACTGGGTAATCTCTAGTGACACGATATACTGGGTAATCTCTAGTGACACGATATACTGGGTAATCTCTGGTGACACGATACACTGGGTAGTCTCTAGTGACACGATATACTGTGTAATCTCTGGTGACACGATATACTGTGTAATCTTTGGTGACACGATATACTGGGTAATCTCTAGTGACACGATATACTGGGTAATCTCTGGTGACCCGATATACTGTGTAATCTCTGTGACACGACATACTGGGTAATCTCTAGTGACACGATATACTGTGTAATCTCTGGTGACACGATATACTGTGTAATCTCTGGTGACACGATATAGTGGGTAATCTCTAGTGACACGATATACTGGGTAATCTCTGGTGACACGATGCACTGGGTAATCTCTAGTGACACGATATGCTGGGTAATCTCTGGTGTCACGATATACTGTGTAATCTCTGGTGACACGATATACTGGGTAATCTCTGGTGACACGATATACTGGGTAATCTCTGGCGACACGATACACTGGGTAATCTCTAGTGACACGATATGCTGGGTAATCTCCAGTGACACGATATACTGTGTAATCTCTGGTGACACGATATACTGGGTAGTCTCTGGTGACACGATATACTGGGTAATCTCTGGTGACACGATATACTGGGTAATCTCTAGTGACACGATACACTGGGTAATCTCTAGTGACACGATACACTTGGTAATCTCTAGTGACACGATACACTGGGTAATCTCTGGTAACACGATACACTGGGTAATCTCTAGTGACAAGATACACTGGGTAATCTCTGGTGACACGATATACTGGGTAATCTCTGGTGACACGATACACTGGGTAATCTCTAGTGACACGATATACTGGGTAATCTCTGGTGACACGATATACTGTGTAATCTGTGGTGACACGATACATTGGGTAATTTCTAGTGGCACGATATACTGGGTAATCTCTGGTGACACGATACATTGTGTAATCTCTGGTGACACGATATATTGTGTAATCTCTTGTGACACGATATACTGTGTAATCTCTTGTGACACGATATACTGTGTAATCTCTGGTGACACGATATACTGTGTAATCTCTAGTGACACGATATACTGTGTAATCTCTGGTGACACGATATACTGGGTAATCTCTGGTGACACGATATACTGGGTAATCTCTGGTGACACGATACACTGTGTAATCTCTGGTGACACGATACACTGTGTAATCTCTGGTGACACGATACACTGGGTAATCTCTGGTGACACGATATACTGGGTAATATCTAGTGACACGATATACTGTGTAATCTCTAGTGACAAGATATACTGTGTAATCTCTGGTGACACGATATACTGGGTAATCTCTAGTGACACGATATACTGGGTAATCTCTAGTGACACGATATAATGGGTAATCTCTAGTGACATGATATACTGGGTAATCTCTAGTGAAACGATATACTGGGTAATCTCTGGTGACATGATATACTGGGTAATCTCTGGTGACACGATATACTGTGTAATCTCTAGTGACACGATACACTGTGTAATCTCTGGTGATACGATATACTGTGTAATCTCTGGTGACACGATATACTGTGTAATCTCTAGTGACACGATATACTGTGTAATCTCTGGTGACACGATATACTGGGTAATCTCTAGTGACACGATATACTGGGTAATCTCTAGTGACACGATATACTGGGTAATCTCTAGTGACACGATATACTGGGTAATCTCTGGTGACACGATACACTGGGTAGTCTCTAGTGACACGATATACTGTGTAATCTCTGGTGACACGATATACTGTGTAATCTTGGTGACACGATATACTGGGTAATCTCTAGTGACACGATATACTGGGTAATCTCTGGTGACACGATACACTGGGTAATCTCTGGTGACACGATATACTGTGTAATCTCTGGTGACACGATATACTGGGTAATCTCTGGTGACACGATATACTGTGTAATCTCTAGTGACACGATATACTGTGTAATCGCTGGTGATACGATATACTGTGTAATCTCTGGTGACACGATATACTGTGTAATCTCTAGTGACACGATATACTGTGTAATCTCTGGTGACACTATATACTGGGTAATCTCTAGTGACACGATATACTGGGTAATCTCTAGTGACACGATATACTGGGTAATCTCTAGTGACACGATATACTGGGTAATCTCTGGTGACACGATACACTGGGTAGTCTCTAGTGACACGATATACTGTGTAATCTCTGGTGACACGATATACTGTGTAATCTTTGGTGACACGATATACTGGGTAATCTCTAGTGACACGATATACTGGGTAATCTCTGGTGACACGATATACTGTGTAATCTCTGGTGACACGATATACTGGGTAATCTCTGGTGACACGATATACTGTGTAATCTCTGGTGACACGATATACTGTGTAATCTCTGGTGACACGATATAGTGGGTAATCTCTAGTGACACGATATACTGGGTAAATCTCTGGTGACACGATAGCACTGGGTAATCTCTGGTGACACGATATACTGTGTAATCTCTGGTGACACGATACACTGGGTAATCTCTAGTGACACGATATACTGGGTAATCTCTGGTGACACGATATACTGGGTAATCTCTAGGGACACGATATACTGGGTAATCTCTAGTGACACGATATACTGGGTAATCTCTAGTGACACGATATACTGTGTAATCTCTGGTGACACGATATACTGGGTAATCTCTGGTGACACGATATACTGGGTAATCTCTAGTGACACGATATACTGGGTAATCTCTAGTGACACGATACACTGGGTAATCTCTAGTGACACGATACACTTGGGTAATCTCTAGTGACACGATACACTGGGGTAATCTCTAGTGACACGATACACTGGTAATCTCTAGGTGACACGATACACTGGGTAATCTCTAGTGACAACGATATACTGTGTAATCTCTGGTGACACGATATACTGGGTAATCTCTAGTGACACGATATACTGGGTAATCTATGGTGACACGATTATACTGGTATAATCTCTAGGTGACACGATACACTGGGTAATCTCTAGTGGCACGATATACCTGGGTAATCTCTAGTGACACGATACACTGGGGTAATCTCTAGGTGACACGATACACTGGTAATCTCTAGTGACACGATATACTGGGTAATCTCTAGTGACACGATATGCTGTGTAATCTCTGGTGTCACGATATACTGTGTAATCTCTGTGACACGATATACTGGGTAATCTCTGGTGACACGATATACTGGGTAATCTCTAGTGACACGATACACTGGGATAATCTCTAGTGACACGAGTACTAGTCTGGGTAATCTCTAGTGACACGATACACTGGGTAATCTCTAGTGACACGATACACTGGGTAAACTCTAGTGACACGATAGACTGGGTAATCTCTAGTGTCACGATAGACTGGGTATCTCTAGTGTACACGATATCTGTGTAATCTTTGTTACACGATACACTGGGTAATCTCTAGTTCACGATATGCTGGGTAATCTCTAGTGACAACGATATACTAGTGTAATCTCTGGTGCACGATATACTGGGTAATCCTAGTGAACACGATATACTGTTAATCTCTAGTGACACGATATACTGGTACTCTTCTAGTGACACACGATACACTGGGTAATCTCTAGTTACAACGATACACTGGGTAATCTCTAGTGACACGATATACTGGTAATCTCTTAGTGACACGATAGACTGGGTAATCTCTAGTGACACGATATACTGTGTAATCTCTGTGACACATATGCTTAGTAATCTCTAGTGACACGATATTCTGGTTAATCTCTGGTGACACGATATACCTGGGTAATCTCTGGTGACACGATATACTGTGTAATCTCTGGTGACGTCGATATACTGTGTAATCTCTGTGACATATACTGTGTAATCTTCTAGTGACACGATACACTGGTAATCTCTGGTGACACGATATCCTTTGTAATCCTGGTGACACGATACATGGTAATCTCTGGTGACACGATACACTGGGTAATCTCTAGTGGCAACGATATTACTGGGTAATCTCTGGTGACACGTATATACTGGTAATCTCCTAGTGACCGATATCTGGGTAATCTCTGGTGACACGATACACTGAGTGATCTCTAGTGACACGATATGCTGGGTAATCTCTGGTGTCACGATACACTATGTAGTCTCTGGTGACACGATTGTCAAAGACTCGACCGCATCCCCTTCGCCAGGAAGAGCTGTCAATCATGAAGAGACCAGGAGGGGATACGGTGCCCGAGGGAAGGGCATGGGAGATGAGGTAATAAGAGTTGGGTGACCAGTTCCCTCATGAGACACGCAGGCGGTGTTCAGAGAGTTAGCACTCTAATCACGATAACATCACGCCTCGTGGTAGCCACAGAGAAGTTGAGTATACACTCAACGTACCACGTCTGCCATCAGCGTGCCATGTGAGGCAACACGCACCAAGGTGAAGGTCAATCCCCGTGGTGTGTGACGAAGGAATGAAAGATTGGCAGACGGCCGGACGGGACTTGTAGTGTTACACCTCGTTAGAGTAGCGATAGGGGTATTTGTGTTTATTTGTGTAGAAAGTTAGCATAGGGGTAGCAGCTCGTGATAGATAATACTGTGGCTGTATGTTGTGTGTTTCAATAGCGACTGTTCACTGCTTGTAGCGAGCCAACGGCAATAAATGTACCATTTAATTTCCTCGCACACGACTTGCAAGTTTTCTTGTATGGTGTGCCAGAAGTACCCGATGATGCCTGTCAGTTGAGTTGTTGACAGGCAAGGGTAATTGTGGTGTCAGAAGTGAAGCTTGAACGTAAGTTCAAGCTAATCCACTCATCCACGGGCTCTGGACTAGGGTTTAATTTTTGTAGTAACGGTAATTTGTGCAAACGAGTGCAATTTGCGGGCTAGAAATATGCCTATCGTGACGAAATATAGTATTTAATTGTGTTTATTTAGTGAAATCATGTATTCTGCAAAGCTGTAAGTATTAATAATCTTGTTTTCTTATATTTATTTATATATTTACCAATTTATTCTTGAATAAGCACCAAACATGATTCATGGCGGAGCGATACACCGCCAGCCGACAATATCGATTTTTTGGAAACTAAAAATAGCACTGTGCTGTAAATAGCGCTGTGACGTGGAGTGATTGACAAACAGTTGGTCTGCGTCATTAGCATAGAGCAATCGAGTGTGTACAAGATCGCTTAACGGCTGCCCGCTTGAATCTGTGCTTTATATCGTTTATTATTTATTTATTTGAATTACTAAATGAATATATTTATTTATTTAAACATTATTATGTTATTTATATTCATTTAAAAGCAGTTATTCATATTTTTGGTGCTACTTTCTCTTTGTTTACCGTCACGAGGGAACTATTTTTTGCCGAGCAGATGAGACTTGGCTGCACAACGCTTACAGAAATTAACTAAGTTAGTAACGAAAGACAATTACTGTTAGAACAAAGACAGGACATTGACATTAAATTTAATTAATACATATTCTAGTTGTTCGTGAGTCTGTCATTGTCTAAGTCATTGTCCTTAGTTGTCGAGTAAATCATATCGTGCAGTAGGCTTGTTTACTGCTGCCCTGCATATCAGAGGGCGAACAACAGCTGAGTACTTACGCCGGTGTGCCAAATATAGTGTCCTACTTACGAAACGTGTCTCCTCCCGAAGGTACCAAACAAGGTGACCGGTGTCAACGGAGCTTACGTTCCCTGATTCTCGGGAACATTAAGTTGAGTATACCTATATTTTTGGCATGCATTGTGATTAATAGTGCATCTCTTTTTCAGCTTGTGAGACACTATCATATTTTGTGTGCTCTGATATTCCAACATAGAATTTTGTGCAACACATAAACTGGAAATAAAATTAATATTCCTTAACGAGGAACAAATAGATAACATTGTAGATAAATAGGTAAATAAACAAAGCAGTGTAGGTTAACGGAAGCTAATTAGTCAACATCATGGCTACGTTAGCTGATTTTGTGAAAGTAGGCAAAGAAATGCAATACACAGGTAAAGAGCTAGAAGAATATGCTGATAGGAAGTTTAAAGAAGCAAAAGATGCTGAGACAGCTGAACGTATACGAAAAGAGAACGCGGAGAGAGACGAACGCGCACGAGAAAGAGAACAAGAAAGACAGCATCAAAAAGAGATTGCTCAACTAGCTGAGATAACAAAACAGAAACAGCTAGAAGATGACAAACAGATTAAGCAAAAAGAATTAGAGATTAAACAACAACAGTTAGAACAGGATAAGACAGTTAAACAACAACAGTTAGAACATGATAAGACAGTTAAACAACAACAGTTAGAACATGATAAGACAGTTAAACAACAACAGTTAGAACATGATAAGGAGATGAAACAAAAGCAATTAGATCAAGAGAAAGAAATAAAACAAAAGGAATTAGAACTGAAGCAAAGGCAACTAGAGCAAGAAAGAGAACTAAAGCAAAAAGACATAGATATTAAGGAAAAACAAATTCAAGTGGAATCAGAGACACAATTGAAGATGAAGGCATGGATTTAGACTCACACGCAGAGATCTCTGCCACTAAATTAAGAAGTCAACAAGAAGAAAATAAGTTCAACAAATACAAAAAATATTATCAAACCATATTGCAAAGAAGATTCCATATCAGCCTGGACAGAGAATGTAGAGTATCAATTTAAATATCACCAAGTTCCTTTAGATATGTGGGCTCCTATTTACATGAAGAATCTAAGTGGTGAGCCTCTTAAAGTAATAGAGTCTATTCCTATTGAACTTAGATCTAGCTATCAATACATCCATGATAGGATTATGCAGCACTTTTTACTTGATGCCCCTGGGTATCAGGTTCAGTTCTCAAATTTAAAACCTAAACCTAGTGAAACTTTTATAGATTATTTTTCAAATGTGCAGAGTGTACTAAACAGGTGGCTTAAAGCAGCCAACATAGGTAAAGACTTTGATAGATTAAAAAACCTAATAGCTATGGACAAGGTTATATCTACTATACCTTCTCCTTTTGCTAAGTTTTTGCAGCAGTCAGACATTGAGAACATCGAGCAGTTCGAAAAAAAAGGCTCAGCATATTTTTCTTCTAACAGAGATATTTTTAAGACCTCAATTGACTCTGAAATAGTTTCCTTTGTGAGAGACCAACCAAAAAACTATCAGAATCAACAGACAACCCTTTCAGAAATATCGACAAGAAAGATAGAAAAGTGTCAAAATGTATTTACTTGTCAACATGATTGCATGACACTTATTCTATGTGTGACAAATCGCCGAACTATCCGGCGCATCTTGAAAATGTTATCAAGAAGCAAGCAAAATAAAAGATCAGCATACAGGCGTGCAATCAAATGTTTTTTTGTTCCAGCTATGGCCATTATTCTAATAAGTGCCTTGGCCGCCAACGTATGAAAGCTAACAATGCTATTTTGATTGACACCTCTTCAGATAGTGGTAGTGAGACTGAGTGTGAAGTTGAAAATGTATTACCTTTCAAGGAGTCTGAAGATGTCTGTTGTGTGAACGATGTGTTAAGCTTTGACAATTGTGGACATTGTCAGCAATTTCATACAGACGGAAGACTGGAGTGTGGACATACAGTACCATGCTCATCCTGAGAGTGTAAATGCAGCAATAGCCTCCAGAGGCAAGTTAGTGTTCCACAATGCAATGGTCAACGACAAACAATGCCAATGTTTGCTGGACAGCGGCAGTACCCTTATTGGTCTTAGAAAGGATCTAGTGAGTCCAGGTGATTATACAGGCGACTCTGTCAAATGCCGAACCTTTTCGAGTAACATTGAAATTTACCCTTTGGCCAAAGCTCCGTATTAACACTCCTTTCCTTTCGGGTACCTTTACTTGTGCAATACTTGACAACCCTTGTACTGATTTAATTTTGGGTTCCTTACCCAACTGAAACACTGTACTAGTGATGAAATAGTTGCATGGGAGAAATTAAATGCAGCTAATACAACTACTAGAGCAGACACTGTAAAACATCAAGACACACTACAAGATGAGAGACTACTGTTGCTTTCTCCAACTGGCACAGATGATACCAACAGACAGAAATTTATAGAACAGCAGAAAGCTGATCCTAGTGTGTCTCCATATTTAAAATTAATGAAAGAAAGATCTAAAAGTGACCAAAAATGCCTCATGGTTCCTTAAACCTAATAATAGTTTGCTTACGAGATATTTTACATCTGAGAACCATGAGAATCAGCAAACGGTGCAACCTTTACAACACCGCTTAACTGTGCAAAAATCTGCACATGAGTCACCACTTGCTGGTCACCGGGCAAAAGACAAAACCAGGCCTAGATTCCAGGCTCATGTTCATTGGCCAGATGTTTGGAATGAGATTAAATTATTTTGTCGTAATGTATTTTCTTGTAATGTCTGTAAACAATTAGTACATAAGTTTAAGGGTAGACATCCTACAGCTGAAGTACTACCTTCTACTCTGACTTCTAGACCTGTAAGAGGGAGGGTCAAATTTACCAATACACAAACAAGGGTGCTTGAACAATCGATGGTAAACCAGATCAAAACATGCGTCGGTGACTTCCAGACAAGCAAAATGGCAAGGACCATTCAAGGTGTTACGTGTCATTTCCAATGTTGACTATGGAATGTCGATAAACAGACACTTAAAGATGTTCCATGTCAACATGTTGAAACTTTACTTTTCACAACAAGACACATAAGTAGAGACAGACGAACATAGTGCATCCACACCTAGTAATCAGACGACAGACATACACAACGCAACTACACTAGGTAGAGAGACTGGCAAATCCGACAATGTACATACACTTAGTGAACTTATAGAATACGCATGAATAGATCAGAAGACTGATGACTGGACAACACACTGACTGAAACAAAGACATGTCTGTGACAGAGTGCGACTCTTCGGTCTCACTGTCAAACCGAGCAAAGTCAAATTAGGCCTAAAAGAAATTCATTTTTGGGTCATGTCATTTCTCAAGGATCAACTAAAGACTGACCTAGTAAAATTAGTACCTAAAATTATGAATCTGACCATGTCTAACTAGAAAGAAGCAGGTCAGAAGCCTTTTGGGATTAGTAAATTACTCAGAAATTATAATTCTATATTCCAATGTTTTAAAAGCATTTGTAAAATGAAATGTCAAAGATGCATTATTAATTTCTGCATTGTCAAAAATGAAAATCCTTTTTTGTAATATTCCAATCCTCCGCTCGCCTAATCCTAGGCTCGTTTATTATTCTAGGACAGATGCCAGCAGTACTAGGCCAATTTTTTGAGGGCATCTTCCACCCGAGTTGCTACGTGAGCCGTAAGATCACACCTGCTGAGTCCAGAGATTCCATGTCACAGTTGCAACCCTAAGCGTCATCTATGCGGTGAGAAAGCTCCATCTAATTCTGACGGATGTTCACTGCATTGTCCAGACCAACAACTCCCCGATCACGGTCATACAGAGTGGTGTGCATCAAAATGACCGGATATACAGGTGGTCATTAATTTTACCATCTGGGGTAGAAATACCTGAAATCCCACATATAAATGTAGAGTGATAGTTAGTACGTGAATACATTATATTATTCTATGTAAAATAGGGTACATATACATCGACAGTATATGCTTAATCATGTACCAAGAACAGTGAACTATCATGTGTCCGTAGACATTAAGGCAAGAACTGTGCTGCAGAACGTAAATATCACCGTGTGAACAAGGACAGATCGTTTCCAACTAAGCTCCATTCCGGTGTATCATTGGTGTGAAACGCAGAAAACAGTGTCAGAACACTGCTTAATTACAGACACGAAAAGGCTGAGCTACGACACCAGCGAACTCTACACGTGCACTATCGATAGAACATTATGATGACTGTGCAAAGTATTTCAGATACCCAGGCAAACTGTGTAGATATATTATGCCTATACAAGCAATGTACAAACATGAAGGCAACTACTAACCTGTGGGAACTGAATAACATGTATATAAACTTAATGTGATATGTATTATAATATTTTAAGATAATGACAAAAAAGATGTAGGTTAGGGAAATATAATAGTTCTCATTTATTTTAATAGAATAGCTATTACAGTGATTGTAATTTAAAATATTAGTTGAGATATGACAATAGTTAATTACAAGCTAAAATAAAATTATGATAAGAATAGTACCATTTAGATTATTACATTTCATTTACCTTCAGTTTAGTTTAGTTTATTCCATCTTCATGAAACCATACCATCTATTAAACATTACCATTTATTAGTATCATCATTTTACATCAGCATAGGTTAAAAAGAGTAGATAAGTGAACATACATCATTTACACCATTTAGATTAAGAACATCACTCATACATGTAAAAACATTATTTAGCATAGTATTTAGAAAATTACATAATTTGTGTACACATCATCCATGTAATTAAGGTACATAACTCACATCACATCCATTACATTTAAATAGTTAAATTACTTCCCTTAGATTAGATAAACATAACGATTAACATAAACATATCATATAATTAACATGACAAAAATTTAGTTAACACATTATATATTTATTTATAGAAGTAGTATTAGTAGGTTAGAATGTACGAGTGCTAGGTTAGTGTAATATAGTGGATGATGAGACCAAGGGGACAAACCATCAACCCTTTCTCATCCATGTAAATATATTGTAAATACATGACTCGTGCAACAACTTTCGCACCGTCATGAGGCTCAACCATTTCAAACTGAGCCAAACCTGTACAGTGTCACTCCAAGGTTTTTAAATAATCAGAAGAATTAGTGTGGAAGGATAATAGATGTGTGACAGAAGTAAGGGTGAAAGCAGTGTGACAGAAGTGTGAAAGTGAGAGCGAATGGAAAATAGACAGAAGAGAGTGAGATTGGTCAGCGAATTCTGCTGCTGCCTGGCTCGAATTTTAATATTTGTCTGTGTTAGTGTTGGTTTTCGGTAGTGAAAATGTGCTAGTATGAATGTGTGTCTGCAATATAGTTTAGAACTTAGATTACAGTATTTTCAGTTTCATAACAAGGGAATGTAGTCACGAATTAGTGTTATGCACCTGTTTGTGGCCGCATTTAACCAAATTATGACACTTAAAAAACTAACATACATACACATAGGACTTAGAAACATAGTTTAGAAGTTAGATTAGTAAGTTAATTACATCCAAACACGCAAACAACCAGAAAAACAAACATATAAATTACATACACTTTTTGTAGATCAAAGGGAGATAACTTCGGGTCAGGGGACATAATAGACAACGAAGAACTATCTTAACAGTGCAATAGAACTTTACACGCGGAAGCGATGTAGGTAAAGCCTGTCGCACACACTCTTGTATAATGGTTGTTAAATATTATATGGGGGACATGAAGCAATTCATGTGTTGACCCTAAGAAAGTCAACTTTGTATGGGTAGTAAGTTAATTTACTATGTGAGGGCAGGTCTTAGAAGACAACGGTCCGGTTCAGACATACCTCTAATAAATATAATATAGCATGTGAGAAGAGGGCTCACGCCAACCAGACAAGTTTGTGGCGATTGCCAGTAGCCACGTAGAGTTTTGCTACATTGTGACAATAGTCAGTAGAAAGTCTATTACTTTACCCAAAACCAGGTTACCTAGAGTCTTTGACAAAAATTAGAGACACTAATTTTTTTTATAACCTCTTGCGTCACAACCAATGAGTGAAAGTTGATGACGCAACACAGGAGGGGTGGGTGTGTGTCAAAGACTCGACCGCATCCCCTTCGCCAGGAAGAGCAGTCAATCATGAAGAGACCAGGAGGGGATACGGTGCCCGAGGGAAGGGCATGGGAGATGAGGTAATAAGAGTTGGGTGACCGTTCCCTCATGAGACACGCAGGCGGTGTTCAGAGAGTTAGCACTCTAATCACGATAACATCACGCCTCGTGGTAGCCACAGAGAAGTTGAGTATACACTCAACGTACCACGTCTGCCATCAGCGTGCCATGTGAGGCAACACGCACCAAGGTGAAGGTCAATCCCCGTGGTGTGTGACGAAGGAATGAAAGATTGGCAGACGGCCGGACGGGACTTGTAGTGTTCACCTCGTTAGAGTAGCGATAGGGGTATTTGTGTTTATTTGTGTAGAAAGTTAGCATAGGGGTAGCAGCTCGTGATAGATAATACTGTGGCTGTATGTTGTGTGTTTCAATAGCGACTGTTCACTGCTTGTAGCGAGCCAACGGCAATAAATGTACCATTTAATTTCCTCGCACACGACTTGCAAGTTTTCTTGTATGGTGTGCCAGAAGTACCCGATGATGCCTGTCAGTTGAGTTGTTGACACGATACACTGGGTAATCTCTGGTGACACGAAATACTGGGTAATCTCTGGTGACACGATATACTGTGTAATCTCTAGTGACACGATATACTGTGTAATCTCTGGTGACACGATATACTGTGTTATCTCTGGTGACACGATATACTGGGTAATCTCTAGTGACACGATATACTGGGTAATCTCTAGTGACACGATATACGGGGTAATCTCTGGTGACACGATACACTGGGTAATCTCTAGTGATACGATATACTGTGTAATCTCTGGTGACACGATATACTGTGTAATCTCTGGTGATACGATACACTGGGTAATTTCTAGTGGCACGATATACTGGGTAATCTCTGGTGACACGATATACTGTGTAATCTCTGGTGACACGATACACTGGTAATCTCTAGTGACACGATATACTGGGTAATCTGTGGTGACACGATATACTGTGTAATCTCTGGTGACACGATATACTGGGTAATCTCTGGTGACACGATATACTGGGTAATCTCTAGTGACACGATACACTGGGTAATCTCTAGTGACACGATACACTGGGTAATCTCTAGTGACACGATACACTGGGTAATATCTAGTGACACGATACACTGGGTAATCTCTAGTGACACGATAGACTGGGTAATCTCTAGTGACACGATATACTGTGTAATCTCTGGTGACACGATACACTGGGTAATCTCTAGTGACACGATATACTGGGTAATCTCTAGTGACACGATATACTGTGTAATCTCTAGTGACACGATACACTGTGTAATCTCTGGTGACACGATATACTGGGTAAACTCTAGTGACACGATATACTGGGTAATCTCTAGTGACACGATATACTGGGTAATCTCTAGTGACACGATACACTGGTTAATCTCTAGTGACACGATACACTGGGTAATCTCTAGTGACACGATAGACTGGGTAATCTCTAATGACACGATATACTGTGTAATATCTGGTGACACGATACACTGGGTAATCTCTAGTGACACGATATGCTGGGTAATCTCTAATGACACGATATACTGGGTAATCTCTAGTGACACGATACACTGTGTAATCTCTGGTGACACGATATACTGGGTATTCTCTGGTGACACGATATACTGTGTAATCTCTAGTGACACGATACACTGGGTAATCTCTGGTGAAACGATATACTGTGTAATCTCTGGTGACACGATACACTGTGTAATCTCTGGTGACACGATATACTGGGTAATCTCTAGTGACACGATATACTGGGTAATCTCTGGTGACACGATATACTGGGTAATCTCTGGTGACACGATATACTGGGTAATCTCTAGTGACACGATATACTGGGTAATCTCTAGTGACACGATATACTGGGTAATCTCTAGTGACACGATATACTGGGTAATCTCTGGTGACACGATACACTGGGTAATCTCTAGTGACACGATATACTGTGTAATCTCTGGTGACACGATATACTGTGTAATCTCTGGTGACACGATACACTGGGTAATTTCTAGTGGCACGATATACTGGGTAATCTCTGGTGACACGATATACTGTGTAATCTCTGGTGACACGATATACTGTGTAATCTCTGGTGACACGATACACTGGGTAATTTCTAGTGGCACGATATACTGGGTAATCTCTGGTGATACGATATACTGTGTAATCTCTGGTGAAACGATACACTGGGTAATCTCTAGTGACACGATATACTGGGTAATCTCTGGTGACACGATATACTGTGTAATCTCTGGTGACACGATATACTGGGTAATCTCTAGTGACACGATTCACTGTGTAATCTCTAGTGACACGATACACCGGGTAATCTCTGGTGACACGATATACTGTGTAATCTCTGGTGACACGATACACTGTGTAATCTCTGGTGACACGATACACTGGGTAATCTCTAGTGACACGATATACTGGGTAATCTCTGGTGAAACGATATACTGGGTAATCTCTGGTGACACGATATACTGTGTAATCTCTAGTGACACGATATACTGTGTAATCTCTGGTGACACGATATACTGGGTAATCTCTAGTGACACGATACCTATGGTAATCTCTAGTGACACGATACTACTGGGTAATGTCTAGTGACACGATATCACTGGGTAATCTCTAGGTGACACGATATACTGTGTAATCTCTAGTGACACGATATACTGGGTAATCTCTGGTGACACGATATACTGGGTAATCTCTAGTGACACGATATACTGGGTAATCTCTGGTGTCACGATACACTGTATAATCTCTGGTGACACGATATACTGGGTAATCTCTAGTGACACGATATACTGGGTAATCCCTAGTGACACGATATACTGGGTAATCTCTAGTGACACGATACACTGGGTAATCTCTAGTGACACGATACACTTGGTAATCTCTAGTGACACGATACACTGGGTACTCTCTAGTGACACGATATACTGGGTAATCTCTAGGTGACACGATACACTGGGTAATCTCTAGTGACACGATATACTGGGTAATCTCTGGTGACACGATATACTGGGTAATCTCTAGTGACACGATATACTGGGTAATCTCTAGTGACACGATATACTGTGTAATCTCTAGGTGACACGATATACCTGTGTAATCTCTGGTGACACGATATACTGGGTAATCTCTAGGTGACACGATATACTGGGTAATCTCTAGTGACACGATATACTGGGTAATCTCTATTGACACGATATACCTGTCTCTTATACACATCTTACACTGGGTAATCTCTAGTGACACGATATACTGGGTAATCTCTAGTGACACGATATACTGTGTAATCTCTGGTGACACGATACACTGGGTAATCTCTAGTGACACGATATGCTGGGTAATCTCTAGTGACACGATATACTGTGGTAATCTCTAGTGACACGATATACTGGGTAATCTCTAGTGACACGATATACTGGGTAATCTCTGGTGACACGATATACTGGGTAATCTCTAGTGACACGATATCCTGGGTAATCTCTAGGTGACACGATATACTGGGTAATCTCTGGTGACACGATATACTGGGTAATCTCTAGTGACACGATATACTGGGTAATCTCTGGTGACACGATATACTGGGTAATCTCTGGTGACACGATATACTGTGTAATCTCTAGGTGACACGATATACTGGGTAATCTCTAGGTGACACGATATACTGGGTAATCTCTAGGTGACACGATATACTGGGTAATCTCTAGTGACACGATATACTGGGTAATCTCTAGTGACACGATATACTGGGTAATCTCTAGTGACACGATATACTGTGTAATCTCTAGTGACACGATATACTGTGTAATCTCTGGTGACACGATACTACTGGGTAATCTCTAGTGACACGATATACTGGGTAATCTCTAGGTGACACGATATACTGTGTAATCTCTAGGTGACACGATATACTGGGTAATCTCTAGTGACACGATATACTGGGTAATCTCTAGTGACACGATATACTGGGTAATCTCTAGGTGACACGATATACTGGGTAATCTCTAGTGACACGATATACTGGGTAATCTCTAGTGACACGATATACTGGGTAATCTCTAGTGACACGATATACTGGGTAATCTCTAGTGACACGATATACTGGGTAATCTCTAGTGACACGATATACTGGGTAATCTCTGGTGACACGATACACTGGGTAATCTCTAGTGACACGATATACTGGGTAATCTCTGGTGACACGATATACTGGGTAATCTCTAGTGACACGATATACTGGGTAATCTCTAGGTGACACGATATACTGGGTAATCTCTGGTGACACGATATACTGGGTAATCTCTAGTGACACGATATACTGGGTAATCTCTGGTGACACGATATACTGGGTAATCTCTGGTGACACGATATACTGGGTAATCTCTAGTGACACGATATACTGGGTAATCTCTGGTGACACGATATACTGGGTAATCTCTAGTGACACGATATACTGGGTAATCTCTGGTGACACGATATACTGGGTAATCTCTAGTGACACGATATACTGGGTAATCTCTAGGTGACACGATATACTGGGTAATCTCTAGTGACACGATATACTGGGTAATCTCTAGTGACACGATACACTGGGTAATCTCTAGTGACACGATATACTGGGTAATCTCTAGTGACACGATATACTGGGTAATCTCTGGTGACACGATACTACTGGGTAATCTCTAGTGACACGATATACTGGGTAATCTCTAGTGACACGATATACTGGGTAATCTCTAGGTGACACGATATACTGGGTAATCTCTAGGTGACACGATATACTGGGTAATCTCTAGTGACACGATATACTGGGTAATCTCTGGTGACACGATACTACTGGGTAATCTCTGGTGACACGATATACTGTGTAATCTCTGGTGACACGATATACTGTGTAATTCTCTGGTGACACGATACTACTGTGTAATCTCTAGTGACACGATACACTGGGTAATCTCTGGTGACACGATATACTGGTGTAATCTCTAGTGACACGATACTACTGTGTAATCTCTGGTGACACGATACACTGGTAATCTTCTAGGTGACACGATATACTGGGTAATCTCTGGTGACACGATATACTGTGTAATCTCTAGGTGACACGATACTACTGGGTAATCTCTGAGTGACACGATATACTGGGTAATCTCTAGTGACACGATATACTGTGGTAATCTCTAGGGACACGATACACTGGGTAATCTCTAGTGACACGATATACTGGGTAATCTCTAGTGACACGATATACTGGGTAATCTCTAGTGACACGATATACTGGGTAATCTACTGGGACACGATACTACTGGGTAATCTCTAGTGACACGATATACTGTGTAATCTCTAGTGACACGATATACTGTGTAATCTCTAGTGACACGATATACTGGGTAATCTCTAGTGACACGATACTACTGGGTAATCTCTAGTGACACGATACTACTGGGTAATCTCTAGTGACACGATATACTGGGTAATCTCTAGTGACACGATATACTGTGTAATCTCTGGTGACACGATATACTGGGTAATCTCTAGGTGACACGATATACTGGGTAATCTCTAGTGACACGATATACTGTGTAATCTCTGGTGACACGATATACTGTGTAATCTCTGGTGACACGATATACTGGGTAATCTCTAGTGACACGATATACTGGGTAATCTCTAGTGACACGATATACTGTGTAATCTCTAGTGACACGATATACTGTGTAATCTCTGGTGACACGATACACTGGGTAATCTCTAGTGACACGATATACTGGGTAATCTCTGGTGACACGATATACTGTGTAATCTCTGGTGACACGATATACTGGGTAATCTCTAGTGACACGATATACTGGGTAATCTCTGGTGACACGATATACTGGGTAATCTCTGGTGACACGATATACTGGGTAATCTCTAGTGACACGATATACTGTGTAATCTCTGGTGACACGATACACTGGGTAATCTCTAGTGGCACGATATACTGGGTAATCTCTGGTGACACGATATACTGGGTAATCTCTAGTGACACGATATACTGTGTAATCTCTGGTGACACGATACACTGGGTAATCTCTAGTGACACGATATACTGGGTAATCTCTGGTGACACGATATACTGTGTAATCTCTGGTGACACGATATACTGTGTAATCTCTAGTGACACGATATACTGGGTAATCTCTGGTGACACGATATACTGTGTAATCTCTGGTGACACGATATACTGGGTAATCTCTAGTGACACGATATACTGGGTAATCTCTAGTGACACGATACACTGGGTAATCTCTGGTGACACGATATACTGGGTAATCTCTAGTGACACGATATACTGGGTAATCTCTGGTGACACGATATACTGGGTAATCTCTAGTGACACGATATACTGTGTAATCTCTGGTGACACGATACACTGGGTAATCTCTAGTGACACGATATACTGGGTAATCTCTGGTGACACGATATACTGTGTAATCTCTGGTGACACGATATACTGGGTAATCTCTGGTGACACGATATACTGGGTAATCTCTGGTGACACGATATACTGGGTAATCTCTAGTGACACGATATACTGGGTAATCTCTGGTGACACGATATACTGGGTAATCTCTGGTGACACGATACTACTGGGTAATCTCTAGTGACACGATATACTGTGTAATCTCTAGTGACACGATATACTGTGTAATCTCTAGTGACACGATATACTGGGTAATCTCTAGTGACACGATATACTGGGTAATCTCTAGTGACACGATATACTGGGTAATCTCTAGTGACACGATATACTGGGTAATCTCTAGTGACACGATATACTGGGTAATCTCTAGTGACACGATATACTGGGTAATCTCTAGGTGACACGATATACTGGGTAATCTCTGGTGACACGATATACTGGGTAATCTCTAGTGACACGATATACTGGGTAATCTCTGGTGACACGATACTACTGGGTAATCTCTAGGTGACACGATATACTGGGTAATCTCTAGTGACACGATATACTGGGTAATCTCTGGTGACACGATATACTGTGTAATCTCTGGTGACACGATATACTGGGTATCTCTAGTGACACGATATACTGGGTAATCTCTAGTGACACGATACTACTGGGTAATCTCTAGTGACACGATATACTGGGTAATCTCTGGTGACACGATATACTGTGTAATCTCTAGTGACACGATATACTGGGTAATCTCTGGTGACACGATATACTGTGTAATCTCTGGTGACACGATACACTGGGTAATCTCTGGTGACACGATACACTGGGTAATCTCTAGTGACACGATATACTGGGTAATCTCTGGTGACACGATATACTGGGTAATCTCTAGTGACACGATATACTGTGTAATCTCTAGTGACACGATATACTGTGTAATCTCTGGTGACACGATATACTGGGTAATCTCTAGTGACACGATATACTGGGTAATCTCTAGTGACACGATATACTGGGTAATCTCTAGTGACACGATATACTGGGTAATCTCTAGTGACACGATATACTGGGTAATCTCTAGTGACACGATATACTGGGTAATCTCTAGTGACACGATATACTGGGTAATCTCTAGTGACACGATATACTGGGTAATCTCTAGTGACACGATATACTGGGTAATCTCTGGTGACACGATATACTGGGTAATCTCTAGTGACACGATATACTGGGTAATCTCTGGTGACACGATATACTGGGTAATCTCTAGTGACACGATATACTGGGTAATCTCTGGTGACACGATATACTGTGTAATCTCTGGTGACACGATATACTGTGTAATCTCTGGTGACACGATATACTGGGTAATCTCTAGTGACACGATATACTGGGTAATCTCTAGTGACACGATATACTGGGTAATCTCTGGTGACACGATATACTGGGTAATCTCTAGTGACACGATATACTGGGTAATCTCTGGTGACACGATACACTGGGTAATCTCTAGTGACACGATATGCTGGGTAATCTCTGGTGTCACGATATACTGTGTAATCTCTGGTGACACGATATACTGGGTAATCTCTGGTGACACGATATACTGGGTAATCTCTGGTGACACGATATACTGGGTAATCTCTAGTGACACGATACACTGGGTAATCTCTAGTGACACGATACACTGGGTAATCTCTAGTGACACGATATACTGGGTAATCTCTAGTGACACGATATACTGGGTAATCTCTAGTGACACGATATACTGGGTAATCTCTATTGACACGATATACTGGGTAATCTCTAGTGACACGATATACTGGGTAATCTCTAGTGACACGATACACTGTGTAATCTCTGGTGACACGATATACTGGGTAATCTCTGGTGACACGATATACTGTGTAATCTCTGGTGACACGATATACTGGGTAATCTCTGGTGACACGATATACTGGGTAATCTCTAGTGACACGATATACTGGGTAATCTCTGGTGACACGATATACTGTGTAATCTCTGGTGACACGATATACTGGGTAATCTCTAGTGACACGATATACTGGGTAATCTCTGGTGACACGATATACTGTGTAATCTCTGGTGACACGATATACTGGGTAATCTCTGGTGACACGATATACTGGGTAATCTCTAGTGACACGATATACTGGGTAATCTCTGGTGACACGATATACTGGGTAATCTCTAGTGACACGATATACTGGGTAATCTCTAGTGACACGATACACTGGGTAATCTCTAGTGACACGATATACTGGGTAATCTCTGGTGACACGATATACTGGGTAATCTCTAGTGACACGATATGCTGGGTAATCTCTAGTGACACGATATACTGGTGTAATCTCTAGTGACACGATATACTGGGTAATCTCTAGGTGACACGATATACTGGGTAATCTCTAGTGACACGATATACTGGGTAATCTCTAGGTGACACGATATACTGTGTAATCTCTGGTGACACGATATACTGGGTAATCTCTAGGTGACACGATATACTGGGTAATCTCTGGTGACACGATATACTGGGTAATCTCTAGTGACACGATATACTGGGTAATCTCTAGGTGACACGATATACTGGGTAATCTCTAGGTGACACGATATACTGGGTAATCTCTAGTGACACGATATACTGGGTAATCTCTAGTGACACGATATACTGGGTAATCTCTAGTGACACGATATACTGGGTAATCTCTAGGTGACACGATATACTGGGTAATCTCTAGTGACACGATATACTGTGTAATCTCTGGTGACACGATATACTGGGTAATCTCTAGTGACACGATATACTGGGTAATCTCTAGTGACACGATATACTGGGTAATCTCTAGTGACACGATATACTGGGTAATCTCTAGTGACACGATATACTGGGTAATCTCTGGTGACACGATATACTGGGTAATCTCTAGTGACACGATATACTGTGTAATCTCTAGGTGACACGATATACTGGGTAATCTCTAGTGACACGATATACTGGGTAATCTCTAGTGACACGATATACTGGGTAATCTCTAGTGACACGATATACTGGGTAATCTCTAGTGACACGATATACTGGGTAATCTCTAGTGACACGATATACTGGGTAATCTCTAGTGACACGATATACTGGGTAATCTCTGGTGACACGATATACTGTGTAATCTCTAGTGACACGATACTACTGGGTAATCTCTAGTGACACGATATACTGGGTAATCTCTAGTGACACGATATACTGGGTAATCTCTGGTGACACGATATACTGGGTAATCTCTAGTGACACGATATACTGGGTAATCTCTGGTGACACGATATACTGGGTAATCTCTAGTGACACGATATACTGGGTAATCTCTGGTGACACGATATACTGGGTAATCTCTAGTGACACGATATACTGGGTAATCTCTAGTGACACGATATACTGGGTAATCTCTGGTGACACGATATACTGTGTAATCTCTAGGTGACACGATATACTGGGTAATCTCTAGTGACACGATATACTGGGTAATCTCTAGGTGACACGATATACTGGGTAATCTCTGGTGACACGATATACTGGGTAATCTCTAGTGACACGATATACTGGGTAATCTCTAGGTGACACGATATACTGGGTAATCTCTAGTGACACGATATACTGGGTAATCTCTAGTGACACGATATACTGGGTAATCTCTAGTGACACGATATACTGGGTAATCTCTAGTGACACGATATACTGGGTAATCTCTAGTGACACGATATACTGGGTAATCTCTGGTGACACGA
The DNA here is from genome assembly GCA_014155875.1 of Cepaea nemoralis. NCBI lineage: Eukaryota > Metazoa > Mollusca > Gastropoda > Stylommatophora > Helicidae > Cepaea > Cepaea nemoralis. The sequence continues at coordinate 443,467 of JACEFZ010013952.1, read as the reverse complement.
TATACTGGGTAATCTCTAGTGACACGATATACTGTGTAATCTCTAGTGACACGATATACTGTGTAATCTCTGGTGACACGATATACTGGGTAATCTCTAGTGACACGATATACTGGGTAATCTCTGGTGACACGATATACTGGGTAATCTCTGGTGACACGATATACTGGGTAATCTCTGGTGACACGATATACTGTGTAATCTCTAGTGACACGATATACTGGGTAATCTCTGGTGACACGATACTACTGGGTAATCTCTAGTGACACGATATACTGGGTAATCTCTAGTGACACGATATACTGGGTAATCTCTAGTGACACGATATACTGGGTAATCTCTAGGTGACACGATATACTGGGTAATCTCTGGTGACACGATACACTGTGTAATCTCTGGTGACACGATATACTGGGTAATCTCTGGTGACACGATATACTGTGTAATCTCTGGTGACACGATATACTGGGTAATCTCTGGTGACACGATATACTGGGTAATCTCTGGTGACACGATATACTGGGTAATCTCTAGTGACACGATATACTGGGTAATCTCTAGTGACACGATACACTGGGTAATCTCTAGTGACACGATATACTGGGTAATCTCTAGTGACACGATATACTGTGTAATCTCTGGTGACACGATATACTGGGTAATCTCTAGTGACACGATATACTGGGTAATCTCTAGTGACACGATATACTGGGTAATCTCTGGTGACACGATATACTGTGTAATCTCTGGTGACACGATACTACTGGGTAATCTCTAGTGACACGATATACAGGGTAATCTCTAGTGACACGATATACTGTGTAATCTCTAGGTGACACGATATACTGGGTAATCTCTGGTGACACGATATACTGGGTAATCTCTAGTGACACGATATACTGGGTAATCTCTAGTGACACGATATACTGGGTAATCTCTAGGTGACACGATATACTGGGTAATCTCTAGTGACACGATATACTGGGTAATCTCTAGTGACACGATATACTGGGTAATCTCTAGGTGACACGATATACTGGGTAATCTCTGGTGACACGATATACTGGGTAATCTCTAGTGACACGATATACTGGGTAATCTCTAGTGACACGATATACTGGGTAATCTCTGGTGACACGATATACTGGGTAATCTCTAGGTGACACGATACTACTGGGTAATCTCTAGTGACACGATATACTGGGTAATCTCTAGTGACACGATATACTGTGTAATCTCTGGTGACACGATACACTGGGTAATCTCTAGTGACACGATATACTGGGTAATCTCTAGTGACACGATATACTGGGTAATCTCTGGTGACACGATATACTGGGTAATCTCTAGTGACACGATATACTGGGTAATCTCTAGTGACACGATACACTGGGTAATCTCTAGTGACACGATATACTGTGTAATCTCTGGTGACACGATATACTGGGTAATCTCTAGTGACACGATATACTGGGTAATCTCTAGTGACACGATATACTGGGTAATCTCTGGTGACACGATACACTGGGTAATCTCTAGGTGACACGATATACTGGGTAATCTCTGTGACACGATATACTGGGTAATCTCTAGGTGACACGATATACTGGGTAATCTCTAGTGACACGATATACTGGGTAATCTCTAGTGACACGATACACTGGGTAATCTCTGGTGACACGATATACTGGGTAATCTCTAGTGACACGATATACTGTGTAATCTCTAGTGACACGATATACTGGGTAATCTCTAGTGACACGATATACTGGGTAATCTCTAGTGACACGATATACTGGGTAATCTCTAGTGACACGATATACTGTGTAATCTCTGGTGACACGATACACTGGGTAATCTCTAGTGACACGATATACTGGGTAATCTCTAGTGACACGATATACTGGGTAATCTCTAGTGACACGATATACTGGGTAATCTCTAGTGACACGATATACTGGGTAATCTCTAGTGACACGATATACTGGGTAATCTCTAGTGACACGATATACTGTGTAATCTCTGGTGACACGATATACTGGGTAATCTCTAGGTGACACGATATACTGGGTAATCTCTAGTGACACGATATACTGGGTAATCTCTAGTGACACGATATACTGGGTAATCTCTAGGTGACACGATATACTGGGTAATCTCTAGTGACACGATATACTGGTGTAATCTCTAGTGACACGATATACTGTGTAATCTCTGGTGACACGATATACTGGTAATCTCTAGTGACACGATATACTGGGTAATCTCTAGTGACACGATATACTGGGTAATCTCTGGTGACACGATATACTGGGTAATCTCTAGTGACACGATATACTGGGTAATCTCTGGTGACACGATATACTGTGTAATCTCTAGTGACACGATATACTGGGTAATCTCTGGTGACACGATATACTGTGTAATCTCTGGTGACACGATACTACTGGGTAATCTCTAGTGACACGATATACTGGGTAATCTCTAGGTGACACGATATACTGGGTAATCTCTAGTGACACGATATACTGGGTAATCTCTGGTGACACGATATACTGTGTAATCTCTGGTGACACGATATACTGGGTAATCTCTGTGACACGATATACTGGGTAATCTCTGGTGACACGATATACTGGGTAATCTCTGGTGACACGATATACTGGGTAATCTCTGGTGACACGATATACTGGGTAATCTCTAGTGACACGATATACTGGGTAATCTCTAGGTGACACGATATACTGGGTAATCTCTAGGTGACACGATACACTGGGTAATCTCTAGTGACACGATATACTGGGTAATCTCTAGTGACACGATATACTGTGTAATCTCTGGTGACACGATATACTGGGTAATCTCTAGTGACACGATATACTGGGTAATCTCTAGTGACACGATATACTGGGTAATCTCTAGTGACACGATATACTGGGTAATCTCTGGTGACACGATATACTGGGTAATCTCTGAGTGACACGATATACTGGGTAATCTCTAGTGACACGATATACTGGGTAATCTCTAGGTGACACGATATACTGGGTAATCTCTGGTGACACGATATACTGGGTAATCTCTAGTGACACGATATACTGGGTAATCTCTGGTGACACGATATACTGGGTAATCTCTGGTGACACGATATACTGGGTAATCTCTAGTGACACGATATACTGGGTAATCTCTAGTGACACGATATACTGGTAATCTCTAGGTGACACGATATACTGGGTAATCTCTAGGTGACACGATATACTGGGTAATCTCTAGTGACACGATATACTGGGTAATCTCTAGTGACACGATATACTGTGTAATCTCTAGTGACACGATACACTGGGTAATCTCTAGTGACACGATATACTGTGTAATCTCTAGTGACACGATATACTGTGTAATCTCTAGTGACACGATACACTGGGTACTCTCTAGTGACACGATATACTGGGTAATCTCTGGTGACACGATATACTGGGTAATCTCTGGTGACACGATATACTGGGTAATCTCTAGTGACACGATATACTGGGTAATCTCTGGTGACACGATATACTGTGTAATCTCTGGTGACACGATATACTGTGTAATCTCTGGTGACACGATATACTGGGTAATCTCTAGTGACACGATATACTGGGTAATCTCTAGTGACACGATACACTGGGTAATCTCTAGTGACACGATACACTGGGTAATCTCTAGTGACACGATATACTGGGTAATCTCTAGTGACACGATATACTGTGTAATCTCTAGTGACACGATATACTGTGTAATCTCTAGTGACACGATATACTGGGTAATCTCTAGGTGACACGATATACTGTGTAATCTCTAGTGACACGATATACTGTGTAATCTCTAGGTGACACGATATACTGTGTAATCTCTAGGTGACACGATATACTGGGTAATCTCTAGGTGACACGATATACTGGGTAATCTCTGGTGACACGATATACTGGGTAATCTCTAGTGACACGATACACTGGGTAATCTCTAGTGACACGATATACTGGGTAATCTCTAGTGACACGATATACTGGGTAATCTCTAGTGACACGATATACTGGTAATCTCTGGTGACACGATACTACTGGGTAATCTCTAGGTGACACGATATACTGGGTAATCTCTAGTGGCACGATATACTGGGTAATCTCTGGTGACACGATATACTGGGTAATCTCTAGTGACACGATATACTGGGTAATCTCTGGTGACACGATACACTGGGTAATCTCTAGTGACACGATATACTGGGTAATCTCTAGTGACACGATATACTGTGTAATCTCTAGTGACACGATATACTGTGTAATCTCTGGTGACACGATATACTGGGTAATCTCTAGTGACACGATATACTGGGTAATCTCTAGTGACACGATATACTGGGTAATCTCTAGTGACACGATATACTGGGTAATCTCTAGTGACACGATATACTGGGTAATCTCTAGTGACACGATATACTGGGTAATCTCTAGTGACACGATATACTGGGTAATCTCTAGTGACACGATATACTGGGTAATCTCTAGTGACACGATATACTGGGTAATCTCTAGTGACACGATATACTGGGTAATCTCTAGGTGACACGATATACTGTGTAATCTCTAGGTGACACGATATACTGGGTAATCTCTAGTGACACGATATACTGGGTAATCTCTGAGTGACACGATATACTGGGTAATCTCTAGTGACACGATATACTGGGTAATCTCTGGTGACACGATATACTGGGTAATCTCTGAGTGACACGATATACTGTGTAATCTCTAGTGACACGATATACTGGTGTAATCTCTGGTGACACGATATACTGGGTAATCTCTGGTGACACGATATACTGTGTAATCTCTAGGTGACACGATATACTGGGTAATCTCTAGGTGACACGATATACTGGGTAATCTCTAGGTGACACGATATACTGGGTAATCTCTAGGTGACACGATATACTGGGTAATCTCTAGGTGACACGATATACTGGGTAATCTCTAGTGACACGATATACTGGGTAATCTCTGGTGACACGATATACTGTGTAATCTCTGGTGACACGATATACTGGGTAATCTCTAGGTGACACGATATACTGGGTAATCTCTAGTGACACGATATACTGGGTAATCTCTAGTGACACGATACACTGGGTAATCTCTAGTGACACGATATACTGGGTAATCTCTAGTGACACGATATACTGGGTAATCTCTAGTGACACGATATACTGTGTAATCTCTGGTGACACGATATACTGTGTAATCTCTGGTGACACGATATACTGGGTAATCTCTAGTGACACGATATACTGGGTAATCTCTGGTGTCACGATACACTGTATAATCTCTGGTGACACGATATACTGGGTAATCTCTAGTGACACGATATACTGGGTAATCTCTAGGTGACACGATATACTGGGTAATCTCTGGTGACACGATATACTGGGTAATCTCTAGTGACACGATATACTGGGTAATCTCTAGTGACACGATATACTGGGTAATCTCTGTGACACGATATACTGGGTAATCTCTAGGTGACACGATATACTGGGTAATCTCTGGTGACACGATACACTGGGTAATCTCTAGTGACACGATATACTGGGTAATCTCTGGTGACACGATATACTGGGTAATCTCTAGTGACACGATATACTGGGTAATCTCTGGTGACACGATATACTGGGTAATCTCTAGTGACACGATATACTGGGTAATCTCTAGTGACACGATATACTGGGTAATCTCTAGTGACACGATATACTGGGTAATCTCTAGTGACACGATATACTGGGTAATCTCTGAGTGACACGATATACTGGGTAATCTCTAGTGACACGATATACTGGGTAATCTCTGGTGACACGATATACTGGGTAATCTCTAGTGACACGATATACTGGGTAATCTCTGGTGACACGATATACTGGGTAATCTCTAGTGACACGATATACTGGGTAATCTCTAGGTGACACGATATACTGGGTAATCTCTAGTGACACGATATACTGGGTAATCTCTAGGTGACACGATATACTGGGTAATCTCTAGTGACACGATATACTGGGTAATCTCTAGTGACACGATATACTGGGTAATCTCTAGTGACACGATATACTGGGTAATCTCTGGTGACACGATATACTGGGTAATCTCTAGTGACACGATATACTGGGTAATCTCTGGTGACACGATATACTGGGTAATCTCTAGTGACACGATATACTGGGTAATCTCTGGTGACACGATATACTGGGTAATCTCTGGTGACACGATATACTGGGTAATCTCTGGTGACACGATATACTGGGTAATCTCTGGTGACACGATATACTGGGTAATCTCTAGTGACACGATACACTGGGTAATCTCTAGTGACACGATATACTGGGTAATCTCTAGTGACACGATATACTGGGTAATCTCTGGTGACACGATATACTGGGTAATCTCTAGTGACACGATATACTGTGTAATCTCTGGTGACACGATATACTGGGTAATCTCTAGTGACACGATATGCTGGGTAATCTCTAGTGACACGATATACTGTGTAATCTCTAGTGACACGATACACTGTGTAATCTCTGGTGACACGATATACTGTGTAATCTCTAGTGACACGATATACTGGGTAATCTCTAGTGACACGATATACTGGGTAATCTCTAGTGACACGATATACTGGGTAATCTCTGGTGACACGATATACTGGGTAATCTCTAGTGACACGATATACTGGGTAATCTCTAGTGACACGATATACTGTGTAATCTCTGGTGACACGATATACTGGGTAATCTCTAGTGACACGATATACTGGGTAATCTCTGGTGACACGATATACTGGGTAATCTCTAGTGACACGATATACTGGGTAATCTCTGGTGACACGATACACTGGGTAATCTCTAGTGACACGATATACTGGGTAATCTCTGGTGACACGATATACTGGGTAATCTCTAGTGACACGATATACTGGGTAATCTCTGGTGACACGATATACTGGGTAATCTCTGGTGACACGATATACTGGGTAATCTCTGGTGACACGATATACTGGGTAATCTCTAGGTGACACGATATACTGTGTAATCTCTGGTGACACGATACACTGGGTAATCTCTAGTGACACGATATACTGGGTAATCTCTAGGTGACACGATATACTGGGTAATCTCTAGTGACACGATATACTGGGTAATCTCTAGTGACACGATATACTGGGTAATCTCTGGTGACACGATATACTGGGTAATCTCTAGTGACACGATATACTGGGTAATCTCTGGTGACACGATATACTGGGTAATCTCTAGGTGACACGATATACTGGGTAATCTCTAGTGACACGATATACTGGGTAATCTCTAGTGACACGATATACTGGGTAATCTCTAGTGACACGATATACTGGGTAATCTCTGGTGACACGATATACTGGGTAATCTCTGGTGACACGATATACTGGGTAATCTCTAGTGACACGATATACTGGGTAATCTCTGGTGACACGATATACTGGGTAATCTCTAGTGACACGATATACTGGGTAATCTCTGGTGACACGATATACTGGGTAATCTCTAGTGACACGATATACTGGGTAATCTCTAGTGACACGATATACTGGGTAATCTCTAGTGACACGATACACTGGGTAATCTCTAGTGACACGATATACTGGGTAATCTCTAGTGACACGATATACTGTGTAATCTCTGGTGACACGATACACTGGGTAATCTCTAGTGACACGATATGCTGGGTAATCTCTAGTGACACGATATACTGTGTAATCTCTAGTGACACGATACACTGTGTAATCTCTGGTGACACGATATACTGGGTAATCTCTAGTGACACGATATACTGGGTAATCTCTAGTGACACGATATACTGGGTAATCTCTAGTGACACGATATACTGGGTAATCTCTAGTGACACGATACACTGGGTAATCTCTAGTGACACGATATACTGGGTAATCTCTAGTGACACGATATACTGTGTAATCTCTGGTGACACGATATACTGGGTAATCTCTAGTGACACGATATACTGGGTAATCTCTAGTGACACGATATACTGGGTAATCTCTGGTGACACGATATACTGTGTAATCTCTGGTGACACGATATACTGGGTAATCTCTAGTGACACGATATACTGGGTAATCTCTAGTGACACGATACACTGGGTAATCTCTAGTGACACGATATACTGGGTAATCTCTGGTGACACGATACACTGGGTAATCTCTAGTGACACGATATACTGTGTAATCTCTGGTGACACGATATACTGGGTAATCTCTGGTGACACGATATACTGGGTAATCTCTGGTGACACGATATACTGGGTAATCTCTAGTGACACGATATACTGTGTAATCTCTGGTGACACGATATACTGGGTAATCTCTAGTGACACGATATACTGGGTAATCTCTAGTGACACGATATACTGGGTAATCTCTAGTGACACGATACACTGGGTAATCTCTAGTGACACGATATACTGGGTAATCTCTGGTGACACGATATACTGGGTAATCTCTGGTGACACGATATACTGGGTAATCTCTGGTGACACGATATACTGTGTAATCTCTAGGTGACAGCACGATATACTGGGTAATCTCTAGTGACACGATATACTGGGTAATCTCTAGTGACACGATATACTGTGTAATCTCTAGGTGACACGATATACTGGGTAATCTCTAGTGACACGATATACTGGGTAATCTCTAGGTGACACGATATACTGGGTAATCTCTGGTGACACGATATACTGGGTAATCTCTGGTGACACGATATACTGGGTAATCTCTAGTGACACGATATACTGGGTAATCTCTAGTGACACGATATACTGGGTAATCTCTAGTGACACGATATACTGGGTAATCTCTAGGTGACACGATATACTGGGTAATCTCTAGTGACACGATATACTGGGTAATCTCTAGTGACACGATATACTGGGTAATCTCTAGTGACACGATATACTGTGTAATCTCTGGTGACACGATATACTGGGTAATCTCTAGTGACACGATATACTGGGTAATCTCTGGTGACACGATATACTGTGTAATCTCTAGTGACACGATATACTGGGTAATCTCTGGTGACACGATACACTGGGTAATCTCTAGTGACACGATACACTGGGTAATCTCTGTTGACACGATACACTGGGTAATCTCTGGTGACACGATATACTGGGTAATCTCTGTGACACGATATACTGGGTAATCTCTAGTGACACGATATACTGGGTAATCTCTGGTGACACGATATACTGGGTAATCTCTAGTGACACGATATACTGGGTAATCTCTGGTGACACGATATACTGGGTAATCTCTGGTGACACGATATACTGTGTAATCTCTGGTGACACGATACACTGGGTAATCTCTAGTGACACGATATACTGTGTAATCTCTGGTGACACGATATACTGTGTAATCTCTGGTGACACGATACACTGGGTAATCTCTAGTGACACGATATACTGGGTAATCTCTAGTGACACGATATACAGGGTAAATCTCTAGTGACACGATATACTGGGTAATCTCTTGTGACACGATTACACTGGGTAATCTCTAGTGACACGATATACTGGGTAATCTCTAGTGACACGATATACTGGGTAATCTCTAGTGACACGATATACTGGGTAATCTCTAGTGACACGATATACTGGGTAATCTCTAGTGACACGATATACTGGGTAATCTCTGGTGACACGATATACTGTGTAATCTCTGGTGACACGATACACTGGGTAATCTCTAGTGACACGATATACTGTGTAATCTCTGGTGACACGATATACTGGGTAATCTCTAGTGACACGATATACTGGGTAATCTCTAGTGACACGATATACTGGGTAATCTCTAGTGACACGATATACTGGGTAATCTCTAGTGACACGATATACTGGGTAATCTCTGGAGACACGATATACTGGGTAATCTCTGGTGACACGATATACTGTGTAATCTCTAGTGACACGATATACTGTGTAATCTCTGGTGACACGATACACTGGGTAATCTCTAGTGGCACGATATACTGGATAATCTCTGGTGACACGATATACTGGGTAATCTCTAGTGACACGATACACTGGGTAATCTCTAGTGACACGATACACTGGGTAATCTCTAGTGACACGATATACTGGGTAATCTCTAGTGACACGATATACTGGGTAATCTCTAGTGACACGATATACTGTGTAATCTCTGGTGACACGATATACTGGGTAATCTCTAGTGACACGATATACTGGGTAATCTCTAGTGACACGATATACTGGGTAATCTCTAGTGACACGATATACTGGGTAATCTCTGGTGACACGATATACTGTGTAATCTCTAGTGACACGATATACTGGGTAATCTCTAGTGACACGATATACTGGGTAATCTCTAGTGACACGATATACTGGGTAATCTCTAGTGACACGATACACTGGGTAATCTCTAGTGACACGATAGACTGGGTAATCTCTAGTGACACGATATACTGTGTAATCTCTGGTGACACGATACATTGGGTAATCTCTAGGTGACACGATATACTGGTAATCTCTAGTGACACGATATACTGGGTAATCTCTGGTGACACGATATACTGTGTAATCTCTGGTGACACGACATACTGGGTAATCTCTGGTGACACGATATACAGTGTAATCTCTAGTGACACGATACACTGGGTAATCTCTAGTGACACGATATACTGTGTAATCTCTGGTGACACGATACACTGTGTAATCTCTGGTGACACGATACACTGGGTAATCTCTAGTGACACGATATACTGGCTAATCTCTGGTGACACGATATACTGGGTAATCTCTGGTGACACGATATACTGTGTAATCTCTAGTGACACGATATACTGTGTAATCTCTGGTGACACGATATACTGGGTAATCTCTAGTGACACGATATATTGGGTAATCTCTAGTGACACGATATACTGGGTAATCTCTGGTGACACGATACACTGGGTAATCTCTAGTGACACGATATGCTGGGTAATCTCTGGTGTCACGATATACTGTGTAATCTCTGGTGACACGATATACTGGGTAATCTCTGGTGACACGATATACTGTGTAATCTCTGGTGACACGATATACTGGGTAATCTCTAGTGACACGATATACAGGGTAATCTCTAGTGACACGATATACTGTGTAATCTCTGGTGACACGATACACTGGGTAATCTCTAGTGACACGATATGCTGGGTAATCTCTAGTGACACGATATACTGTGTAATCTCTAGTGACACAATACACTGTGTAATCTCTGGTGACACGATATACTGTGTAATCTCTGGTGACACGATACACTGGGTAATCTCTAGTGACACGATATACTGGGTAATCTCTAGTGACACGATATACTGTGTAATCTCTGGTGACACGATACACTGGGTAATCTCTAGTGACACGATATACTGGGTAATCTCTGGTGACACGATATACTGTGTAATCTCTGGTGACACGATACACTGGGTAATCTCTGGTGACACGATACACTGGGTAATCTCTAGTGACACGATACACTGGGTAATCTCTGTTGACACGATACACTGGGTAATCTCTGGTGACACGATATACTGTGTAATCTCTGGTGACACGATATACTGGGTAATCTCTAGTGACACGATATACTGGGTAATCTCTGGTGACACGATATACTGGGTAATCTCTAGTGACACGATATACTGGGTAATCTCTGGTGACACGATACACTGGGTAATCTCTGGTGACACGATATACTGTGTAATCTCTGGTGACACGATACACTGGGTAATCTCTAGTGACACGATATACTGTGTAATCTCTGGTGACACGATATACTGTGTAATCTCTGGTGACACGATACACTGGGTAATCTCTAGTGGCACGATATACTGGGTAATCTCTAGTGACACGATATACAGGGAAATCTCTAGTGACACGATATACTGGGTAATCTCTTGTGACACATTACACTGGGTAATCTCTAGTGACACGATATACTGGGTAATCTCTAGTGACACGATATACTGGGTAATCTCTAGTGACACGATATACTGGGTAATCTCTATTGACAAGATATACTGGGTAATCCCTAGTGACACGATATACTGGGTAATCTCTAGTGACACGATATACTGTGTAATCTCTGGTGACAAGATACACTGGGTAATCTCTAGTGACACGATATACTGGTTAATCTCTAGTGACACGATATGCTTGGTAATCTCTAGTGACACGATATACTGTGTAATCTCTAGTGACACGATACACTGTGTAATCACTGGTGACACGATATACTGTGTAATCTCTGGTGACACGATACACTGGGTACTCTCTAGTGACACGATATACTGGGTAATCTCTAGTGACACGATATACTGGGTAATCTCTGGTGACACGATATACTGGGTAATCTCTAGTGACACGATATACTGGGTAATCTCTGGTGACACGATATACTGGGTAATCTCTGGTGACACGATATACTGTGTAATCTCTGGTGACACGATATACTGGGTAATCTCTAGTGACACGATACACTGGGTAATCTCTGGTGACACGATATACTGTGTAATCTCTGGTGACACGATATACTGGGTAATCTCTGGTGACACGATATACTGTGTAATCTCTAGTGACACGATATACTGTGTAATCTCTGGTGACACGATACACTGTGTAATCTCTGGTGACACGATATACTGTGTAATCTCTGGTGACACGATACATTGGGTAATCTCTGGTGACACGATATACTGGGTAATCTCTGGTGACACGATATACTGTGTAATCTCTGGTGACACGATACACTGGGTAATCTCTAGTGACACGATATACTGTGTAATCTCTGGTGACACGATATACTGTGTAATCTCTAGTGACACGATATACTGTGTAATCTCTGGTGACACGATACATTGGGTAATCTCTGGTGACACGATATACTGGGTAATCTCTGTTGACACGATATACTGGGTAATCTCTGGTGACACGATACACTCGGTAATCTCTGGTGACACGATATACTGAGTGCGTCCAACTGACAGAAGAGCCGAGCTAGTATAGCGGTCAGAGCGGACCGATTATCATGTCAGTGGTCCTCTTTCAATCCTGACCAGTAATGTATTCTCCTTTTCGACCATTACGGTTCTGAATTCTACCCAGCTTAATAAAAATGCACATGATAATTTTTGGAATCTGTGAAAATTGTCTGGGGGAAAGAAAGGTTGCGAGTAAAGACTGGTCACCAGACCTCATTGTTCCATGACCTAGAACATGTGAAGATCTAACACAGCGGTGTGGTATCTGCATTAGGACCACCTTACCTATAATGATAGCCTACAGGATTATTTGCAGTTTATAACTGTTATTATTTGCTCCACGACTAACACAGTTGGAGATTGTATAACAATGACGTATACTTGAGCATTAGGAAGGCACAGTAGTACTGTGGCTAGACGCATGCCCTGTGGTCACGTGTGCGATTCTCCATTAATATGACCATTCTCTTTATTTACCTGGGCTCCCAGGGAGTTGCATAGATTTTACATGACGTCGCAGTCAACCTCTTCACCTTTTGTCTGTTTGTGATATCTAGACAAAATTACATTCAGTAGTTGACTTTGTTTTATGAACGACTGGCACTAATACCATTGTATGAAACCAGCGCTTTGTGGCAAGCTGCCAAATCGCCTGCAGGTAAGTGTTTCGAATGCGGTATGCGGGATTGTGAACTGCTTTCGTAACTCCTTTGCAACAGAGCCACAGCGAGACTCAACCCAACAGAGCCATAGCGAGACTCAACCCAACAGAGCCACAGCGAGACTTAATCCAACAGAGCCATAGCAAGACTCAACCCAACAGAGCCACAGCGAGACTCAACCCAACAGAGCCATAGCGAGACTCAACCCAACAGAGCCATAGCGAGACTCAACCCAACAGAGCCATAGCGAGACTCAACCCAACAGAGCCATAGCGAGACTCAATCCAACAGAGCCATAGCGAGACTCAACCCAAGTGAGCAACAGCGAGACTCAACCCAACAGAGCCATAGCGAGACTCAATCCAACAGAGCCATAGCGAGACTCAACCCAAGCGAGCGACAGCGAGACTCAACCCAACAGAGCCATATCGAGACTCAACCCAAGCGAGCAACAGCGAGACTCAACCCAACAGAGCCATAGCGAGACTCAACCCAAGTGAGCGACAGCGAGACTCAACCCAACAGAGCCATAGAGAGACTCAACCCAAGCGAGCGACAGCGAGACTCAGCCCAACAGAGCCATATCGAGACTCAACCCAAGCGAGCAACAGCGAGACTCAACCCAACAGAGCCATAGCGAAACTCAACCTAAGTGAGCGACAGTGAGAGACTCAACCCAACAGAGCCATAGCGAGACTCAACCCAAGTGAGCGACAGCGAGACTCAACCCAACAGAGCCATAGCGAGACTCAACCCAACAGAGCCACAGCGAGACTCAACCCAACATGGGTCCCTGGAAATGTGCTGGGAAGTCAAGGCTGTCTGCGTAATACTGACTATACCATCCACTGATTGGTCCATAGACATGTGCTATTAACATATACCAGACAGTATTGACTGATCATCCACTGATTGGTCCATAGACATGGGCACCAATATATACCAGACAGTATTGACTGTATCATCCACTGATTGGTCCATAGACATGGACTATTAACATATACCAGGAAGTATTGACTATATCATCCACTGATTGGTCCATAGACATGGGCTATTAACATGTACCAGATACGCACCGAGACGTGCTTATAATTATTTAAAGCCGTTTCCTCTATGGAAACTCCTGCAACCGATAACTTGAGGTGTTGGCATGGCATCTGGCGCCTGCCTGTTGGTGGCATATTGTCAATAGCTTCGTTGTTCATCCCCATCTTTCGAATGTTCTCTGTTTTTAGTTTTCACAGCAGCCGAAATAAATAGTCTTAACAAACCCTGAGTGTCGCTTCGTTTACTAACTTAACCACACTACCTAAGGTATCTCCCTAAAAGTCGAAGCCTTCGTTTGCCGTGTCTGTCTCTCCTGTTATTTGTCCCACACATTCTAACTGCACTCCTTGTTAGTCACTGGGCACGGTTTTATTTCCAGTCCACACATCCCTTGACACCACAAAGCGTCAGATCATGTTGTTTGGAAGTGGGGAATGCTGAACAAATATGGGATCTAACCATGGCCATTGCTGCTTTTATTCCCAAACAAGGACTTCTTTCTCTGTAGCCACATTTGAAGTCTTCATATAACACAGCCCATTCGTTACAAACCATGTTGTATGCAGTGTTTCCTCTAAGCTGCGCAGGAATACACTGGCGCACACATTTTGGTCATTGGCGCAAGCAGACATGTAATGGTGATAGTGAAGAGGCGGCTCGGTCACAACTTGAATGCAATCTCAACGTAGTAGAATTTTAGCTGACGACATTACAGAGCTTTAGAGTGCGCACTGGTTGTATGTCGCGAGGGGACATTTACAGCGGCTAGGGCTATAAATAGACACCATAGCATGCCGATTTTCATTCACGGCACGTCAATAAATCTTTTTATATAACCACCAATATATTAAGCCGTCTTAACAAATCATCGGTGCGCTTACCTGCCGGCCATGTAATCCTGAGTTCAAATCTACCTTTATCCGCGATGTTGTTCGTGGCCACAGTGGGTGGCTCCGAGCTCGACCCAGTCTCATGAAATAGGTACCAGAAAATGTTCCTGGATTATGTTATGTTATAGTTTAGTTTAGTCGATGGATCAACATCACGGCACACGGGTGTAACCCATCCATAAGTGCTCCGTTCTTCTCCTAACTCAAACCTGAGTTTGGAGAAACTCAGCTCAAAGCACGAACTCCGTAGCACGGCGAGGATCCTGAAATACTTTGGGTAGATTTTTAACTCGAAATTTTGCCCGGGCAGCGCCGTTTTATGTTATGTTATGTTATGTTATGTTATGTTATGTCGAACGACGTCATTGCATATTGGACCATCCTACACGTGCTCAATCCTCCCATGCAGCAGCCATTCTACAGTATTTTTGTTCACTGTTCCCATCAGGAGTTGGTTATGGTACATCCTTTCTTGCCCTCGAAGGCAGTTCATGTAATCGGGCTAGCTGGTGTCCGAGTCCAGTCAGTATCTGCCAACCGAGCTGCTACTGCATTGATTATATCAGCCATGCCCATGCTTCTTTCTGTGTAATTTGGTGCATTATTTGCCAGCTGGTTTCAGCGATCATTACCTTAAACTCCGACATGACCCAATGCCTATATCGAGGTGAGCGATTTGAAGTGAGACTTCCGAATGCTGCCTACCCATGTAATTTGGTGCATTATTTTCCAGCTGGTTTCAGCGATTATTACCTTAAATTATGACATGACCCGGTGCCTATATCCAGGTAAGCGATTTGAAGTGAGACTTCCGAATGCTGCCTACCCATTCGGAGGGAAGACTGTCGGTTGAGATTTTCTGCAGCATCGTTTTGAGTGACAGACTTTCAATTATACTGCTATTGTGAGTCATCTTGAGTCAGCGGTGATCTCCGAAGTCAAGCTTGACGTAGTTGTCTTGAACGCCATCAACGTTGGTTGTTCATCCTATCTATGTAGCCCAAGATTACATTGATCTGCGCTTCACGGACCCATATATGTAGATAATGATGTCTTCCCGGAGGTATAATAGCCGAACTCGCAATACTACATAACTTTTAGTCACGATAGCATGGGCCTAGCGCTTACATAGTAAGCCACGATAGCATGGGCCTAGCACATTCACAGTACGCCACGATGACATGGACCAAGCACACATTCACATTATGTCACGATGACATGGACCAAGCACACATTCACAGTATGCCACGATAGCAAACGCCTCGGACATTCACAGAATGCCACGATAGTATGAGCCTAGCACAATCACAGTATGTCACGATAGCGCGGGCCTAGCACATTCATAATATGTTACGATAGCATGGACCTAGCACATTCACAGTATTTCACGATAGTATATGGCTAGCACATTTACAGTATGTCACGATAGCATGAATCTAGCACATTCACAGTATGTCACGATAGCATGAATCTAGCACATTCACAGTATGTCACGATAGCATGGGCCTAGCACATTTACAGTATGTCACGATAGCATGGGCCTAGCACATTCACAGCATGTTACGATAGCATGGGCCTAGCACATTCACAGTATGTCACGATAGCGCGGGTCTAGCACATTCACAGTATGTCACGATAGCGCGGGCCTAGCACATTCATAATATGTTACGATAGCATGGACCTAGCACATTCACAGTATTTCACGATAGTATATGGCTAGCACATTCACAGTATGTCACGATAGCATGAATCTAGCACATTCACAGTATGTCACGATAGCATGGGCCTAGCACATTCACAGTATGTCACGATAGCATGGACCTAGTAAATCCACAGTGTGCCACGATAGCATGGGCCTTGGATATTCACAGTACATCACGATAGTATAGGTCTAACACATACAGAGTACATCGCGGTAGCATTGGGCTATGGAAAATATTCCAGTATATCACGATAGACTGAAACTAGCACACAATGTACAGTGTGTCACGAAAGCAGTGGTATATCATAACATGCCCAGTCTGCTACAACAGCATGGGTCTATCACAACATTCACAGTGTGTTACACCAGCATGGGTCTATCACAACATTTTCAGTATGTCACAACAGCATTGGTCTATCACAACATTTTCAGTGTGTCACACCATCATAGGTCTATCACAACATTCTCAGTGTGTCACAACAGCATGGGTCTATCACAACATTTTCAGTGTGTCATGACAGCATGGGTCTATCACAACATTTTCAGTGTGTCACGACAGCATGGGTCTATCACAACATGCACAGTATGTCACGACAGCATGGGTCTGTCACAACATTCTACGTGTGTCACAACAGCATGGGTCTACCACTACATTTTCAGTATGACACGATAGTATAGGTCTATCACAACATTCTCAGTTTGCCACAACGACATGGGTCTATCACAACAGGCACAGTATGTCACATCAGCATGGATCTATCACAACATGCACATTGTGTTACAACATCATGGATCTATCATAATATGCACGTTGTGTCACAACAGCATGGATCTATCACAACATGCACATTGTGTCACACAGAGCGTTGAGTCTATCACTACAGTTTGTCTACGACAATGTCCCTAGTATGTCATATCATGGGCCTAGTGTGATGTAATGGGGACTAAGAGACCTTGTCGACATTAAGGACTGCAGAGTCGAACGAGACAAAACCACCCATTGTCAAGGTCAACCATACTAAGTCGACATCAGCGCTTTAATCTGGCAGGGGTGACTAAATATAGCCTTGGATTAGCCACCTGTTGCAGTGGCGTTACGTGATTAGAGATGTCTTCAACTGTCAGGACGGACAGCTGTATAGACATTTGTTACACAATAAGAGATGTCTTCAACTGTCAGGAAAGGACAGTTGTATAGATATTTGTGACACGATAAGAAATGTCTTAAACTATTAGGAAAGACGGATGTATAGACATTTGCTGCAATGGTGTTATACGATTAGAGATGTCTTCAACTGTCACGAGGGACAGATGTATAGACATTTGCTGCAATGGTGTTGTACGATTAGAGATGTCTTCAACTGTCAGGAAGGACAGCTGTATTGTTTCGTGTTTATCCAGCGTGCCCGAAAGGTTTAATGCACTCGCGCTTACAGTTTCTTTGCGGCGAAGGCGGGGTAGCAGGTTCATTTCTCACAGCGGTCAGTTAGACTTTAACGTCGACTTCTCGTTCAGGAAGCTATGGCAAACTACTGAAAGTAAATCTGTCTAGAAACTCAACCTGGAGATTATCTCAACGTCCTTCAGTGAACATGCAACACCTGCATCGGTCAGCGCGGCCGCGAGGTTTAACACGCTTGTGAATGTGAGCTAATGGCGGGGTAGTGGTTTCATTGCACACACCGGTCAGTTAGGCTTCAAGGTTGAACTCTCGTTCAGAGAGAAATGGCAAATCACTGTTGCCTAGAAAATCAATCTAGGGTTGAACACGACGTCCTGCAAAGAACACGCAACATGTTTTAAATATCTGCGATACCCACATGAGAAGTGAGAAACTAACAAAGCACGTGCAAGAACGAGGTGAACAATTACATTTATTTCTCAGTACAAAAGACATAATTATAACAATCGATACAATAAATGTCTCCATATATATTTATGAATTAGGGTCTGCACGGCCGAATGGACAAGAGCTCAATCTTCCGGTTCGCTGATGACGAGGTAACGGGTGCACCGGTCAGTTGGACCACAATGTTGACTTCTCGTCCTGGACTTGGGGACGTTAATTACAAGTACCTCAGAAGTCGGAGTGGGTTCACCTGAGATGCCGAGGGACACTGGTAACATGTAAAGCTAATCCACACGCACCATCAGTCCAGTGCACTGGCTAACACTAGCACGTGTATGGACTACGCTTTGAGTTTAAAGAAAGAGAGCACCCAAATAATAGTTATCAATGGAGAGAAATTACACAGTGAGCAGTTTTGAATATCTAGGTTTCTTAAAGACGGGAGTTGAAAATGTCATGACAGAAATTTAAAGTTAGTTAGATGCTTATCCTTTACAGGACTTAGCAGTCAACCCAAGCATTTTTGGGCTGTTCGTGATTCCTGGGCAAGTATACGTTCAATAGTTTGCCATTACTTTCTGAACGACAAGCGCCTATACCATTTTATTAAAATAACAAGACCAACGCAAGGCGGTACTGCTGCCAAATCGCCCGCAGCTGTGTTTCAAACGCGGTATGGGGGGGTTGCGAACTGCATCTGTACCACCTTCGCCACGGAGCGATGCAAACATGTAGCATATGTATTTCCTATGGCAACATATGTGTGTACAATTTGAATATTTTTTATTTTTAATCTGCTCAAAAACACACGTGCGCCTTTGAATGTATGCTCTCCAGAAGAGAATTAACATGCATTGAACGAACAAGAGAATTAAATGTTGAAAATTGGTGTGAAAATCACCGATTGGATTTATAATAACAGGCATTGTATGGGAGTATGCAGATCTGCCCGTGCACAAGAAATGATTATGTGCTTAAATTTGTAGCGTATTAGAAAGAAGCATACTGAACATATCAGTTCACTGATCAGAAAACGTATAATTTAGAAACAATTGTGGATATGGTTAATATTCTCTATTTTTGATAGCGTAGGTCTGTGAATTAATTCACATGTTTCGTATGTCCATCGTTATAAACACGTGTGGTCCGTTAGTCCCAAGGTGGGCTATGAGGTAGCAGGAATCACTTAATCTAAAGGTCCATTACAATGAGGTCATAGAAGTTAAGACTGTTGATAAAATAGAGGTAAAGTCACTTTTGATTTGTGACGTGAAGGAAAATACAAACATAGCTTGCGGGAACTCAGCAACTTACTAATGAGTAAATTACCAGGAATGGGAGGAGGAAATGGAAAGCTTTACTAGAAAAAAAACTTATATGTGACCAAATGGACGTGGCAGCTAAAAGCATCTTTGTCAACACGCACACATACGCAAACAAACAGACGCTGATACAGCTACGAGTACTTTACAAAATAATAAAACGGTCATCTAACTGAGTCGTTGGAACCCTAGGGTACTAAATATCCACCCGAATCCTAAACCTGCAAATTTCAACTGTATCATCATCATCATCATCATCATCATCATCATCATCATCATCATCATCATCATCACCATCATCAAGTACCAGGTCCTTTTGAGTACATCCTTCTAGTCACCGCCCGTCAATAAGCTTATCGATCTCTTGCCATATCTCCTCTCCTTCCTTGAGTACATCCTTCTAGTCACCGCCCATCAATAAGCTTATCCATCTCTTGCCGTATCTCCTCTCCTTCCTTGAGTACATCGTTCTAGTCACCGCCCATCAATAAGCTTATCCATCTCTTGCCATATCTCCTCTCCTTCCTTGAGTACATCCTTCTAGTCACCGCCCATCAATAAGCTTATCCATCTCTTGCCATATCTCCTCTCCTTCCTTGAGTACATCCTTCTAGTCACCGCCCATCAATAAGCTTATCCATCTCTTGCCGTATCTCCTCTCCTTCCTTGAGTACATCGTTCTAGTCACCGCCCATCAATAAGCTTATCCATCTCTTGCCATATCTCCTCTCCTTCCTTGAGTACATCCTTCTAGTCACCGCCCATCAATAAGCGTATCCATCTCTTGCCATATCTCCTCTCCTTCCTTGAGACATCGTTCTAGTCACCGCCCGTCAATAAGCTTATCCATCTCTTGCCATATCTCCTCTCCTTCCTTGAGTACATAGTTCTAGTCACAGCCCATCAATAAGCTTATCCATCTCTTGCCATATATCCTCTCCTTCCTTGAGTACATAGTTCTAGTCACCGCCCATCAATAAGCTTATCCATCTCTTGCCATATCTCCTCTCCTTCCTTGAGTACATCGTTCTAGTCACAGCCCATCAATAAGCTTATCCATCTCTTGCCATATATCCTCTCCTTCCTTGAGTACATCGTTCTAGTCACCGCCCATCAATAAGCTTATCCATCTCTTGCCATATATCTCCTCTCCTTCCTTGAGTACATCCTTTTAGTCACCGCCCATCAATAAGCTTATCCATCTCTTGCCATATATCTCCTATCCATCCTTGAGTACATCCTTCTAGTCACCGGCCGTCAATAAGCTTATCAATCTCTTGTCATATATCTCCTCTCCTTCCTTGAGTACATCCTTCTAGTCACCGCCCATCAATAAGCTTATCCATCTCTTGCCATATATCTCCTCTCCTTCCTTGAGTACATCCTTCTAGTCACCGCCCATCAATAAGCTTATCCATCTCTTGCCATATCTCCTCTCCTTCCTTGAGTACATCGTTCTAGTCACCGGCCGTCAATAAGCTTATCCATCTCTTGCCATATCTCATCTCCTTCCTTGAGTACATCGTTCTAGTTACCGCCCATCAATAAGCTTATCCATCTCTTGCCATATCTCCTCTCCTTCCTTGAGCACATCGTTCTAGTCACCGCCCATCAATAAGCTTATCCATCTCTTGCCATATCTCCTCTCCTTCCTTGAGTACATCGTTCTAGTCACCGCCCATCAATAAGCTTATCCATCTCTTGCCGTATCTCCTCTCCTTCCTTACTCACCTTCCTGTCCAAGGTATCTGTTGTGTCCCGTGTCTATCTTCATGCTGTTCAAGCGCTGATTGACCTCTGACCCTTTCCAAAAATCATGCTTTCCACCACCATTATATCAAAGCCATTCTGACGTTTAATATGGCCACATAATGTCAGTTTCTGAGTCAGGATACTGTTTGTGAGCCAATAGTTTCTGAGTCAGGATACTGTTTGTGAGCCAATGTTGTTCCATGTTCAGATCTTTAGAATATCAGTATTTCTCTTCTTCTTGGTTCTTGATATAATACGAACTTTTCTGCAACGTTGAAGCTCAAAGGCATCAACTTTATTATTTGATTATTGCAAAATGGTCCATAATTCAAATTCATATATTGCCAACGGAAAGATGCATGGTTTCAACAACAACAACAACAACAACAACAACAACAACAACAACAACAACAACACAACATGTTTGTTGGTGTTGTGCCACACGCTGGTAATATTATTTAACCAACTTCTTCATTGCCATGGCCATCTTGCGCCTGACCTCATTTGTTGCCATTGTTGGTGAATGTGGAGCCCATATATTCACAGTTAAAACATAACAGTTAACAACTCGGAGAACATTCGCGAATGTTAACATTACCTCGGCCTTTGGAAATCTAGAAGTTCAGCCTGAATAAGCCACTTTTTTTTAATCATATCCTATTTACAGGACATCGCTGTCAACACCAGCATTTTACCGCTGTTGTTGATTTCTTGGCAAGATTACGCTCAGTAGTTTGCCATTGCTTTCTGAGCGACCGGCTCACATACCCCCGTAAGTAACCAACGCGACGCGATCCGCTACCGAATCTCGCGCAGCTGCGTTACCCTACGTGAATATACGGGATTACGGAGAAAGTCGTTAACCCCTTAGCCAGGGAGACAGGCGAATAAGCTGCAAGGTAGGTTAAATGTGAAACTTAAACAACCTAACCACAATAACAATATTATAATATTTGAACATTAGATCACCTAATTATACAATTTATTTATATCATTTATGATTCTGGTTTACCAACATTTGGAACCTGGCCGGGGCTGGGCGAGTGCGTGCACTGCTCTGAGATCAACTTGTGTGATCTGTTGGGTGAGACTGGAGCTTTTATGGATTATGGATGGTCTATCAATGTGGTCCATTATCAAAAGCAAGCCAATTTTAACAGCACCCTACCAGAGCTGGATGTAAATTATTCGACCTTCACAAGTCACCGCACTGGAGATAGGGTAACTAACTCACTTCCTCGATACCTTTGCTTCTTTTTTAAAAAAAACATATCTGATAACCATTCTAGGAGAATGTGAAGTATTGCCGCCTGTGTGATACTAACGTCATCAGCCACCCAGTGTCGGCTGGTCTGTAAAAATATGGATCTAGCATCAATAATCCAAAGCGCCTGATGTGTAAAAAAGAGCCCCTTTCCTTTTTGCTGAAAGCTACACTTGTGGGGAAACAATCCAGCCCTGGCATTAGTGGCCATAGTCTTCGGTTCACTGCGTTAACAACAACTAGACCGCCACGACCCCACTTGAACTTACACAATGATTACATATAAAATAATATGTAATGATATAAACCTACAACAATTTACAGCAATATAATATGCAACAAAATATAATGAAATAATATACATAATATAATAATATAATATACATTGATGTAGCCATATATAATTTACAGGAACACACAATTATACAACATATATTAACAACACATTTACTGTATATAATATAAACTAGTATTTTAGGGTGTCTAGTTCGGTGTGTGTCGAAGTACACGTGTTCCTGTAGGTAGGCCCTGTCATCACCTGAAGGTGGCAGGTTCGAATCCTAGAGTGTCTATAGCATTCAGTTTGTACACTGTCATGTGTACCCTGTCGACGTCTGTGGCTTAGCCGTACTGAACTCAGTTTCACAATTTCGACATACCGGGTTCAAAGTCAGCCTCAGGCGGTTTGGAAGCAGATGGCTTTGCGTTGATTTTGACAATGGTGTGATCGTCTACAGTTTATAAAGCAATGGCAATCTACTGAATGTAAAATTGCCTAGAAAAATCACAAACTGCGAATGAATGCTGTGGTTGACTGCGACGTCCTATAAAAGACACGGAATTGACTAAGTAGTGTGCTCAATGTGGCTATTAAAGACGATAAAACAAAGAAAATTGAAATATTTTGGTCACTTAAAACGTCACGAAAGTTTGGAGAGAACAATAATGGAGGGGTATATGCCTGGGAAGAGAGGAAGAAGAAGGCCAAAGAGAAGATGGGTGCAGGATGTGGCGGATGATCTCCAGATGGGTGTATCGGACGCGGGACATCTTGCTTATGACCGAGAGGTTTTCCGGAAGGTTGTTATGGGAACGAGGTTCTGCAAAGGACATGCTACTGAATGAATGAATGAATGAATGAATGAATGAGTGAATGAATGAATGAATGAATGAATGAATGAATGAATGAATGAATGAATGATCTCTATTCCTGTCCATTACTTCAATGAGCGACCATCATCATCGGTGAAATTATTTCTTAAGCTATGCCAGTGGCAACAATGGCTATTGATTGTGCTGTGTACTTTTTTTTTTCTTTTTTCTTCTCCTACTTCTTCTTCTTCAGCGTTCCGAGCCATTGAGGTTCTATGCTGCAGATACAATCCGTCTCCATTCGTTCTCTCTGGTTGACCTTCTCTTGCCAGTCGTTGATTCCAAGTGCTTGTAGGTCTGTACATATATTATCTCTCCACCGTCTTCTTGGTATACCTCGGGGTCTACGGTCATTTATTTCCTGAGTGTAAGCAAGTTTTGTTTCCCTATTATCTTCCATTCTTTCTATATGAATATGCCCCAGCCATTGTAGTCTATTAGCCTTCATGATACCAGTGATTAGCGGGGATTTTTTTTTTTTTTTGTATATCCTATTTACAGGACATTGTAGTCAACACCAGCATTTTTCAGCAGCTGTTGGTGTCTTGGCAAGTTTTTACGTTCGGTAGTTTGCCTTTGCTTTCTGAACGACCGGCTCACATACTTTTTCCTAATAAACCAACCGCGACGCGATCCGTTGCCGAATCTCGCTGCAGCTGTGTTTCGTACGTGAGTTAACGGGATTACGAACAACGTCCTTAATCCCTTTCGCCAGGGAGACCGGCGCTGTGTACTGAAAGCACGATTATTTCTGGCTAGCGTATCTGAACAGCGCATAAATGCCTTTGAATATAAATGTTATAGACGAGTTCTAAGAAAGTGAAGTGGCTTAAAAGTCAACAGGGTCTACTTCATTGCACCGGGTTTTATCCCATATGGCTCGGTATCTTTCCACAGCGCGGAAAGCGCTGCACAAAGCACGAACTCCGTAGCTCTAGCGACGACCCAGAGGAGTCTCCTGAAAAGTTTCACTCGTGAACCGAAGGATGCGGCCCGGAATCGAACCCACAAACTTCGGAGCCCGAGTCAAACGGCTTGACCAATTCGCCACGGAGGCTCTAAGAATATCTTGGGTAAAGAAAAGAACAAATGCATCCATACTTCAAGAATTTAATATTGAAGAAGGTTGGCTATTAAAGACGATAAAACAAAGAAAATTGAAATATTTTGGTCACTTGAAACGTCACGAAAGTTTGGAGAGAACAATAATGGAAGGATATATGCCTGGGAAGAGAGGAAGAGGAAGGCCAAAGAGAAGATGGATGCAGGATGTTGGCGGATGATCTCCAGATGGGTGTATCAGATGCGGGACATCTTGCTTATGATCGAGAGGTTTTCCGGAAGGTTGTTATGGCAGCGAGGTTCTGCAAAGGACATGCTACTGAATGAGCGTATCTTTGCAAATAGAGGCGAGGGAAAGAGTTAATAATAAATTGAGGCCACTCTTGTGTACGGAGGCGAATCTAAGCAATTAACAGGCAAGTCAGGAATGATGTGGAAGCTGCAGAGATGCGGTTTATAGAACAATGATGAGAACATAGATATAAATGATGAGAGCATGGATAGTAAGAGGAATGAAGATATCTTTGAAGGAGATTAATCCGCAGAGGGAACTGGTTACTCGCACCAGAAGAGGACAGTTCACATTCTATGGGAATGTCATGAGAAGATGAAAGCTGGAACACGTTGTTACAACAGGAAGGTTGTAAAGGAAGTGAGGCGTTGTCCTGGCATTGAGAAACGTCGGCATTAGAAATGATTGGCAGCACAAGAGACAGAAGGATATGGAGAGATATAGAAAAATGGCACGGACAATAAGAAGCTAGCACAATGTGAAAATTATCAGCTTGTTTGCCACTACACACAATGAGCATATCATATCTGTTAAAAAGTTTAACCAATTTATTTAGAGAACCATTAATATAATTTCACCCAAGAATCGGCTTTACTATTAAAGTATACAAAGAACCGTCGACAACCCAATGATACATTTTCCCCCCCCCCCCCCCCCCACATATAACGGAATTATACTTTAGAACGGAGAAAAACTTACATTATTGTAGTATATAATATCCACATATAACGGAATTATACTTTAGAACGGAGAAAAACTTACATTATTGTAGTATATAATATCCATGAGCAACAAATTCGTTTGATTAGTCAGTCGCTTGTATGTTAAATGCAAACACACTGATTGTTGTGCGCATATTTCCATCAGGAAACGACGGACTGTCTGAGCAGGTCTGTGACGAGAAGATAACGAAGTGTTTCCGTTCCCAGGATCTTTCTTTGTTGTGACCCAGATCAGGGACCAAGACACTAATCTAGCAATGCCTCAATACTATACTAGCGAGACAGTTAAAAAAAGTGCCTGATGTGTGACGCTAACGGCGAAATATTTTCTAGAACTGTCATACTGAACGGCATTTAACGATTGGGATGGGCAAATTAGCAGCCGCGGTATCGTAGTGGCCTCTACATTTAGATTCTATAATCATCATGACAATAAAACACACCCAACGTTCCATGTGCTCAACACTACTGTATGGAGTAGAAACATGACCTTGGCTCCAGTATCATATAATGTGTTCAGCAGTCTAGTGACTTGCTCTAGTCCAAATTCTTCTAAAGCTTTAATCATTTCTGTTGTGATGTTATCTGCACCGGGGGCCTTGCCAGCTTTCATACGCTTAAGAACATTTCAAAGTTCCATCTTCAAAATTGGCGGTCCTTCATTATTAAATCTAATATCATACTGTTCCTCTCTGTTATCATCATAAAGGTGTTTCACATAATCTGTCCATACATGTAGAATCTGATCTGTTTCTATTATGATTTTGCCATCTTTAGTTTTTAGGCAGACTGTTGATGTACTTGTTCTTTTATTAGTAAGTTCCTGAATTCTTTTGTGCACTAATTTGGTAATTTGACTGTTGTGTTGTTTTTCAATTTCTAAGCCCTTTTCCTGCAACTATGCTTCTTTTGCCTCCTTACATAATATTTTGACTTGTCTGTTAACTTCTTCATATTTGGCAGGATTACTTTTGTTGAGTCTTCTTGTTTCCATTTGGTGTAAAATTTCTCCAGTCATCCATTTCTTACGACTCACCTTCTTTTATTTTGGTATAGTTGTGTCTGCAACCAAACTGACTGAATTCTTTAACATTTCCCATTGATCATCCACATCCTGGAATAGAATCTCTAGATCAGACAATATATCAAATCTGTTATGTACTTCTATGTTAAATTTGTTTTGTATTTCCTTGTCATTACCCAGTGTACACAAATCATATTTAGTGTTTCCTATTATATACTTGACTTTCTTCAACTTTATCCTCAATGTTCCTGTACGTAATCTGTAGTCACTATAACAATCAGCACTGAGAAGTCTTTTTGCTATTGTTAGCGCGTTTCTAAATCTTCTGCTAATCAGAATGCAGTCAATCTGGTTTCTACTCCTGCTATCAGGACTCCTCCATGTCCATAATCTTCTAGGGTGTTGCTTAAACCAGGTTAGTTAGTTAGTTAGTCGCAGTTCCAACTTCACAGCAACGGGTCGTCCCCATTATGCTCCGTTCCTGTGCCAGTGAATATCACACAAAACGCTCCCCACTGCCCAATGTGAAAAGTGGAAAAGACAGGAGTCTCGACAAACAACAGCCCGCACAGATACACTGTGCATAATGCCGCCACCAGAATGTCAACACAATAGTCCCCCACAAAACACCCAGTTCATTTCTGATGGAATCGGCAGTCATTTTCCCATCTGGATGTTTCCTAGATGTTCACCCACACAGTCCACGAAATACAGTTCATCGTCGATGGCAGTGGCAGTCAACCAGAAGCCCAGCAGCCACGCATTTATGCATAAGGCAAAGACCGGTCAACTCTGGGACATAGCCATCCGCCATCGCGCCGAACATGCAGTCATGTTCCAAAAAAACCTTGGGCAGATTCAAAAGCATTTCACACGAAACTCAACGCTCACAGTGTCGCGCCACGCACTCACTCAGTAGCAGGGCGACGGAACCATAAAGCCTCCTTACTCGCCTCTTACGACATGCATGGTAGGCTGCAGTTTTGCTATTCTTTGCTTCCCTTATGGGCCCCGGCAACACACGGGGGTTAAACCAGGTGTTTCCTACAATCATTTCCTGTTCTTTTCCCCCACTCTACGAGTCTGTATCCTCTTTCATTTCTCTCTCCTAGACCATAGTTTCCTACTGTTTATCTATCACCTTGATTTCCTACTTTTGCATTGAAGTCCACTATTATGATGTTTATTTCTGAATGTTTACATTTCTTTAAGACAGACTCTATGTCATTATAAAATTCTTCTTCACTATCTTCATTGGATTCTCCTGTTGGGGCATATACTTGAATAACATTTATGTTAAAAGGTCTGCCACTTAATTTACTAGTAGAACTCTGTCCGACACGGACAGGGTTATCCTTGAACAGATTTTGATGTTTTCCGGTCCAAAATAATTGCCACTCGCCTTTGTCGATCTTCACCTCCAGAATAAATAATCTCAAAAATCTTCATCTATCTCGATGCCTGCTCCTGTCCATCTCGTTTCGCACATCCCCAAAACGTTAATTTTTTTCTCTTTCCATTTCTTGTTTTATGTTCTCTAATTTTTCGTTGTCGTTTAACATCCTAACGTTCCAAACTGCTAATTTTAATGTCTCTGTCCTTGTCTTGCGATGATCAGTCTTTAGGCGAATCATAATGTACTAGGCACTTTTAAAGAGGTAGTTTGCCGTTGCTTTCCTCTATGGCAGTGACCGTACTGGTCGTCTAACGGCAGCCGTTGTCTCGAGAAAGAGATCCTGTGTCTGCCGTCGCGAAACTTGAGATAACACCAACAAATATCTGTCGGCTGCCCTCAAAATTGTATCCACCACCTGCCTTCCGTGGCTTCTTTTGAACACTTGCAGTAAACGAATACGAAATAGCACCACATAATCCACAGGAAAACACTAAACAACGTCTCCCCGGCGATTAATCGCGTCACTTCGTCGCCATTTTACTGGAAATCTGCTCATTTTGTATACAACATGGACATTTTTCAGGTCGATTCAATTCTGCTAATTTTGTTTTCGACGTATGAGTCTTTATGGTCGACGCAACTTCATAATTTTTGTTTTTGTTTGTTTAAACGATGTGTTTTAATCGACGCAACTTCTTAAACTGAGTAGCAGATATTTCCGTGGGAATGATTTACCTTGAGAAAGAGTTTCGTCAACTAATTCATAATATCGTGTACCATTGCCTCAAGTTAGCCTCAGTTCTGGTGTAACCAGAGCATGATTAAATGCTGATGTAGATGAAACCCCACCGCATGCATGTCTAGCAGTTACTTCAACTTTTCCGTCACCATCATCACCCGCCATGCCGATAAGTGTGACCCGCCACACTATCTCCGGTCCAGGATGAGGTCTATGTTCTTGTCTGGATTATGCCATCTGGCCCAGCTCATCTTACGTGTGCTAATTTAAGGCCAAAATGCACTCTCTCCGCCCCGTTCTAAAAGATAATAACGCGTTCAGAATGAAGGGCTGAGGATAGTTCTTGTTGCCGGATATATATATATATATATATATATATATATATATATATATATATATATATATATATATATAGAGAGAGAGAGAGAGAGAGAGAGAGAGAGAGAGAGAGAGAGAGAGAGAGACGCACACACACACACAGAGGGTTCTGATAAACGCTGACCCATGTTACATAGTAAAAGCAAATGACAAACATGACGGAAGATATGTTCAGTATTGTAACCTACATTAAAAAAAAATTGTGTTGCGTATCCCTTACGGGATGTTGCAGTCAACACCAGCATTTTCAGCTGTTGTTGATGTACTAGGCAAATGTTACGTTCAGTAGTTTGCCATTGCTTTCTGAACGACCGGCCCCTATACCTTTTTCGAAAAAACCAGCACCGCCGTGTTTCGAACCCGGGTATACGGGCTCACAAACCGCGTTCGCAAGCCCTTAGCCACAGAGCAAGAAACCAGCTGATCCAGGATAGCTTCAGATTCTGAAGTGCCATGACAACGATTTCCTTCATCCTATTTCCTCTTAAGTGAAGTGCGTCACAATAATATATACACTGGCCGTTTTATGACGATTTTTAATTTGTAATTTCCTCTATGCACATTCCACCCCTGGTGGCGAGCTCCATCTACCCATGGGTATGTTTCCTTCTCTAATAATTTTGCCAGCACATCGGACTTTCTGCCTACTTTTCGCGATTTGCAATTGCCGTGGGGTTTTTAATATGCGTAACTTGCACACCGAACCTCCAGTTTTTCGTTTGTATCCCAGGAGGCTGGAAAATACCATCGTGCGAGATCCGGGTGCCATGTGATAATTAGACAGCAGTGGTTGTTGTAAAAGTGCCCTGCCCACAATTGGGGTAACAAGTCGGTCACTTCTTAGACTTAGATGAACACCATATCTTCTCAGCCTCGCCTTCTGCTATCAGTGTCGAACAGTCTCTGGCCACCAGTGTTAAATAGTCTCCCGTTATCAATGATGAATAGTCTCCTGTTTTCAGTGGTAAACAGTCTCCCGTTTTCAGTGTTGAACAGTCTCCTACTACCAGTGTTAAACAGTCTCCTGTTATCAGTGTTAAACAGTCTCCTGCTATCAGTGTTAAACAGTCTCCCACTACCAGTATTAAACAGTCTCCTGCTATCAGTGTTGAACAGTCTCCCACTGTCAGTGTTAAACAGTCTCCCACTACCAGTGTTAAATAGTCTCCTGTTATCAGTGTTAAACAGTCTCCTGTTATCAGTGTTAAACAGTCTCCTGCTACCAGTGTTAAACAGTCTCTCACTACCAGTGTTAAACAGTCTCCTGTTATCAGTGTTAAACAGTCTCCTGCTACCAGTGTTAAACAGTCTCTCACTACCAGTGTTAAACAGTCTCCTGCTACCAGTGTTAAACAGTCTCCTGCTATCAGTGTTAAACAGTCTCCCACTACCAGTGGTAAACAATCTCCCACTACCAGTGTTAAACAGTCTCCCACTATCAGTGTTAAACAGTCTCCCACTATCAGTGTTAAACAGTCTCCCACTATCAGTGTTGAACAGCCTCCCGCTATCAGTGTTAAACAGTTTCCCACTACCAGTGTTGTAGAAGGAATTTGACAATATGAAGAGACGTGTACATTTCCAACACCTGTTATAATGAATATATCATTGGTGTTTTCCAGCTTCCCAAAAAACAGCGTTAGACCATAGCAGTGACCATTGTAACTAATTTAATGACTATTTTAGCACATTTTTATGACATCATGTACTTCATTTTTCAGATTTGTTCTACATACAAAGTGTAGTGAGACTTTACAAACACCCGGTTGATGTGTTCATGAGCCATTCAACTAGCCACTGTGAAAACAACAGCGCAAGCATATAACGGAGACTCAACAGAAACTTCGCTGAGACAATGAAAGCGGAAAACAACCAACCAGTAACACATTTGAACATGGGCGTTATCTCTAGATCAGTCAAGTGGTTCCAGGCGAGATGTTATGTGAAACACTCACGTAGAAATGGAGGACTGGGACTAGTACATTTTTTACCAGAACCATGATGTTCTCCGCACAGAGTACTCCATTTAGTACTCCTAAAGTTTTCTTTCTATATAAGGAGTGTAAGAGTGCTCTAAGATTTAGTACAGGAAATGTAAACCACCCATTTCCCCTACTTGTTTATTCAATGACAGCTAACGTCGGTAATACTAACGCGTGAAATACAGGCCATGTGTTCGTTTATCCTTCTAACGGTGAAATATGTTTACTTAAACAATGCTATGCGAATAATTGTATGCTCAAGTCTTTATCTATTAGACAGTAATGGCCTATTGCTACATAAGGATTACAGAGAGTTTAAAATCTCCGTTTGAGAACAGGAGCGAATAAGGCACACCGAGTTCTGTATAAGTAAATTGCACAAGTGCATTTTTCTCGGAGACTCCTTGGGGTCGTCGCTGGAGCTACAGGTGTTCGTGCTTTGTGCGATGCTTTCAGCAGGCCGCCTGTCGACAGGGACTGGGCCATATGGGATAAATCCCGGGGCAATGAAATCGAACCTCTCGACTTTTAATGCAGTAATGTGTGGCTGGCGAGAGCTGGGAGCGGTTCTACCCCCGCTGGTGACTTGCGGGATAACTGAGCCGGCCGCTCAGAAAGCAATGACAAACTAAAGAGCGTAATCTTGCCAAGAAATCAACAGACAGCTGAAAGATGCTGCTGTTGACAGCGATGTCCTGTAAAGGATATGCGAATTTTAAAAAACAAATGTGTGGCTGCAGTTTATTTGGTGACTGCCGCTTCCATCGATGATGAATTGTATTTTCCGTGGAGGTCTTTTGTGTTGGTATTCTGACGGCAGCATTATTCACAGTGTACATATGCAGGCTGTTGGCTTGTCGAGACTTCTGTCTACTCCACTTTTCACATAGGGCAGTGAGACGCAGAGGTGTTTCCAAGGCACCAGGGCCAGGTTCTATACTGGCCAAGACCTACTAGCACGTCCTAGTCGTGCGTCCTGGGCAACAGGTCCCTTCGGGATCCTGGCTAACGTAGTAGGATCATTGATTCTTCTGAAGTCAGAGAGTATCTGCCTGCATGGCGAGAAACCACCAGTCTGCACACCAATAAGCCAGACATGGGACAACGGATACTCACGCAAACCTCAATCCGGTAAGACATCACACTGATGTTGGACAACAAGATGTCTTCATCCGACATACAGGACTTCACGCTGGAGTTCACAGCCAGCGAACACAAGCAGGCTAGCACATAGGGCAGTTAGGAGCATTTCGTATGATATTCACTGGCACAGGAACAGAGCATAATAGGGACAATCCGTTGCCGTGAAGTTGGAGCCGCGACTAACTAACTAACTAACTAACTAACTAACTAACTAACTACCTTGGCACCTTGCCGTCTTGACAGACGATAGTTTGTGCTTCAAAAAGGCATAATAACTTTTACCCATGGCGGTAGCGAATGTGACTGATAAGGCCAATTCGCGCTGTAAATGGTCGTTCACAGTGAGTGCATGTGAACATGTGGTCATTTCCACCATCATGTACCATCTTACGTCTCACACGCTCGGTGTGTGACTTATCTGCAATAATTTTCTCCTTTGTCTTTACTCCATTTCTGATGTTTGCCCTCCATAGCAACACGTTCAACTGTGACTTGCTCCCAATGTGCATTATCTATGCCTGTATCAATCAAGTCCCGCTTACACACATCTTTGTATCGTAGTAGAGGCCGACCCTGAGATCTCTTACCCATCTGTAATTCACCAAAAAAGATGTCCTTTGGTATTCTACCATCATCCATCCTCCTAAGATGTCCTATCCATCTAAGTCTACGAAGACTGAGCATGGAATAAACGGCCACACTACCTGATTTTTCCAATACTTCAGTATTTGTGATTTTGTCTTGCCACTTAATACCAAGAATTCTTCGCAGACACCACATATGAAAGATGTTTAAACGTTTCTCTTGGTGTGAGTGATTTGTCCAGGTTTCACTGCCATAAAGAAGAGTACTAAGGACACAGGCTTGATAGACAAGGGCTTTTTTTTTTGGCAGTAGGCTTCCTGTTTTCCCAGACTCTTTTTCTTAACCTGTTCATTGTTGTTGCTGCCTTACCAATCCGGATGTTGATTTCCTGATCTAGGGATAATTTGCTATTTACCATTGATTCTAGATATGTAAAATGGTTACCATCTCTAGTTCGGCGTCGTTTTAAAGATTGATGGTACCCCATGTGCACCTTGTGACATAATCTGTATCTTCATTTTGCTAATTGTTAAACCAAATTCAGAACAAGCATTGGAGAATTCAGAGTGGGTCGTAACTGCAGCATTATCTGCAAAAAGCAACTATCTGATCAGTACCCTCCTAATTTTGGTCTTGGCCTTCAATCTCTGAGTATTGTAAAGGCCGCCATCTGAGCGTGAGTGAATTTATATACCACCATCCTGATCACGAAAGGCATTTATAACTTAACTTAACTAAACTAACTAAACTAACTAAACTAACTAAACTAACTAACTAACTAACTAACTAACTAACTAACTAACTAACTAAACTAACTAAACTAACTAAACTAACTAAACTAACTAAACTAACTAAACTAAACTTAACTAAACTTAACTAAACTTAACTAAACTAAACTAACTAAACTAACTAAACTAACTAAACTAACTAACTAACTAACTAACTAACTAACTAACTAACTAACTAACTAACTAAACTAACTAACTAACTAACTAACTATCTAACTAACTAACTAACTAACTAGCTAGCTAGCTAACTAGCTAACCAACCAACAAACCAACAAACCAACAAACCAACCAACCAACCACTAACTAACTAACTAACTAACTAACACAAATAAATTATTCCTGGTGTGGGTAGAAGGACTCAACTGATGTAACGACCTTGTCGGTTTAAACTAAAGCAGACGAGGGAATGGAGAACGATATCACGCAGACTCATGTCGTGGAAGTAAGTAAGTGTGTATTTGTTGATCGTGTCTTTGCTAACCACCTACAGTCGGACTGTGCTGTATATCTTAGCCAACAAGACTGCATTTAGTCGGTACCAAAAGCTCATCATCATCATCATCAAGTACCCTGCCAGCTGGTTTGGCGTTCATGTCTCTCTACAGATCTCGGTATTTGGTGTTCTAGATCAACTCTGCTGATGATATTCCTCCATGCCACAGGCTCAGTTCTAAACTGTGGATGCTCATGAAATAATCTTGGGAAGATAATGTGGTCGATACCCACAACTTGTCAAGAAAAATTGAATATTGACCTAGAGAGCTTGTCATGTAGTGTGATGTTTGTTTATAGCATTCATGCTAAGGGGGCAGAAGAGGAGGAAGAGGAAAAGAAGAATAAAGGGGAAGAGGAGAAGTAGAGAAATAGGGCGTATAATCTAATTTTCCATAATTGTGATACTAAGTATTTCACTGGACCGCGATACTTCAAAAACATGAAATTCTTGCTTTCTCTGGATTCTTGACTATGCCCTGGATCGATGGCATTCAATTATGGTGGTGACAACTTTTGGCTCATGGGACGCCTTAGATCACAGGGACGGTCTAAAACAACAAGAAGTACCATAACACAACCACTGTGATGGACACAAGAAGTGCAGCAATCGTGGAAGGAAAAGAGGGCGGTCATAAAGTATTGCTAGAGGATGCGGAGAGCAAAGTACTCAAGAATATAGTAGCATGCAAGCTACAGCACTACTTGAGAAGTTGTAAACTGCTCCCCAAAGGGCTTGGGATACCTGCCTGGGAAAGGACACCTGGGCCAATGCGGCAATATTTGCATTCGATGTCTATGGGGGATTCCAGGAAAAACAAGAGACAGTGGCGTGACACTTGACCTGGAAGATGCTT
Source organism: Cepaea nemoralis (assembly GCA_014155875.1). Lineage (NCBI taxonomy): Eukaryota > Metazoa > Mollusca > Gastropoda > Stylommatophora > Helicidae > Cepaea > Cepaea nemoralis. The sequence continues at coordinate 407,232 of JACEFZ010013952.1, read as the reverse complement.
ACAACAAGGTCAGGTACGATCGTTTGATATACACTCTTTTGGACATGGAGATCTGCCCTTGGATCGTCAAATGGATTGCGGCAGTGTACTGTATGAGTATGGGTTCATGGACTTCTGACCCCTGCACTATTACACCTTGGCAGCCACAGAGATATGCCATGTCCCCAGTGCCCTTTAATGTATATACTAGCAAAGTCGCAGCTATTGAGGCACCAGGAATTGGTAGAATCTTCACATTCACAGATGATGTGCTGGTGTACGGACAGGGAAGAGAAAGGGAACGAATGGCTGAAGAATTGCAGTCATCAGTAAACAGGGTGGCAGAGTGGAGCATTGACTCAGAGACCGTAATAAATCCAGACCAGGCATCGGTTGTGTGGTATTCCTTGGATAACCGAATCGTGGAGGCAGTTGTCCCATGCATTACATGAAATGGACGTCCCCTCAGTATAGAGAGTAAATTGAAGTACTTGGGAATCATCTTCGACACGTGTGTGTGTTTTAAGGATCAAGTTGAACGTTGGTGTTGAAGGCTGGAAAGGGACTTAATGCATTGAAGGCGATGGCAGCATCCGGGATAGACAAGAGGATGCTTTACACGCTCTTTCAGCAGTTAATATAGCTCCTGACAGTATCGAAGAGCCAGCTTGAAAGGTTGAAACGCATACAAAATGCGGCTATGCGGGTGATCCTGGGGTGCAAAAATTACACACCCATTATTTGCATGAGGCATATCCTTGCGATTAGTTGGTTGTGCGCGTGTGGGACCAGGTGGAGAAGTCGGAGGAACAGATTGAGAACCCATATGTGGAAAGAATGAGATTGCGGGGGATCGGCAGGGGTTCTGGAAGAATCTCAAAACTGAGAGGAAAAACCAGGAGAACTTTTAATCAGATAGCGGTGGGAACGATTAGTAGTACGCCTCTTCGCTTGCTGTTGAATGAGGGACGGAGCACGTATGGGCATGTCCTGAGTGCAATGATGTCGATTCTTAACTCAACTCAACTTAACTCAACATATCCTTGCACTACCAACAATTGCAGACAGGCACAGGGTCCTTCAAGCCAAATGGTACCTGAGAGTCGCTGCTGACAGGGATCACCCACTGCATGAAGCCATGGAGATGGTCAAGGGTCATAGACTTAGAAGAGGCAGACCCTGGATGACACAGGCAGAAATATCTATCAGCCAGGTGTGTGAAATAGAAAACATCAGTCGTGTAAAAGAGTGGGTAAAAGTACCAGAAAACATGTCGGATTGGCACAAGGTAATAGTAACATTAGGTCTTGAGTGCAGAGATTGGGCAGCGGGCCGCACAGAGTTTGACGTGCAACAACTGATCCAGGGCAACACACATAAAGGTGGTATGGTGATCTACACCTATGGGTCAGTGCTGAGAAACAGACATAGTGGCCGCTGTTTCATCGCGATGCTTGAGAAAGGAGAGTCTGGCACATGAGACTACAACCTCTAGCATGAGAATAGAGGTGGAAGCAGTAGCAGCAGCTCTCCGATGGTTGGAGAAGACCGCTGCAACACATATTGTATTTATTACAGACTCACGGAGTATGCTTAGTAAGGCAGGGAGAGGAATATTTCGTGTAGAATGGCTTACCTCTGTTCAGAGGTCACATATTGTGAGAATTGTATACATTTTCTATCATGGTCATGCAGGAGTGCGGAGGAATAAACAGGCTGATAAGTTGGCAGTGAGTGCACCTCTCGGTGGTAGATTACCTATGGACAAGGCATTGGTGGTTGGGCGCCTGTGGGACCAAGTGGAGACAGCGGTGGAACAGACTGAGAACCCGCATGTGGAGAGAATGAAATAGCGGGAAATTGGAAGGGGATCTGGAGGAATCTCAAAACTTAGAGGGAAACCAGGAGAACTTTCAATCAGGTGGCGTGTTGGAACGATTAGCAGTATGACTGTCGAACGATGGGACGGAGCGCGTATGGGAATGTCCTGAGCGATGTGATGTCGTTTCTTAGCTTAACCCAACTCGATGGCAATAGATAATTCTGAACATAAACGCATGTGTTAGCTAAGATAGTTATATGTACTTAAAACGAACACTGAATATTCCAACAATGTCAAACCTGGCTCTTGAATGACATCTGCAGTAGCTAAACTAAAACTTCTAGGCACATCTCCCAACCCAACAAACACTGAACTTTTTCAAGCTGTCTCTGTTTGTCCAGCCTTGTTTATTCAACATCTCTTTGAGGGAGTATCTGGCGTGCTCAACCGAGCCAATCAAATATTAGGATACGTCAGAGGTATCTTGTTGCATACAGATCAAATCTGTTACCTCGCATTTCTCTGGTCGTCTATACCAAACTATCTCCACGAATTGTCACATTAGTTGTTTGCGTTGTTGGTGGAGTGCAAAACGACTTCGTTTGTTTCGCTATATTTTTTTAGCTTTTTTTAAAAAAACAATTTCTGTCAACACACGATCACCTACTGCCTGTACAGTTCAGTCCCGGGATGAAAGGGGGGGGGGGGGGGGGGGGGGGGGGAGGAAACTGTCGTGGTTATGTGACCTCGATAAACACAGAAGGATTATATAACCTACACAGCACGAGAAAATAGAGCAGGATTATATTTTTTTTTTAAAGATAGGAAATAGCAGAACAGGGGCTATATAACCTTACAAGATATGAGATAGTAGAAAAGGTTAAATAACCTATACCATATAAGACCGCAGAACAGACTTTTATAACTTATATCATTGGAGATAGCAGTACAGGTTAAATAATCTACACCATATAAGATAGTACAGCAGGATTATATAACCTGCACCATATAAAGTGGCAGTGAGGGATTATATAACCTACACCTTATAAGATATTAGGGCGGGATTATATAACCTGTATCGTATAAGATAGCAGGGCGGGATTATATAACCTACACAGTGTAAGATAGCAGGGTGGCATTAGCCATTATATCGCCTGCACCATATAAGATAACAGTGAAGGATTATAAAACCTACACCTAATAAGATATTAGGGCGGAATTATATAACCTGCATCGTATAAGATAGCAGGGCGGGATTATATCACCTGCACCATATAAGACAGAAGGGCGGGAGTATATCACTTGCACCATATAAGATAACAGTGAAGGATTATAAAACCTATACCTTATAAGATATTAGGGCGGGATTATATAACCTGCATCGTATAAGATAGCAGGGCGGGATTACATAAGCTATATTATAGGAGGCAGCAGGGCAGTATTACATAAACTATACCATATAAGATAACAGAGCAGTGGTATAAACCTGTTTTTTAAGTTGCATATCCCTTACAGAACGTTGCAGTCAACACCAGCATTTTTCAGCTGTTGATGTTCTTGGCAAGATTACGCTCAGTAGTTTGCCATTGCTTTCTGAGCGACCGGCTCACATATACATAAGTAACCAACGTGACGCGACCCGCTGCTGAATCTCGCGCAGCTATGTTCCTCGCGTGGATATACGGGATTACAGAGAAAGTCGTTAACTCCTTCGCAAGTAGACCGGCTTATATAACCAACACATATAAAATAGCAGAGCGGGATTATATATCCCATATTATGTATGATGGCAGAGGAGCAGGAATATATAACTTACTCTTCGTGATACAGGAAAGCAGGATTATATAACTTACTCATTGTGATACAGGAAATCAGGATTATATAACTTACTCTTTGTGATACAGGAAAGCAGGATTGTATAACTTACTGATTGTGATACAGGAAAGCAGGATTATATAACTTACACAATGTGAGATAGCAGAGCAGGATTGTATAACCTATACCGTATGAGATAGTAGAGCAGTATTTTATAACCTACACTGTATGAGCACAATCTTTCTACCAACTGTATGTTACCAATGCCAAACCTGCACAATGACTAAAAATTTTAAAAAGAAAAAGAAAAGAAAAATCACAAATATGAGATTCCTGAGAAGAATGTATCAAGAAGAGACAAGATCAGAAATGAAGAAATCAGGACTAAAGTGTGGGTTATAGCTGCGCTAGATTTTATTAGAAGGCAGCAAGTCAAATGGTTTGGCCATGCAAGTAGGTTACCAACTAACAGTATACCACAACAAGCAATGATGTACAGACCAGAGGGAAGCAGAGGAAGAGGTCGACCACGTAAACGATTAATGTAGGGAATAACAGAGTCCATGGGAATATCGATACATGAAGCCCATAAGCGGGCACTCTCCCGTTGTTTATACTTCACCTCGACACCGCAAGGTATAAGATGAACATGATGATGAGATGAGATGAGATGAGACTGTATGAGATAGCAAAGCGGGATTCTATATCCCATACCATATAAGATGGCAGAGCAGGATTATATAACCTACACCGTATGAGATCGCATAACAGGATTATACAGGCTATACCATGTAAGATGGCAAAGGAGGATTATATAACCTATATCATATTAGATAGTCGAGAACATTTATATAATCTACAACAACAAATGACAGACAGACAGCATCTCACTTATTATTATTTTAGTTTTATGTAACGGTTAATAAAATACAAGTTTGAAAATGTATAATGCATTTTATTATACTCGAATGCCCACGTTACCAAGCAATTAAGAACTAAATGTCTAAATCAAGCATTCATGTTATACACGAGTGCGTATTATACGCGAGATGTTTGGTATTTATTTGAATATGAACCCAGTCCTATTTGAGTAAGAGACGGAAGTCGTATCTCCAGGTCAACCTCTCCATATTCAACAAACGGTTACGTCTAATTTTAGCCGTATTTTAACTAAAAGCGAAATGTTAATGAGATCCCGTTCAAGTTGGTACATAGTCTAGGATAATGATCTCAAGCAACGGTTTTACCCACTTCAGTGGTTTCTTGTGCTCAAACATGGAAACTATGTTTCGTATTATGCAGATGAACTTGCACACTTGTCAGAGATCACTAGTGCTTACCGAAACCCAGCGTCTTCAGCAGTAGGAAGAAGACACCGCGTCTTGTAACCAAAGTGTCATGGCTACGATAAGTTGGTCCAAGTGACATCAACCCAATTTCCATCTTCTCCAACAGCCACTTAAGTGGTTGGTGCGTCAACCCTCAGTCACACTTGTCCTCTCTGTATCGTGTCGTTGCTGTTGGGTGGGTATGTATTCACAGCCTTTCTTGGGCTCTCAGACTGAGACAGGACCGCTGTACACAGTCTCGTTAATATAGCATGTATACTCCCAAGAGAACTATCAGCCTCGACAGCTGGAAGGCATGTCAAATATGCTGCCCACGGGTGTCATGCGGCCCTGTATTAACTCAAATGCGGCCCGAGACTCGTCAAGTTTCTAATGATTCGTTGGTTGTCTTTTATCATTGCAGTCATAATGCACACGATTCCGTCAGATCACAAAATACTGCAAATTACTACGACTGCTCACACGAAATCGGTATAAAAACTAAGAAATATAAACTCGATATTATCGGTCTGTGTCAAAGGAGTTACGAATGCAATTCGTAATCCCGCATACCGCGTTCGAAACACAGCTGTGATTTCGAAGTAGACCGCATTGATTTGGTTTGCATACAATGGTATGAGTGCCGGTAGTTCAGAAAACAATGGCAAACTACTGAACGCAAACTTGTCTAGGAATCACAAACTGCCACAAAATACTGGGGTTGACTGCTACGTCCTGTATAGGATATGGAACAAAAACCAAAGCCCAGGTCAATGAAAATTTACAAAACACAGCCTGGAAGGGGACTCTTGAAGACAATGGCTACCGGGCCAGCAAGCTAGCAGGGTAGCCGTTGCGTTAACGGGGTTTCTTGGTCAGGGGGTTGACCTTATTGACAGCTATCGGTAACACCGGGATTTGAACTGCTGCCTCCCAACGAAGACATGTCGGGGATCATTACAACTGACCATCAATATGGAGATGGCTCCTTTCGGTTGACACCAGTGACTTGTTTGGGATGGCACAGCTTGTCGACGTCTGCATGTTCAACTAAACATCAGTCAGTAATGCATTCCTTATACCCAGAGACCCAGTAGAAACGCAACTGAAGGTCCAGACAGGTCACATATGACCGAGTGGCTGGACACACTGATACATGCCATGTGGTCCAGCTAACTTGCATCTATGTAATAGGGCACTCAGGCGTGAAGGCAACGATCGAGCCGATCGGTTGATAGAACTGGCGTGATCCAACAAAAGAACGAACGAACTTTATTTTCAAAGGGTCACAAATCGGGCACAGGCCCGTCTTATATTCGGCCCTTCCAGTCGCTTATCTTTCGTTCATCACTGCATGTTACATTCACTTAGGAAAACACATTGTGAAATGAATGTTGTTAACATAAATAATGCATATTACGTTGTTATGAAACAGGCTGGCAGGCAGACACACGTACACACGAACATTCATAAGCAAATACATACATACCTGCACACATTCTTACATCATTTACACAAACTCTCACAGTTATGCACCCACTCAATAACACACAAATACACACTCCCTCGCATACACATATACTACTCACTCACAATCACGAACACAAGAGAGGGGGGGGGGGCTGCGTGGTCTCGAGGTATGGTGTCCGCCTCGAGTGCTGGAGGTCCCGGGTTCAAGCCCCGGTGATGACTGGGATTTTTTCACGTGGACTTCTAGTAATAAAATTTCCCCTGGTCTCTGGGTAGTGAGATCGGACGCCCGTGTGTATTGTTGCGTACGTAAAAAATCCCTTGGCAGTTGGAAATCGAAAAAGAGTAGCCTAACGGCGCTGCCCGGGCAAAATTTCGAGTTAAAAATCTACCCAAAGTATTTCATGATCCTCGCCGGTGCTACGGAGTTCGTGCACTGAGCTGAGTTTCTCCAGACTCAGATTTGAGTTAGGAGGAGAACGGAGCACTTATGGGTTGCACCCGTGTGCCGTGATGTTGATCCATCGACTAAACTAAACTAAACTAATCACGAACACACTAACAAAAGTGTAACCTACCTACTACTCACCCACACCCACGCCCGCCCGCCTCCCCCCTCCCGCCCGCACGCCCGCAAACGCACGCACGCACGCACGCACAGACAGACAGACAGACAGACAGACAGACAGACAGACAGACAGACAGACAGACAGACAGACAGACAGGCAGGCAGACAGACAGACAGACAGACATTTCTCTCTCTCTCTCTCTCTCTCTCTCTCTCTCTCTCTCTCTCTCTCTCTCTCTCTCTCGTTGGAAGGGTAATGGATGGCCAGACCTCACTAACGTCATAAAAGACGCTACACTGACAGATGACTTTAAGGACACTGGGGAATCTGCTTCCTTGTCTAATGTGAGGAAGCTGGGAGTGAGGCGGGATGCCGCCAGACAAACATTTTGTCAAGAGCACAAGACGTTTAATTAACCAACACAGAACTGTACGATCACTCGCTATATACTAGCGGGGATGGTGAGGAGGATACCAGAGCATGTGTGGACTGGCTGGGAGTGCGTTGCTGATGATCCTCAGTAATGACTAATCTCTCTGTCTGTCTGTTTCGGCTAGCACCGAGCGGAGATGGAGATGTGGCTTGGTCAACTGTCATTCGCTGACAGCCATTCCAGCAGTTCCCAGTTAGCTGGATCTAGCTCGCGTGAATAAAATAACTACAGGAAGGAAACTTACACGCCGGCAGCGTATTGGTGAAATGGTGCTAGCCCCAGAGGTTTAAAAGTCAATCGACACTCAGTGATTTTTGGGGTCAGTATCACGTCGGTAGGCCTTACTTCCTAAAACAATATTAGACTGGAGACTATGTTAATTCAACAATAATATCCGCTACTTGAGGAGGATTGGAACACCCGACCACTGGACTGGCAGGCCAGAACGCTAGCCATTTCGATATCAAGGCTGTGCATCCCTTGTGCCAGCTCTGCTTGCTTGCTTGCTTGTGTTCGTTGGCTTGAGCTCCAACGCGAAAGTCCTGTATGTCGGATGAAGACATCCTGTTGTCCAACATCAGTGTGATGTCATACAGGACCTGAGGTTTGCGTGAGTATCCGTTGTCCCATGTCTGGCTTATTGGTGTGCAGACTGGTGGTTCCTCGCCGTACAGGCAGACACTCTCCGACTTCGGAGGAATCAGCGATCCTATTGACTTCAGCCAGGACCCCGAAGGGACCTGTTGCCCAGGACGCTAGACGAGGACGCGTCAATAGGTCTTGGCCAGTATATAACCCGGCCCTGGTGCCTTGAAAACACCTCTGCGTCCCGTGCCAGCTCTAAAATGAGTCTCTATGTAAACACATTCACCGCGTGTGAAACAAGTGCACTAAGTGTGCCAAAACAATCCCTGAGTGCTCTAGGGCAGCATGACTCTCAAACTGACATTCATTCATCACGTGCCATGCCGGTCAGTGTGGGAGGTTGTGATTCGCAATCACCAGAGTCGTGGATCAGCTCTGTGTTCTTGTCCCGACCATGCTATGTGGTCAAGCCATCCAGCTATTTACTTCTCTGCCCCCCCCCCCCCCCCTCCCGACATTTCTCCTTAATCTTGTCACTTTTCGCCGAGTTCTCTAGTTTGTTTCTTCTCATAACGCACCCAAAACATTTGACTGTCTACGTCTTGTTTCTCTAATCAGTTTATGGTTTTCATTTGCCTCTTGTGGGATTCGCTCACAGGTTTCTCTGTCTGCCCATGGTATTCTTTGCATTTTCCTCAGAAACTGAAATACCTTAGCTATGAAATACGTCACGATTATTTAGACAGATCAGTAATGGCAGACATGATTTCTAGAAGAAGATGATCTAAATTTAACCGTTGGTTGTTTGGTTCATTTTTATTAGCCTCACACACAGTAGTGGACTGACGCTCAATCCTTAGCGTCCGCCACCTGTTCTGTGGTTTAGGAGCCCCTTAGTATTCAGCCAATATGTGTCCACACACTAACACATAGACACACATACACACAACCACATACACACACATACACACACACACACATACATATATATATATATATATCATCATTGGCACCTTGCCGTCTTGACAGACGATAGTTTGTGCTCTAAAAAGGCATAATAACTTTTAACTATGGCGGTAGCGAGTGTGACTGATAAGGCCAATTTGCGCTGTAAATGTCCGTTCACAGTGGGTGCATGTGAACACGTGGTCATTTCCACCATCATGCACCATCTTACGTCTCAAACGCTTGGTGTGTGACTTTTCTGCAATAATTTTCTCCTTTGACTTTATTCCATTTCTGATATTTGCCCTCCACGCAACACGTTCAGCGGCGACTTGCTCCCAATGTGCATTATCAATGCCTGTATCAATCATGTCCCGCTTACACACATCTTTGTATCGTAGTAGAGGCCGACCCTGAGATCTCTTACCCATCTGTAATTCACCAAAAAAGATATCCTTTGGTATTCTACCATCATCCATCCTCCTAAGATGTCCTATCCATCTAAGTCTACGAAGACTGAGCATGGAATAAACTGTCACACAACCTGATCTTTCCAATACTTCAGTATTTGTGATTTTGTCTTGCCACTTAATACCAAGAATTCTTCGCAGACACCGCATATGAAAGCTGTTTAAATTGTTCTCTTGGTGTGAGTAAGTTGTCCAGGTTTCACTGCCATAGAGAAGAGTACTAAGGACACAGGCTTGATAGACAAGGACTTTTGTTTTGGCAGTAAGCTTCCTGTTCTCCCAGACTCTTTTTCTTAACCTGTTCATTGTTGTTGCTGCCTTACCAATCCGGATGTTGATTTCCTGATCTAGGGATAATTTGCTATTTACCACTGATCCTAGATATGTAAAATGGTCTACTATCTCTAGTTCGGCGTCGTCAATAAAGATTGATGGTACCCCATGTGCACCTTGTGACATAATCTGTGTCTTCTTTTTGCTAATTGTTAAACCAAATTCAGAACAAGCATTGGAGAATGCAGATAGTAGACATTGCAATTCTTCCTCAGAGTGGGTCGTAACTGCAGCATCATCTGCAAAAAGCAACTCTCTGATCAGTACCCTCCTAATTTTGGTCTTAGCCTTCAATCTCTGAGCATTGTAGAGCGTGAGCCATCTGAGCGTGAGTGAATGTATATACCACCATCCTGATCACGAAATGCATATTTCAGTAGAAGTGAAAAGTATATTCCAAAGAGGGTGGGAGCTAGTACACAACCTTGCTTAACTCCACTCTTGATTTCAAATTCTTCAGAAGTTGCACCATCAAACTTGATTATACCCTTCATGCCTGTGTGGAACGATTCCACAATGGACAGAAGAGTTGGTGGGCAGCCAATCTTCTTTAGTGCCTTGAACAGACCCTCACGACTGACCAAATCAAATGCCTTTGTGAGGTCGATGAAGGCAATAAACAGTGGTTGATTCTGTTCACGGCATTTTTCTTGCATTTGTCGCAATGAGAATATCATATCAGTGGTAGACCGGTTCTGTCGAAAGCCACACTGTGATTCGGGGTAGACTTGATCTCCTAGGACTTGAAGTCTGCGCAGAACAATTCTGGCAAATACTTTTCCAACAATACACAGAAGTGAGATACCCCTATAGTTGTTACAGTCGCTCCGATCACCCTTGTTCTTGTACAGCGTTATGATGTTTGAATCTTTGAAATCCTGTGGGACTTGTCCTTCACGCCAGCATAGCTCTATTAGCTGGTGGATCTGTAGAGTGAGTGTTTCTTGCCCACTCCTGATAACCTCTATTGGAATCCCATCCTTACCTGGAGCCTTGCCAGATGCAAGTTCATTTATAGCACACTTAACTTCTGTTATGGTGGGAAGTGTGTCCAGGTGGTCAAGAGTTGGTAGAGCCTCTATGGCATTTAGGGCATCATCCGCTAGTTTGGTCTCACTTGAGTAAAGCTCCAAATAGTGCTCTACCCATCTGTCCATCTGCTGTTTCTTATCAGTGATGACTTCTCCAGTCAAGGTTTTCAGCGGTGCACTTCTTTTGATCACTGGACCACAGGCTTTCTTTATTCCTTCATACATGCTTCTTATGTCTCCCTTATCACTTGCGATTTGAATGGACTCACATAACTTGATCCAATAATCATTTGCACACTGCCTGGCAGCCTTTTGACATCCTTCCTAGCTTGCCTTAGCTCACTCAGAGTGTTACGCGTTGGTCTTTCCTTGTTTCTTAAGAGAGCTTTCTTCTTCTTATCAATCAAGGGCTGCAGAGTCTGCTCTTGGCCGCAAACCAGTCCTGCCTCTTATGATCCACAGTGCCGTAAACCCCTACGGCAGTTTTATAAAGAGTTTCCTTAATTTGACCCCACTTTTCATTTACTGTACAATTTTCTGGTGTATCAGTGAAAGCGTCTTCAAGTTGCTGTTGAAACTGAAAGCACTTTTCAGGATCATGAGTGTTAATAATATTAATCCTGGGGCTAGATTTGTGTTTAGCTGTGTAGATTCTCTTTGGTCTCAGTCTAACTCTTGCAACAACCAAAGAATGATCTGTATCACAGTCATATATATATATATAACGTGTGGTTTGTGGCGCCACACATAATTTGTTTCTAATAGGTGTATGAAGACCTCTGGAAAGCTATAACTATTGAGTCTACATACAATTTCTGCATAGCAGCAGTGTTCATATGTCGTTCTCTGCGCTTCTGTCTCTCTCTCTCTCTCTCTCTCTCTCTCTCTCTCTCTCTCTCTCTCTCTCTCTCTCTCTCTCTCTCTCTCTCTCTCTCTCTCTCTCTCTCTCTCTTCTCTCTCTCTCTCTCTCTCTCTCTCTCACGCACATTCACACACACACACCATATTTGGAAACGTGCCCCAGTTTAGTAACACATCTTCATGAAAACTGCAATCTGTAAAGATCAAGCGCAGACAACCGAAGGAGTATCGCCTGCGTGTGTGTGTTGTGCAGCTGGAGCAGTCGAGACGGTCCCCTGGGGGTGTTTTGGTGACGTGATAGAGATCAATATTACATATGTAGTGGATCGATTTCAGGTGAATGCATCTGACCTTGAGAATAAATTTGCTAGAAAGCCCAGTGAGATTACAGGCGTGTGTTGCAGGTCAAGGTGTTTTCGGAAATTGAGGCATACGAGTAAATGATGTATTCGGCAACAACAAACTCGCAACATGCTTCAGTTACTCCAAATTGGTATATTTATTACAGCATCTGTATTGGGTAGTTCTGACCTAAACCTCTTCTCCTATTCCTCCTCTTCATCCGCCTCCTCGTTCTACTTATTCTGTTTCATCTTCTATAAAAAAACGTGTCTAACACCATGTACCCAATGAAAGTGGTGTAAACGGTTCGTTTACTTACTTTACTAACTACAGAGGATGGTTAACTGTCTTGAGGTTTTTCATAACGTAGACTCAGTGTGCCCTTACTCACGATCTTGTAAACAGAAACAAAGGGAACTAGGTGTTAATGCGGGTGAGCAATACAGTGAGACAAGACTATACTGTAAGCACACGTTGGTTGTACCAGGACTAGGGGTGTTGATTGCAAGTCACCTGTCTCTTGCCTATAGGAAACGCTGTATAAAGACAAGATGGGTTAAACACTTCTTCTACGATGAAGCTCTTGTCTTGTTTGTGTGAGAATTAGCGCCTACTATTCCTTGTTTATGTGAGCACTCGCGCTTATTATGTGTGTGTTATTGACAGACAACGACAAAATTGTGTACCTAACTTCTCTATCTTGCAATATGTGTTGGAGTTGTAGAAGAAGACACCATTGTATGCACACATCTCTATTTTGTAATGTGTGTTTTGTTCACAGACAACGACACCTGTGTCTACACACGTCTCTGTCTAGTAATGTGTGTTATATCAGACAAAGACATTGTCTACACACGTCTCTATCTTGTAATGTCTCGTTTAGTGACACACAAATAAACCATTATGTATACACATCTTGCAATATATGTTTTATTGAGAGAAAAAGACACTATTATGAGCATATACATATTGTAAACTGTGCTTTATTGTCATCAAAGACACATTTCTGTATAAATCTCAACTTCAGCTTCCTCCAAATACCTGCGAACGTATTCATTCTTAAAGGAAATCGGGATAGACCGCATGCCCAAACCAGACTTTCAATTATTATTCACTGATACTTGGGAATCTGCTTCCTAGCCCAGAGATGGAGAATGAGAGGTAGAGAGAGAGAGAGAGAGAGAGAGAGAGAGAGAGAGAGAGAGAGAGAGAGAGAGAGAGAGAGAAGGGTGAGGGGAGAGAGCGAGAGAGAGAGAGAGAGAGAGAAGGGTGAGGGGAGAGAGCGAGAGCGAGAGAGAGAGAGAGAGAGAAGGGTGAGGGGAGAGAGCGAGAGCGAGAGAGAGAGAGAGAGAGAGAGAGAGAGAGAGAGAGAGAGAGAGAGAGAGAGAGAGAGATGAAAGCGAGGCAGACGCCCTTAAACATAAACATATCATGGGCACAAGTCATTTGATTAACCAACACATAACTGGTGCGATCAGTCGCCATCTTGAAGACGACCCTCACTAATCACAAACCTATGGATACAAGTGGTTCCGCTTGACCTTCATACATACAACTGTGTTTTCTCGCATCCTTTAGTGTGTGTTAAAAACGTGTAAGTACAAGAAATGATTTCGCTGGCCCATCTTGCTGATGGCTGTTATTGGTCTGTCTAAACCTATGGTTCTCAACCGGTGGGGAATTCCCCACCACCTTCCCCGGGGGGGGGGGGGGGGGGTGGAATTAAGATTATTTCAAGATCGCATTAATACAAGAACCAGTTACTTGTTACTGTTTTTTCATCTAAATTTTACGGTTCTGTGCTTCTCGCCCTAATGAAATTCGTTTTATAACGTAAGTAGACCCGCAAATCACGTTTGATGTAGATGTCTAGGCTTGTTCTAGTATGTGTTATTAAATTTAGCTTCCATTTTTATGTATACTTTGTAAGGGTTGGGGATTTATAGGGAGAACATTCGAAACGGGGGGGGGGGGGGGGGGGTGGCGTTCTGAACATATGGTAAAAGGGGGCATGGGCCAATAAAGGTTGAGAACCACTGGTCTAAACATTAAGAAGTGCAGGTGTGTTGGGGTCTGGTACAATATGAACGAGAGAGTCCCGGGCGTCAACTAATTGACTCATTTTAGCATTTAGTAAAATATCTGAAGCACTCAGGTGTGTTGTGACACCTGCATCGCAGACAATCGCAATTTATCAAATGAGTTGTACCTGGAGCGAGGTCGCTGAGTCTATGACAATTCGGGCTCCAAGTCGCGAGCGTCGAGGTCGTTACGTCTGTTTATATAATAATTGGTGTAGTCGATACACGTCGGCGAAAGAGAAATTTTATGAACTGGATGTTGCAAATTAGTTCCACTATGGTGTTTACAATAATCTCATCTCATCTCAGCTCATCTCACCATGTTCCTCTTGTACCTTGCGGTGTCGTGGTGAAGTATAAACAGCGAGAGAGTGCCCGCTTATAGGCTTCATGTATCGATATTCCCACGGCCTCTTCCTCTGCTTCCCTCTGGGCTGTACATCATTGCTTGTTGTGGTATACTGTTAGTTGGTAACCTACTTGCATGGCCAAACCATTTGACTTGTTGCTAGTAAAATATTCATCAGTATATGTTAGTGTTTATTATTATTCCGCTTATGTTCAGTTCAAGAAATTCTAAAACACATCAGCCCATAACCCAATGGTGGGCCGTAAGGGTACAATGATGGAGGCATCATTCTGGGTTAACAATAATAATATTTAACGTAAGGATGCCTTGACGGAAACATACAATTATTTCAAAGGGCAATTGGTGTATATTTTTTGCATTACAAAACGTGCACACTGAACCAGCTATTTTACCAATATCCCATATAGAGAGGAAAATATCCTCGTGTGGTTTTATTTGTAAAACCCCACAGGGTGATTTTTATAAACTATTACGGGTTAGAGTGGGAAGCTAACTTTAAGAAACACTTCCAGCCATGTTAAGGTTATACATCTAAACTGCCACTTTAGAGCCCGCCATAGCAGCGGTGTAGAGGAAATACTGTACTAGCACCTGGCTGTCTTGGCGATAGTTTGTTACATTATGCTTCAAAACAGGCACAATAACCTCTTTATATCAAAAGGCCTGGGCTAAACTGCAGAGACCATGTGTTGCCCATGTAGCATGGTCCCACTCTCGGCCTGCCTAGTTTACTCCAGAGGAAAAGCAATACCAATACATCTGGGACAATACAAGCAATAGAAGCTGCCGGATCAGCAAAACAATGCTCCAATTGTCCGCGTGTCGGAGATTCGATCCTATACCATTTGCCGACCAAGATGTAGGGCCTGGTCGGCCCTGCCATAATATTTAGTCATGGTTTCCTCGCACCAGAATAAGGCTTGTACCCTCTCAATTGCGCTCATCCACCAGAAACCGTTAGCACAATGTAGGGTATCGGATTTGGTGAGCGCCGCCCAACATTAAAGCTAACAGAAAGCAGTTAGTACCGTCTACTGTTATACGGTAGCTCAGCCATATCTGACTAAGACCCCGACTTCAAGAGGAAACAAGGTTATGTCAATACGGGCTGGCACATGTGAAACATTGACACTTTCAGGTCTCAGTAACCTAGTCAAGATCAGTGCCACATCCTCCGGTAAAAGTAAACAAGAAGGTACACAACCCTTTTGACGCTCCGGGGCGAACTGGGTATATAGTGCAAGGCCTATATGTGTACACCAATCGGCACTTGATGGGTGACGTGATGATTGTAACAAAGGCCACCTTTACTTCCCAGTACATTTGCTGGTACCCTATGGTAGGCTGGGTGGTTCTGGGACCCTCAGTTAAATCAACACTCGCGTCAAAGGAGATTCGAGCACATAACGACCTAACCGGCAAGAAAGCGTGCTAACAACTGCCCTAGCGTGGCTTCCTCCATCTTTTGGGAGGACACAACATTGATGGCATTCATGGTGGCAGCCAGATATTTTAGCATTCTGACACAGAGTTTATTTTAGATTCCGA
This sequence comes from Cepaea nemoralis, assembly GCA_014155875.1. NCBI lineage: Eukaryota > Metazoa > Mollusca > Gastropoda > Stylommatophora > Helicidae > Cepaea > Cepaea nemoralis. The sequence continues at coordinate 391,250 of JACEFZ010013952.1, read as the reverse complement.
TACAGAGATTATTCTAGAGTGTTATACTTAGATTATTATAGATTATCCTACATAGATTCTAACCCAGAATAATTATTCTAGATTCTGCTATAGAGATTATTCTAGATTCTGCTGCATAGATTATTCCACATTTTGCGACATAGATGATTCTGCATTCTGCTAAAGAGATTATTATAAATTATGCTGCATACATTCTATCGAGATTATTTTAGATTCTAATGCAGATATTATTCCAGACTCTTCTAAACAGATTATTCCAGATTCAGCTACAGAGATTATTATAGGTTAAGCTACAGAGATTGTTTATAGGTTAAGCTACAGATATTATTATAGGTTCTGCTACAGAGATTATTATAGATTCTGCTACAGAGGTTATTCAAGACACCACTACAGAGATTATTATAGATTATGTTACAGAGATTATTCTATATTTTTATGCATAGATTATTCTAGGTTCTGCTCCATAAAATATTCTAGATTATTCTACACATATTATTCTAGATTCTGTTACTGAGATTATTCTAGATTTCGTCTACTGAGATTATTCCAGATTCTGCTATAGGTTATTATACATTCTGCTACAGCGGCTATTATAGATTCTGCTACTAGAGGTTAGTCTAGATACTGCAATATAGAGTATTCTAGATTCTGCTACATATATTATTCTATATTCTTATACAGAGACTTTTGCAGATTCTTCTACACAGATTATTGAAGATTCTGCTGAAGAGATTGTTTCTAGATTCCGCAAATCGAAAACATATTAAGAAGATTGTGTTGTCATAGAAAAAAACTGATCATTTCGTTGGCTTCGTTATCCATCGTATTTTGATTATTCTTTTCTCGTTCAGCCTGGCATCGCGAGCTGCATCATATATCATAACTGCTTATGTCTTTCTTGACTTGGTCACAATGTATGCCATGGATGAATAAAAAGTTAGTTGCATATCCTTTAAAAGACGTTGCAGTCAATCCTAGCATGTATTGCTTGTTTGTGATGTACTAGACAATTTTGTGTTCAGTAATTTGTCATTGCTTTCTGAACGACTGTCGCCTCTTACCATTGAAATTATCACATAACTATCTCAGTTTAACTACTGCACATACTGGAGAGCAAAATTTAGGAGGAGAAGGAGGAGGAGGAGGAGGAGGGGGGGGGGAGAAGGAAGCTGCAAAAAGACGTTTGTGAAGCAGCTACACCATGCAGGCATGCGAGGCCATTGGGCCCAGACTTATTCAGGGATGAAGAGAATTGGTGAGAATTGGGGAACGGCTGGCCGAGTGGCTAGAATGCCGGGCTCTCCTTCGGGAGACCCGGGTTCGAATCCTCGGTAAGGTGTGGAGTTTTTTTTCTGACCGGGGCAAAAAGAAAACTCTAGCCTGCAAAGTTCGCGGCGACTGCACTAGCCAGGCGGCCTTAATTCCTCAGGTTGAAGACCCCCCCCCCCCCCCCCCCCCCCTACACCGCAAGGTACTATAGGCAGTAAATGACAGTTTTGACAGAGACATAATCAGCCTCCTTCAACACGATTCTTCTGACTAAGATGATGATGATGGCGATGATGATGACAATGACGATGATGATGAAGCCGGCAATTAATATGATGATGACGGTGATGATCATTATGATGATGATCATGTAGATGATGATAATGACTACGACGAATACGACGATTTTAATGATACAGGTGATGATCATAACGATGACAACGGCGATGATGTTAAAGACGACGAGGATGATATGATGCTGATGATGATGATAACGACGATGAAGACGATGCCACCGACGACACGATGATGATGATGATGATGACGACGACAACGACGACTACGATGATGATTATGACAACGACGCGAGTGATGATGGTGATGATAATCATGATAATTATGACAACGAGGACAATGTTGGTGATAATAATGATGATGATCACGACGATAATGATGATGTTAACGAGGCAGATGATGATAATGACAATAATGATGATGATGTTGTGAGAGATCCATTAGATTCTAGTTTATCGTATGTGCAGTTTCATATCTGTAACACCTGTTCTGCAAAGTTTAATTTACGATATTGATTGTTGGTCATTGTGCCCTCCAGTATTATTCCATATGTACAGTATATGCGTGTTTGCTCATCTGTGAACCCAGCACACAATGCCCGCACATGCTTATGTAACACAGTTGATATAGTTCATGGTTCAGACGCCTGGCAGAGATCCGAACTGAACCCACCCTTCCCTGACGCCCAGCTATGAACACTTGTCATTAATAATACAGGACGATGGAACTGAGATAACATACCTTTATATATGAATGTCTACCTACCTACCTAAATGTCTACTAAACGACCTCTCTATAAGCATACTTAGAGGCAGAATGGCAAATATACTATCAAACGTTCATGCGTGCATCCATTCATCGGTCTATATACACGTATATTGCACACGTAGACAGAAGGCAGGCAGGCAGGCAGGCAGACAGATGGACAGACTGACAGGCAGACTTTTACTCACGTGGTTGCGTGGACTTAAATATAGATACATAACCAATTAGATAACTTTATAGCATACGAACTGCCTTCTTCAGATGTCTGGTGTTGAGCAGGCATTGGCGATCATGACTCCCCACTCATCTCTGTGATCTAATATTCTAGTTGATATCGTTCATATTATTATTTGCTGACTAGTAGTTTATACTTCCCACATACATATTTCTCTGCGTTCCGTTGCTTCTGTTGCCCATTTGTCTACACAAGGCTAATTTCTTTGACCTACTCATTCTGTCGATATGACCTATAACTTTCATTTATAATTTCAGTAAATATATGAAATAACCATTTTAAAATAGTCCGTAATAACATAAATGGTTAGCATTGCTAGCAGGAATCAAGGATGAATATAATCAATACTGAAAATATATTCCGCAAGTTTTATGCCGAATGCCTGTGTGATGTTTCGGTTTAGTCGACTGGTGGTGGTGTAACTCTGCAGATGTGGAGGCAGTAAACTCATTTTGTCTTGAGTAAATAAATACTATGTTTCACAATCCCAGCATGTCGGGTGTGAAATCGCTTAGCAATTGTTTTTACTATCGTATGGGTATCGGTCGTTCAGAAAACAATGACAAACTACTGAACGTAAATCTCCCTAAAAATGTACAAACAACTAATAAATGATGGGGATGACTACAATGCCCCATAAAGAACATCCAACTAATTGTAGGTTTGCAAAAGATGTTATAAATTTAGTCGTGTACTGTATTTAGCATGCACATGAGTTACCTGCCACGGAGTGCTGAGTATTTTCATATGCAGTTTCATGAAATCTTGTAAATTAACTTTTTGCGAAAAAGGTTAAATGTTTGTATATTTATACAAAAGTATATACACATTGTCTTAGCTTCAAATACCTGAATACTGCACGTTTCTGAAATGAACAGAGTCGGTCGTTTACTATTGAATCGAGTGGTAATCATCCCAGATTACTGAACAGCAGAACTACAGACAGACACACGGATAGACAGCCAGATACATATGATTCGAAATACATATTGAATTAATTATGTGACCACAGTTAAGTCAATAATTTCAACAACATTATCTAGTGGACAATAAAGAGAAACACATGATATACGTAAGTCTCTCACCAGAAACCGGGAATTCCTCGATTTCCTGTCCCTACTTTCCTAGACCTGGTTGGTGAGTCTTGAGCAATGGATGGCACGGCGTCTGCCGTGACTTCATCCGTGTGGACCATTATGACGTCACTCAGTTCCATATAGCATACCGGTAATCCAAACGGTAAATGTATGTGTCACCGTGACCCTATCCTTGGCCAGGCGCGCGATCATGGCAGTTTGGTCAGCTGACACGCCATAGCTGGTAGACCACGCGGATGTCGTCGTGTTTGAGGCAGAAGCCTGTGAGAGGAACTCGGCTAGAATGTCACCTGTGAAGGAAAATACAGAATTCATTTAGGTTTAATTTGTGAAATCATGGTAAATAATGATGATATGATGTGGTGAATACAGTGTTATGGTAAATAATAATGATATGATGTGGTGAATACAGTGTTATGGTAAATTATGATATGATGTGGTGAATACAGTGTCATGGTAAATATTGATATGATGTGAATACGGTGTCATGGTAAATAATAATGATGTGATGTGGTGAATACAGCGTCGGCGGGGTTTACTTTCCTGGATATTTAATGGTACCAATTTTAGGCTGAGTCAGCCTGAAAACCAGGGTCATTTTAAAAAAAAATCCCCTTCGGTGGTTAATCGAACCCAGGAGCACTGGGCAGGCAGTGAAACGAGGAAGTCGCTGCTCTACCGGGTGCCCGCTGCCACAGTGCACTCGGATATAATATTGCTCTACGTCAGTCCTATGAAGAGCGGCTAGCCGAGTGGCTAATATGACGAATTCTCCGTTGGAAGACCCGGGTTCGAGTCCCTCGTAACGTGTGAATTTGTTCTGAAGTAAACCCTAACCTGCACAGTTCGCGGCGACTGCACTAGCCAGGCGGCCTTAATTTCTCGGGCTCAAGAACCCCTCTGTGTTATAATGCAAGGAACCATAGGCAGTAGATGATACTTTTTTTTAATGTGACAGACAGTCAGTCTATTGACGATGTCTTCCCACTTGCTTCTATGTCCACATCCTGCTAGTCTCATTCGACTTAGTCCACCAGTATGGCTGCCATAAGAATGCCACATCTCGTGTTTATTGCGTTAGTCAGCCGCTCTCGTTAAATTCCCAGCTGCTCCAGGGCCACTATATTTGTTTGCTTTTGTTTCCATGACATGCCACCTCATGTTCTACATGTCTCGCGCGTCTACTTGATTGTCCAATTGCTTGTCTGTACTTCTTCCCCATTCAGTACTATTGTTAGCTGTGTGTCCCTGTACAGGATGTTGCAATTAACACTGGCATTTATTGGCTCTTTGTGATAGACTAGGCAATTCTTTAGTTCAGTAGTTTGCCATGGCTTTCTCAACCACTGACTCTCATGCTCTCAAATTCAAAACAAAGTGATCTACTCCCTAATCGCCCGCTGCATATGTCGAACCATCGACCAGGTTTGAAATTGTATTGACTAACACTGAAGCCACAAACACAAGCTTCACATCGTCATCATAACTGCAGCAGAACCTGGCTCTCATCACGGTCAAGGCTCTCGATCCCAGGCCATTTCCATGTCTCATGTATTTTTATGTCTCAAGTATCTGCAATCTTTTGTGCCAGTCGTCGTACTGGCTGACCCCAACTGAATGGGAACTGTGTCTTACATCGTGGTTCATGCCAGATAGACCACTGTCATGTTTTAATATGCCCAAAGTGTTTCAATTTCCCAGACATGATATCGTTTGCAAGTAAGTTTTCTTAAATTTTTAGAATGTCAGTAGTTTGCTTGCGTGTGCACGTGTGTGTGTGTGTGTGTGTGTGTGTGTGTGTGTGTGTGTGTGTGTGTGTGTGTGTGTGTGTGTGTGTGTGTGTGTGTGTGTGTCTCTATCTCTTTTCTCTCTCTCTGTCTCTCTGTCTTTCTCACTCACACACACACACATACACACACACATACACACACATACACACACACATACACACACACATACACACACACACACATGCACACACGTACACACACATACACACACGTACACACACATACACACACATACACACATACACACACATACACACACATACACACACACATACACACACATACACACATATACACACACATACACACACATACACACACATACACACACATACACACACACACCCATACACACACATACACACACACATACACACACACATACACACACACATACACACACATACACACACACATACACACACATACACACACATACACACACACATACACACACATACACACACACACATACACACACACACACATACACACACACATACATACACACACACACAATGAGCCGGAACAGCCCAGTAGCTAGGACATTTGCCTGCGTCCCTATGGTCTAAACCACTTCGATGGGGAGGGGGGAGGGGGGTTTGTTTTTGTTATTGCTGTTGGTTGTTGGTAGTTGTTATTGGCTGTTGTTGTTGGTGGTGGTAGTGGTGTTTATTGGCTGTTGTTGTTGTTGGTGGTGGTGGTGATTGTTGTTGGTTGTTGTTGGTTGTTGTTGTTGATTGTTGTTGTCGGTTGTTATTATTGGTGTTGTTGTTGGTTGTTATTACTGTTATTGTAGTTGTAGTTGTTGGTGGTGGTGGTGGTGGTGGCGACGGTGGTGGTGGTGGTGGTGGTGACGGTGGTGGTGGTTTTGTATTAAATTGACCTGTGCTCCCAGGTTGACCCAGCCTACAATTGGTACCGGAAAATATTTTGGGGAAAAAATGGTAGCCAATGTGATATTCACCACATCACCACAGTCGTGCTCCGATGTGTCTATACAATCATGGGGCAGGCACTATATACCCAGTAGGCCTCAAAGTGTGGGACAGTTTCAGTTACCACTTTTGTAACTACCACGCGCGTGCGTGCGCGCGCACACACACACACACACACACACACACACACACACACACACAAACGCTCTCACAGACCCACACAAACTCACACAAAGAATACGGACGGAAATCGAACCTTTTGAACGTGAGTGTTACGAAAACATTCTTATGGCGATATTGTGGATCAAGAAGAACAAGAATGACTAACTTTCTTTCTTCTTTCTTCTTCTGCCTTTCATCTCCCATAGACCACAGGACATCAAACAACTCACGCTAAGCCTGTGTAGACTTGCTCATAATGGCTAGGATTGCGCAGCTGAAGTTTTCTATGGGATGGACTAGACTCAGACTAAACAAGACCTGACAATTCAGTCCATCACTACTATAACAATAGTGTGTATGGACTACGCTTGAGTTCAAAGCGAGCGAGCGGGAATAAAAAGAACACTGACAACTGATTCATAACTGTGGCTTTATCAGAGGATACAGTTGTTCAGGTAACGCAGTAATGAAAGGCTCTTGAAATGTGAGGCATAGTGATTTGCGCCCTCATTTCACAGCACTCTTGTCCCAGAATACTTCAAGTTCAATAGGATTTTTCCTTTAGCCGCATGATCATTTGAGGCTTTCCGAGGCTCGTAAATGAGTAACCACAGAGTTCTCTGGAAATGTTAGGTTTTCTGAGGCAATCACAATCTCGTGAATTCGGAACAATTGTGGTAATGTCTATCTCCGTCTTATTCTGGTAAATTCTCTCAAAACAAAAGGTAGAGGATCATTTCCGAAGCCGTGAAGAATATTGGGCATATGGTGCAGGCGCCATATTTCACAGACCAATTGACACATTTATAGCTGGAACACAAGGCCATATTTACGTTCCTGGACTTTTTCTGCTACCCATTTTAGGCAAGATCGACTTGGATCCGTCTTGTCTCGTAAACTGGGTAATGCCAGACTCAGTCCCAGTCTCGTAAATTGGCCACCACAGTAGAATGTCAGACTCTACGGTCGTCACTGTCTCGACAATGGCTACACTGTGTTAATGTCAATCTCCACCCAAGTCTCGTAAGTTGGCTGCAAAGTGGGAAAATGTCAGACTGGGCGCCAGGCTCAAAGATTGGGTACTACAGTGCTCTCTGTAAACATCAATCAGCGAGGAATGTAGAAAGTCACGCCGTCGTAATATGTGGTGCATTTGTAAAGATCTGTTAGCCTACAACAGGAGTTAGTCTATCGAGGGGTTACTTTCAAGCTGTATCAGTAGCATCAACAACATGTCCTACTACACTAGCATTACAGATGTGATATCATAATAACATTCACAAAATAAGTCACAGTCAGATTACTAGAATCGCATATGCTAGGATCAGATATATTAGAATCACATATGCTAGGATCAGATATACTAGAATCATCATTGGCACCTTTCCGTCTTGACAGACGATAGTTTGGTACATTGTGATTCAAAAAGGCTTAATAACTACGACCCATGGCGGTGGCGAGTGTAGCTGGTAAGGCCAATTCTTGCTACAAATGTTTGCCCACAGTAGATGCATGTGAAAACATGGTCATTTCCACCATTGTGCACCATCTTACGTCTCTCACGCTCTGTGTGTGCTTTATCTGCAATCATTTTCTCCTTTGTCTTTGTTCCATTTCTGATAGTTGCCCTCCATGCAACACGTTCAGCGGCGACTTGCTCCCAGTGTGCATTATCAATGCCTGTATCAATCATGTCCCGCTTACACACATCTTTGTATCGCAGTAGAGGCCGACCCTGAGATCTCCTACCCGTCTGTAATTCACCAAAAAAGATGTCCTTTGGTATTCTACCATCATCCATCCTCCTAACATGTCCTATCCATCTAAGTCTACGAAGACTGAGCATGGAATACACCGTCACACAACCTGATCTTTCCAATACTTCAGTATTTGTGATTTTGTCTTGCTACTTAATACCAAGTATTCTTCACAGACACCGTATATGAAAGCTGTTTAAACGTTTCTCTTGGTGTGAGTAAGTTGTCCAGGTTTCACTGCCATAAAGAAGAGTACTAAGGACACAGGCTTGGTAGACGAGGACTTTTGTTTTGGCAGTAAGCTTCCTGTTCTCCCAGACTCTTTTTGCTAACATGTTCATTGTTGTTGCTGCCTTGCCAATCCTGATGTTGATTTCCTGATCGAGGGATAATTTGCTATTTACCTCTGATCCTAGATATGTAAAATGGTCTACTATCTCCAGTTCAGCGTCGCTAATAAAGATTGATGGTACATCGTGTGCACCTTGTGACATAACCTGTGTCTTCTTTTTGTTAATTGTTAAACCAAATTCAGAACAAGCATTGGAGAATGCGGATAGTAGTAGATGTAATTCTTCCTCAGAGTGGGTCGTAATCGCAGCATCATCCGCAAAAAGCAACTCTCTGATTAGTACCCTCCTAATTTTGGTCTTGGCCTTCAATCTATGAGCATTATAGAGGCCACAATCTGATCGTGAGTGAATGTATATACCGGCATCCTGATCACGAAAGGCATATTTCAGTAGAAGTGAAAAGTATATCCCAAAGAGGGTGGGGGATAGTACAACCTTGCTTAACTCCACTCTTGGTTTCAAACTCTTCTGAAGTTGAGCCATCAAACTTGATTATACCCTTCATGCCTGTGTGGAACGATTCCACAATGGACAGAAGAGTTGGTGGGCAGCCAATCTTCTTTAGTGCTTTGAACAGACCCTCACGACTGACCAAATCGAATGCCTTTGTGAGGTCGATGAAGGCAATAAACAGTGGCTGATTTTGTTCCCGGCATTTTTCTTGCATCTGTCGCAATGAGAATATCATATCAATGGTAGACCGGTTCTGACGGAAGCCGCACTGTGATTCGGGGTAGACTTGATCTCCCAGGACTTGAAGTCTGCGCAGAACAATTCTGGCAAATACTTTCCCAACAATACACAGAAGTGAGATACCCCTATAGTTGTTACAGTCGCTCCGATCGCCCTTGTTCTTGTACAGCGTTATGATGTTTGAATCTTTGAAATCCTGTGGAACTTGTCCTTCTCGCCAGCATAGCTCTATAAGATGGTGGATCTGTAGAATGAGTGTGTCTTGCCCACTCCTGATTACCTCTATTGGAATCCCATACTTACCTGGAGCCTTGCCAGATGCAAGCTCATTTATAGCACACTTAACTTCTGTTATGGTGGGAAGTGTGTCCAGGTGGTCAAGAGTTGGCAGGGCCTTTATAACGCTGAGGGCATCATCCGCTAATTTGGTCTCACTTGAGTAAAGCTCTAAATAGTGCTCGACCCATCTATCCATCTGCTGTTTCTTATCAGTGATGATTTCTCCAGTCAAGGTTTTCAGCGGTGCACTTCTTTTGCACATTGAACCACAGGCTTTCTTTATCCCTTCATACACGCTTCTGATGTTTCCCTTATCACTTGCGATTTGAATGGACTCACATAACTTGATCCAATAGTCATTCGCACACTGCCTAGCAGCCTTTTGCACATCCTTCCTGGCTTGCTTCAGCTCACGCAGAGTGTTACGCGTTGTTCTTTCCTTGTTTCTTAAGAGAGCTATCTTCTTTTTATCAATCAAGGGCTGCAGTATCTGGCTGTTTGCCGTAAACCAGTCCTGCCTCTTATTATCCACAGTGCCTTAAACACTTACCGTTGTTTTATAAATAGTTTCCTTAAGTTTACTCCATTTATCATTTACTATACAATTTTCTGATGTATCAGTGAAAGCGTCTTCCAGTTGCTGTTGAAATTCAAAGCACTTTCCAGGATCGTGGGTGTTAATAATATTAATCTATACTAGAATCACATGTACTAGAATCACATATACTAGAATCACATATGCTAGAATCACATATACTAGAATCACATATGCTGGAATCACAAATACTAAAATCACATGCACTATTCTTCATGAACACTGCAGCTAAATCTAAGCATATGAACGTTCCCTTCAACTAACCTCCACCGTACTCCTTCAGTCGTGTAGATTCCGAAGCTGACAAACGAGCAGACTAACCTTCCTTATCCCCACGACGCTAACGGCTACAGCCACACGAGTTCATACAACTTTAAACTCACCAGCTGTGACACGACTCTAACTAAATCAATAAGATACACATTGCATTGTTTGACTAGAACAATTGTGATCGTACAGCTCGTAGTACTCCCAGCGCTGGGAGAAAGTTAAACCTGCTTCGTGTCATCGGGGTAAAACCAAGGTAGCAGGCAACAACAGGACGTGCATACAGGCACTGAATCCTACATGCAACATAGAAACGTCATAGCGTCTTGTTTGTTTTCCCAGACTCTAAACCACAGTTATTGGAGGCGATACATTTGGTATGGGTTTTAGTTTTTTTTTTTTTTAAATATGTTAACTACATACGAATATCTCCATCAGTGTTCCAGTCTCCTCCCGTAGATCAAACAAGAAGGCTCCCAGCACAGGGCACATACTTCTTTGTGCTGACGAGGTTCCACGTATTTGTATGCTAGAATCACACATACTTCTTCTTCTTCTTTTCGTTCATCCGGAGTGTTTTTTTTCAGATGTGATTGCGGTGTGTCTGTTATGCGCCCTTGGGCCGAAACCCGTAGGCCAACACATCCGACAATAGGGTGCTTTTTTGACCAGGTAGCATTCCTGGGAGAATCACACATACTAGAATCACACATACTAGAATCACATATACTACAATCACATATATTAGAATCACAAATAATAGAATCACATATGCTAGAATCACATATGCTAGAATCACATATGCTAGAATCACACATACTAGAATCACATATACTAGAATCACATATATTAGAATCACATATATTAGAATAACATATGCTAGAATCACATATATTATAATCACATATGCTAGAATCACATATGCTAGAATCACATTACTATAATCGCATATACTATAATCACATAGTAATATTGACGATATGAGAAAAACGGCTGTGATTGATGCTGAACTCAATCGTCTTAACATTGATATTGCTGGCCTGCAGGAGACTCGCCTCGCTGAGGAAGGGTCATTCAGGGAAAACAATTACACCTTTTTTTTGGAAGGGTAGAGGACAGGCAGAAAAAAGGCAACATGGTGTGGGCTTTGCAGTGAAGAATTCGCTACTGGGAATGATTGATATCCCAGCTGGAGGTAATGAAAGATTTGCCACCATTATCACTGCATATGCACCGACACTCGCTTCCTCTGATGATGTGAAGGATACGTTCTATGAGCAGCTAGACTCTGTGATCAAAGCAGTTCCAAAATCCGACTACATTTATATGCTCGGCGATTTCAATGCTCGTGTGGGCAAGGACTCGAGTTCATGGCCAGTGTGCCTTGGAAAATACAACATCGGTCGCATGAATGATAATGGGCAAAGGCTGCTGGAGCATTGCACTAGAAATGACCTATGTATTACAAACTCCTATTTTAAAACAAAAGAGTTGCATAAGGTCACATGGAAACATCCAAGATCCGGCCATTGGCATCAGCTGGACTTCATTATCACACGGCGACAACATCTGAACCATACATCATTAACTCGAAGTTACCACAGTGCTGACTGTGATACAGATCATTCTTTGGTTGTTGCAAGGGTTAGACTGAGGCCAAAGAGAATCTACACAGCTAAACACACATCTAGCCCCAGGGTTAATATTATTAACACTCACGATCCTGGAAAGTGCTTTGAATTTCAACAGCAACTTGAAGACGCTTTCACTGATACATCAGAAAATTGTATAGTAAATGATAAATGGAGTAAACTTAAGGAAACTATTTATAAAACAGCGGTAGGGGTCTACGGCACTGTGGATCATAAGAGGCAGGACTGGTTTGCGGCAAACAGCCAGATACTGCAGCCCTTGATTGATAAAAAGAAGATAGCTCTCTTAAGAAACAAGGAAAGACCAACGCGTAACACTCTGAGTGAGCTGAAGCAAGCAAGGAAGGATGTGCAAAAGGCTGCAAAAGGTGCGAATGACTATTGGATCAAGTCATGTGAGTCCATTCAAATCGCAAGTGATAAGGGAAACATCAGAAGCATGTATGAAGGGATAAAGAAAGCTGTGGTCCAATGATCAAAAGAAGTGCACCGCTGAAAACCTTGACTGGAGAAATCATCACTGATAAGAAACAGCAGATGGATAGATGGGTAGAGCACTATTTAGAGCTTTACTCAAGTGAGACCAAGCTAGCGGATGATGCCCTCAACGCCATAGAGGCCCTGCCAACTCTTGACCACCTGGACACACTTCCCACCATAACAGAAGTTAAGTGTGCTATAAATGAACTTGCATCTGGCAAGGCTCCAGGTAAGGATGGGATTCCAATAGAGGTTATCAGGAGTGGGCAAGACACACTCACTCTACAGATCCACCAGCTAATAGAGCTGTGCTGGCGAGAAGGACAAGTCCCACAGGATTTCAAAGATTCAAACATCATAACGCTGTACAAGAACAAGGGCGATCGGAGCGACTGTAACAACTATAGGGGTATCTCACTTCTGTGTATTGTTGGGAAAGTATTTGCTAGAATTGTTCTGCGCAGACTTCAAGTCCTGGGAGATCAAGTCTACCCCGAATCACAGTGCGGCTTCCGTCAGAACCGGTCTACCATTGATATGATATTCTCATTGCGACAGATGCAAGAAAAATGCCGGGAACAAAATCAGCCACTGTTTATTGCCTTCATCGACCTCACAAAGGCATTCGATTTGGTCAGTCGTGAGGGTCTGTTCAAAGCACTAAAGAAGATTGGCTGCCCACCAACTCTTCTAGTCCATTGTGGAATCGTTCCACACAGGCATGAAGGGTATAATCAAGTTTGATGGCTCAACTTCAGAAGAGTTTGAAATCAAGAGTGGAGTTAAGCAAGGTTGTGTACTATCCCCCACCTTCTTTGTGATATACTTTTCACTTCTACTGAAATATGCCTTTCGTGATCAGGATGACGGTATATACATTCACTCACGCTCAGATGGTGGCCTCTATAATGCTCAGAGATTGAAGGCCAAGACCAAAATTAGGAGGGTACTAATCAGAGAGTTGCTTTTTGTGGATGATGCTGCGATTACGACCCACTCTGAGGAAGAATTACAACATCTACTATCTGCATTCTCCAATGCTTGTTCTGAATTTAGGTTTAACAATTAACAAAAAGAAGACACAGATTATGTCACAAGGTGCACATGGTGTACCATCAATCTTTATTGACGACGCCGAACTGGAGATAGTAGACCATTTTACATATCTAGGATCAGAGGTAAATAGCAAATTATCCCTCGATCAGGAAATCAACATCAGGATTGGCAAGGCAGCAACAACAATGAACATGTTAGCAAAAAGAGTCTGGGAGAACAGGAAGCTTACTGCCAAAACAAAAGTCCTCGTCTACCAAGCCTGTGTCCTTAGTACTCTTCTTTATGGCAGTGAAACCTGGACAACTTACTCACGCCAAGAGAAACGTTTAAACAGCTTTCATATGCGGTGTCTGCGAAGAATACTTGGTATTAAGTGGCAAGACAAAATCACAAATACTGAAGTATTGGAAAGATCAGGTTGTGTGACGGTGTATTCCATGCTCAGTCTTCGTAGACTTAGATGGATAGGACACGTTAGGAGGATGGATGATGGTAGAATACCAAAGGACATCTTTTTTGGTGAATTACAGACGGGTAGGAGATCTCAGGGTCGGCCTCTACTACGATACAAAGATGTGTGTAAGCGGGACATGATTGATACAGGCATTGATAATGCACATTGGGAGCACGTCGCCGCTGAACGTGTTGCTTGGAGGGCAACTATCAGAAATGGAATAAAGACAAAGGAGAAAATGATTGCAGATAAAGCACACACAGAGTGTGAGAGACGTAAGATGGTGCAAAATGGTGGAAATGACCATGTTTTCACATGCACCTACTGTGGGCAAACATTTGCAGCAAGAATTGGCCTTACCAGCCACACTCGCCACCGCCATGGATCGTAGTTATTAAGTCTTTTTGAAGCACAATGTATCAAACTATCGTCTGTCAAGACGGAAAGGTGCCAATGTAATGTATGATGTGAGTGAGAGAGTTAGTGAGTCGGGGGGGGGGGGGGGGGGGAGAGAGAGAGAGAGAGGAGAGAGAGAGAGAGAGAGAGAGAGAGAGAGAGAGAGAGAGAGAGAGAGAGAGAGAGAGAGAGAGAGAGAGAAGGAAAAGAGAGAGAGAGAGAGTTGAATTGCATCACTAATTTTTACGCTACACAATGTATATGTACAATTTTTTCTCCACTTCTTACATTTTTTGCGAGAATGCTCACGACAATCATCAGTGTCTCAACTGTGTGTAAGTGTGGGAGTTTTTTTTCTTATTAGTTTCAGTGATCATATATGTGTTTAGATGTGAGGGTGTTTGTATGGTGTGCATGTGAGGGATGTGTGTGTGTGTGTGTGTGGTGTGGGGGGGGGGGATGTATGTGTGGAGAGGTTGTATGTGGGGAATGTGTATGGGTTGATGGGTGATGTGTGGATGGGTGAAGGGATGTGTAGTCGGTGGGGGATGTATGTGTGTGTGAGGGATGTGTGTGTGTGTGTGGGGGGGGGGATATTTCTGAGGATTATTGGAAGTATGTGTGTGTTGGTGGGTTGGGGGTGTAGGTTGAGAGTGTGTATTTGAGTGGGTGAATGGGTGTGTAGGAGATTGTGTGGGTTGGGGGATGGGTGTGTAATGGATGTGGGGAATGAGTGTGTGTGTGTGTTGGGGGGGGGGGGGGGGGTGTCTGTCAATGGGATATGTCTCTGTGGGTGGTAGTGTGTGAGTGTGGATGGGGTAAGTGTGAGTGGGTGGAGGATGTATGTGTGGGTGGTGAGGATGTTTGTAGGTGGGGGATGTGTGGGTGGGTGGGGAGACGTGTGAGTGGGTGAGAGGTGTGGGCGGGGATGTGTATGAGGAAAGCATGTGGGGGATGTGTGTGTGTGTGGGGGGAATGTGTTTATGGGTGGAGTTTTGTGTGGGAGGGGAGATGTGTGAGAGGTGGGGGAGGTGTGGGATGTTCAGGTGGATGATGGATGTATGTGAGGATGGGGGATGTGTGTTTGGCTGGGTGGTTGGGGTGTGTGTGGGTGGGAGGGTAGATGAGAGATGCATGTGTTGATGGGCGGGTGGGTGATGTGTGGGTGTGAGTGGTTGATGAATGAGTACGTGAGTGGGTGGATGTGTGTGAGAGATGAGTGTATGGTTGGGGGATGTGTGTGTTTGTGGGAAGATGTGTGTGTGCGGCGGATGTGTGTGGGTGGGGTATATGTGGGTGGTGGGGTGTGTGTGGGTGGGAGGTGTGTGTGTTTTTTGGTGTTTATGGGTAGGGGATATGTGTGGGCAGGTGGGGAGATGTGTTTGCGGGTGGGGATGTGTGTATAGGTGGGGGATGTGTAGTTGAGAGGTGGCGGATATTGGGTGGGTGAGTGAGTGTAGGTTGGCTGATGTGTGTGTGGGTGGGGGTAAATTGTGAGTGTGATGGTGCGGGATGTATGTGTGGATAGGTGCGGGATGTGTGGGTTGACGGGGGTATGTGTGTGTGGTTTTGTGATGTGTGTTTTGCTGGGCAGTTGCGGGTGTGTGGGTGTGTGGTGGAGAATATGTGGGTGGGTGTGTGCGTGTCGGTTTTGGGATGGGTGGGGGATGTATGTGTGGGTGGGGAAATGTGTGTAGGTGGGGGGTCAGTGAGTGGGTGGCGGCATGTATGTTTGCCTGAGTCTGTGTGAGTGCGTGGAGGTATGTGTGGGTGGGTGGGGGTGTGTGGGTGTCTGAGGGATGTGTGGGTGGCTGCGGGGTGTGAGGGTGGATGGGGGATGTGTCTCACAACATTGCAATATGCACTGTTTATGTTTACAACTTTCATTTGACAATGTTTTTTTCCCATATGAATGTACCATGCGTAATATGCATTGTTGGCTCAGCGGGAATGAGAAGAACATATGTACAAAATCTCATCTCAATCTAATGGACCGTTCGGGAACGCATAAAGGCACACACACACACACACATACATACACACACACACACACACACACACACACCACAATACACACACACAAACATACATTGTCTTATATATATATATATATATATATATATATATATATATATATATATATATATATATATATATATATATATATATATATATATATATATATATATATCATCGTCATCATATATATATGCGTGCGTGTACAAGACATAATTACGCACATAACATTGTAACTTCACCTCAGAGTGTGTACAGTTGTGCAGCTGGGCTAAATTGTCATGTTATAAAATGCTTAAACTTCGACAATACATTTCGCACGAAATAATAAAAGACATATGTTTCAAAAGCAAAAACCATATGCCTCCTCCATTACATTCTTGTTAAGGCAACACTTTGTGGAATCTGGCATATCTCTTGTCTCGTATTCCTACAGACCTCGTTCGTGTACGTGGTCGTCCCGGACTGTGGCTGTGGTTTGTACCAAGGCTAGATGTGTCTGCCCGTTGGCGTATTATCTTTAGGAATATGTCTTATCTGCTAGCCCGAAACAATAGCAGCTGGGAACTCTGGGCGTAGTCGGAAGATGAACCTGAAAATCGCCAGCGTAATCAGATTCCTGGAGTAACTTGCCGGCTTAGGGCAGTCTGCTACATGTCTGCGTGTTTCCTTACCTACTATGATCAGATGTGGTGTCTGTCTCGTTATTAATGCAATATTACATCTGAATCACGTGACGCAGACAATGGATCGGAAAATAGTTCTATACTAGCTTTCGTCATTCGCTACAGGAGTTAAAGACTGGACACCTGTGTCTTCATGCATTCAGGAATGCACATTGAGATGGTTCTAGCAGTTAACATCCACAACAGGTTACTGCAACGGGTGTTTGTTTTAATATCCGAATTCTAGAATCTTTTAGTTCTTCTTCTTCTTCTTCTTCTTCTTCTTCTTCTTCTTCTTCTTCTTCTTCTTCTTCGTCTTCTTCTTCTTCAACTGCTCCTCATCCTCCGTCGTCTCCTAATTCTTTTATTCTTCTTCATCTTCTTGTTATCGTTTCTCTTCTGACGATCGTATGGCACAGAGAATTATGGTCGCCTACATTTATTTTATGACACGTGATGATAATGGTCATCATCATCATCGTCATCGTCATCATTGTCGTCATCGTCGTCATCATCGTCGTCATCATCATCGTCGTCATCGTCATCGTGGTGGCGGCGGCGGCGGCGGCGGCGGCGGCGGCGGCGGCGGCGACGACGACGACGACGACGACGACGACGACGACGACGACGACGACGACGACGACGACGACGACGACGACGACGACGACGACGACGACGACGACGACGACGATGATGATGATGATGATCCACAAGTGTTACTACTGGAACAATTAGCATCTAAACTTTGTGATATTCGCTGCAAGAGACGGTGCCCCGATGGATTGGCCCCGGGTGTTATCGTGTCGATTCTGAATTTACCAATTCTTCTTCTGTTGTTGCTGCTTCATCTTCCTCCTGTATCTGAGCGATATTGGATTTGGTAGAACACTGTCCGTTGGTAACCGTGAGTCGCGGCCCAGCCATGCCACTCGCTGTATTTTAATGAAGTCTATCACCGCCTATTATAATTTATATCAGTTTCTGTCCTTATGTATAATACAGATGTCAACAAGTCCTGTCACATGAATTTGGTGTGGGTATGCGAAGTGTTAGCACTTTCTGTGGGTCTGGGTGCACGGGGGAACAGTTTTTCTGTCACGTAGTGAACGACGAGATCTGGCATGGAACTTGTGTACTACAGCGTTCGTGCCCTTGTCAAACAAATGTGTCGGCGAGAATAGAATCGGTGATACTCGTGATGCAATTGAAAAGGACTCTTTTACACTTCCTGGGCACTGACATTTGATGTCAGACACATGCTTTAATAGACGGAATGGCACTCGCTGAGTAATGGAGTCATTGTCACACGGATCGCCTTTATTTCCCGAGACATTTTGTGGTCGTCATTTTAGGCGGGCTTGGCCTGCGAGACTAGGTACATTTTGTTTTTAATCTGCCCTGGTGTAGAATCGAACCATTAACCTTCAGACCGGTAGGCTAGCGTCTAGCCACAACGCTATCACAGCTTCCAATGATGCAAGAAGAATGTCATATTATGCTAAAGTCACGTGTGAACATCAGAATTCACATTCGACTCAGAACGTGATAGAACTGTGAAACATCTGCTTTCAGGTCACGGTTGTAGTTAAGTTTAGTGTCGACTTGTCCGAGCCAACCAGTTCGTGCACACGGTGCGGGGAAAACACCCCGCCCTTCTTTGCTTTTCTATACACTTCCCGTTGAATACTTGCAAGAATGGCGATTATATCAATTAGAGGAGGCCGCTTCGGCGAGCATGTTAAAGGCAGGAACAAACTCAAAAATAATGGGGAGGCGGTAAACATGAACTCATGACATAAGCAACGGGACAGAAAATAAACATGTATTGTTCGAAGCAAAGTAACATTACCACCAGTTGTGGTGTTTTGTGTTGCTACACAGCTGGCGAGAACAATAACGGGCCACTGCTTGTGCAATCAGAAGATAAATCAAGAATCGCAAGGGCAAAGGTAGCCTTTTGCAAGATGCAAAACATATTAATAAATAAAAAGAGACCAATTGCAACGAGAAAAAGAGTTTTGAAGTGCTACATAGAACCTGTACTTTTGTACTTATAAGAGACGTGGAAAAGCTGAAAACGATGTTATGACAGTGGACATGTGGTTTCTGAAGAAAATACAAAGAATACCATGGAAAAACATTTTTAAAAAAACAATGAGCAAGTCCTATGAGAAGCAAATGAAAACCGTAAACTGATTAGAGAAATTAGACGTAGACAGTCAAATTATTTTTGACACGTTATGAGAAGAAATAAACTAGAGAACTTGATGACAACTGGTAAGTTTGAGGGGGAAATAATAAGGGGAATCCAGAAAAGTAAATATCTGGATGATTTGGCCACGTGGTATGGTGGCGACAACAACACAGAGTTGATACACGACTCTGGTGATCGTGTGAGATATTTTCGCTGTATAGGGAAAAAAGGTCTGGCGACATTACACATCCCTGTCTAATCATCATCATCATCAAGTGCCGTGCCGGCTGGCGTAGGCGTTCATGGCTCTCCATAGATCTCGGTCTTTGGTTTTCTGGATCAACTCTGCTGCTGATATTCCTCCATGCCACCGTCTCAATCCATCCAGCATCACTTCTCTTGGTCTACCTCTGCCTCTCTTCCCCTCGATCTTTCCAGTTGTTACGATGTTCTCCAATGCCTCTCTTCTCATCACATGACCGAGGAAAGCTGTTTGTCTCTGTCTTATTGTTGTATATAATGTTCTAGTTTCATTAGCCTGTTTCAGGCAGTCGTCGTTAGTTACTCTGGCAGTCCAAGGAATTCGCAACATTCGTCTCAGGAACCACATCTCTGTTGCTTCTAATTTCTTCTTAATTTGTTCATTTACATTCCAAGATTCACTGCCATACAGCAAAACTGGTTCTATATAGCATTTCAGCACTCTCTTTCTTACATTCAGTGACAGTGACTTATTGCATAAGATACTCTTCATTTTTGAAATGCGGCTTTTTGCATGCCCTATTCTGCTCCTAATCTCTGTTGTACATCTTCCATCTGATGTTATAAATGCCCCTAGGTATCTAAAATTATCCACTTGGTTAAGGATTTTCCCTTCTATTTCTATGTCACATTTTGGTGTCACCATTTTCTTTGATATTACCATTGTTACTGTTTTCTCTGATATTCAAGTGAGTCCTTTCCTTGCACTCTCTGTTACTACAACGTCTAATAATTGTTTTAGGTCTGTTGAATTATCCGCCACCAATACTGTGTCATCTGCATAGCGTATATTATTATATTATAACCTCCAACTAGTATTCCTGGCATCTCTTTGATCTCTCTCATTATTACTTCGCTATACAGGGAGAAAAGATCTGGTGACAAGACACACCCTTGTCGTACTCCTAGCTTTATCTGTTCGTAACTACCCTCTTTATTTCCCATTTTAATTGCTGCTACTTGGTTCCAGTAAATATTCTTTATTATTCTTAAATCTTTTCCATCAGTGTTGATATCTTCCAACATTTTAATCAGTTCATCATGTTTTACTTTATCAAATGCCTTAGTATAATCTATGAAGCACAAATATATGTCCCTCTGTTTCTCTATTGACCTTTCTATTAGTGTCCGCAATGTATAAATTGCATTGTTTGGCCCTTTCCTTCCACAAATCCATACTGTTCTTCACTAATTTCCATTTTTATTTTCTTTTTGGTTCTTCTCATTATGATTCTGAGTAGAAGCTTAGTGATATGGTTTATAAGGTTAATTGTACGAAAATCTTCACAATCAATTGCTCCTAGTCTTTTTGGTATAGCTATAACTACAGATTTCAGCATATCACTGGGTAAATACCCACTGCTGTAAATATCATTCAACATTTTGGTTAATATATCTACTCCAAATTCTCCCAATACTTCTAATTCTTCTATTGTGATTTCATCTGGCCCAGCTGTTTTTCCTTTCTTCATACGTTTCATAGAGTCAGCGACTTCTTCTTTCAGAATAGGTGGACCTTCTAAGTTACTATCTTCTGTTAATTCTGCCCTTTCTCCTTCATATAATTCTCTTATATACTCATTCCACCTCTTCATTATAGCATCTCTTCCTCTAATATTATCTTTCCTGTTTTTTGATTTCAAACACCCTGTATTTATTCTTATTTTTTTTTCCTGTAAGCTCACTGATTTGTCTGTGCATATTTTTTGTATCTTTAATGGAATTTAATTCAATTTTTTTGCATTGCTCGTTTAACCAACTTTCTTTAGCCTTCCCACATTTATCTTTTATTTCTTTATTTATCTTAGCGTATTCTTGTTTGTCATTTTTATACTGTTTTCTTTTGTCCATCAGGTTTAAGATATCTTCATTCATCCATTTTTTCTTAGCTATTTTGCCTCTCTCTGGTAATACTTCTTTGCTAGTTTGATGAATGGAGTCCCTTAACATTTAGTTATTGCATTGTACCTATTTTTCATAGTCACTCTGTATTGTTCTTGCATTTCTTTATCTATTTTTAGAACCTCTTTATTAATAAGTCTCATGTTCTTAACATTTCCCATTGTTCATCTATACTCTGTATTTTAGTTATTGCATTGTACCTATTTTTCACAGTCACTCTGTATTGTTCTTGCATTTCTTTATCTATTTTTAGAACCTCTTTATTAATAAGTCTCATGTTCTTAACCATTTTTTCCCCCTCTTTTTAATCTTACTTTTATTTGTCCACATAGTGGTACATGATCACTATTACAGTCAGCACCAGGCATTGTCTTTACATTAATTAAAGCATTTCTAAATCTTTTATTAATTAGTATGTAGTCAATTTGGTTGTCTAATACCTCTCTTAATAGGCTGATATTGTCCCACTTCATTATCATTCCTTATGGCAGCTTGTTGTTTCCGTTGTTTCCAGTATATGTTTTTATAAGTCTAATGTCTTTCCCATCAATTTGTAGATCTGCAAGCATCTCTACCATGTTGACACGTCTTACTCTAACGAAAGCCTTTGTGCAGTCAATAAAACAAAGATGTATATTTTTGTTTACTTCTATAGAACCGTGAGTTACTTATCGCAGCATATACAGCCATTTACACAGCATTTACTGTACCCTGTCCTTCTACAAACCCACATTGTTTTTCTCTTTTTTCAGGTTGTATTTACTTCCTAACTCTTTGCATGATAATTCGTAGCAAAATCTTCGTGATGTGGCTCATTATACTAATTGTTCGATGTTGATCAAATTCCAAGGCTCCTGGTGTCTTTGGGATTGCAATAAATACAGAATTACATAATTCAGAAGGTATATCTCCGACATCATATACTTTTTTCAGCAGTCTGGTGACTTGTTCTATTCCATATTCTTCTAAAGCAGTAATAATTTATGTTGTGATGTTATCTGAACGTTCTTAGTCACTAGGAAGAATGAAGTACCACAATGTAATATACAAGTAAATGGGAATATTCTTCAACAACTGAATCGGTACAATTATCTCGGAACAGTCATAACATCTGATGGGAGATGCCTTGAAGAGATTAGAACAAAGATCGCCATGGCGAAAGTAGCCTTTAGCAAGATGAAAAACATTTTGACCAATAAAAAGATGTCAATTGAAACGAGAAAACGAGTGTTGAGGGGATACATACAGCCTGTTCTTTTCTATGGATGTGAAACTTGGACAATGTGCAGTCAAGCTGAAAAACATCTGATGGCTGCAGAAATGTGGTTTCTGAGGAAAATGCAAAGAATACCATGGACAGACAGGAAAACCAATGACCAAGTACTACAGAAGACAAATGAAAATCGTAAATTGATTACAGAAATTAGACGTAGACAGTCAAACTTTTTTGGACATGTTATGAGAAGAAATGGATTGGAGAACTTAGTGACAACTGGCAAGATCGGAGGGAACAGACCAAGAGGAAGACCGAGAGGAAAATACCTGGATGGCTTGGCCACATGGCATGGAAGAGAAGGAACACTGAGCCTATCCACGGCACTGGTGATCGAGTGAAATGGCGAGTCATGGCCGACCACGCTTTCCGGCATGGCACATGATTGATTGTTATCTGAACCGGGGGTCTTGCCAGCTTTCATATGTTTAAGAACATTCGAACCTCCATCTTCAAAATTAGCGGTCCTTCATTATTAAATCGAATATCATACTGTTCATCTCTGTTATCATCATAAAGGTTTTTCACATAATTTGACCATTCATGTAGAATCTGATCTTTTTGTATTATGGTTTTGCCATCTTTTGTTTTTAGACAACCAGCTGATGTACTTGTTCTTTTACTATTATATTATATTATTTTATTATAATATTATAATATGCCTATAGGCAATTAACAAATGTATACCTTTACTGGCACCTTGCCGTCTTGACATACGATAGTTTGTTACATTATAGTTCAAAAACGACATAATAACTACACCCCATGGCGGGGACCAGAGATAGAGTATACCTACCTATCTATGGCACAATGTCTCGGCTAAATTGTAGAGACCATGTGTTGCCCATGCAGCATGATCCCCCTCTCGGCCTGACTACTTTGTCCCCAGAGGAAGTGTAACACCAATACATCTGGAACAAGACAAGTTGTAGAAGCTGCAGGTTCAGAAAAGCAATGCTCTAACTGTCAGCCTGTCGGAGCTTCGATCCTAGACCAGCTGCCAACCAAGGCTTTGGGTCTGGTCTGCCCTGCCATGACGTTTAGTCCTTAGGTTGCATTTTCTCCCACTAGGATAAGGCTTGCACCCTCCCAACAACTGCGCTCTTCCGGCCGAAGCCATTGGCACAACGTAGGATGTTGGGTTTGGTGAGCGCCGCCAAACATTCCGCGCTAACAAACACCAGCTACTACCATCTACCGTTATACAAATCTATAACGCTTTGTTTCTATGTAGCTAACACGATCCCTATATCATACTACACATTTACCCTTAATATACTATTAACTTGTCAGGGACACTGTCATCCTTCACGCGTAAATAGTGCCTGACTGGAACATTGGGACAAGAGAATGTCAAGTACTTGAAGTTCTTTACTTGTTTAAGTGGGTCTCATGACTAGTACTCATAAAATACGACCAGAGAAATAGAATTAACAAGTGTTGGGTTGGAGAAAAAACAGTAGAAGAAGCGACTGAATTATAGTTAGTGGGCTCGGCGTTTCATGGGAAGCTCAGAGGTCACAAGCGAGTACTTGAAGGTGAACTAGCTGGACTTGCGTCTTCAGGCATGGGACAACTTAGCGACGACAGACAGTTTTACTGGATTATACACAACGTAGTTCGTTTACATTATACAACAGATAGTTTTCATCACCACTTTGGAAGTATTTTCGCCCGACAATTATATTCTTTCAGAACGTTACATGCAGATTAGTATTCTCTCCTCCGACCAAGTTAAAACAGTAGTGAGCTACTAGTGGCACCACATCGGTTTTGCGACAGATAGAGAGAGTGATATTGTATTATCGACGACACTACGCGGGCGTTACAGTGACTGTACAGGAGAGAGATGTCCACCAAGTGTACTGTCTACAGTAGTCAGACAGTGGTCAGACAGTGGTCAGTGAACGAGCGCCAGATAGACAGCAAGCGTGTCTCGGCTGGCTGCACAGGTTGGTTTGGCTGAGCACCAGGATGAAATAAACTGTATGAGAAGCTGATGCTGTGTGTTACATCAGACATATCTGAGCATCCACAAGACAGCTTTGTGAGCGGGCCACGAGTACGAGAGAGAGAGAGAGAGAGAGAGAGAGAGAGAGAGAGAGATAGACAGAGACAGAGAGAGAGAGACAGAGAGACAGAGAGAGAGAGATAGAAGAGACAGAGACAGACAGAGACAGAGACAGAGAGAGAGACAGAGAGAGACATAGACAGAGACAGAGACAGACAGAGACAGAGACAGAGAGAGAGAGACAGACAGAGACAGAGAGAGAGTGAAAGAGAGACAGAAAGAGACAGAGACAGAGAGAGAGACATAGACAGAGAGAGAGAGAGAGACATAGACAGAGAGAGAGAGAGAGAGAGAGAGAGAGAGAGAGAGAGAGAGAGAGAGAGAGAGAGAGCGCTCTCAGCCACAATAGCTGCCATCAACATATCCTCTGGACACATTTTGCAACTCAACACCCCAACAAGTAACACGGCAGATATGTATGTCAATGTTCACAATAATTATCATCGTGAGATTCCCATGTCTGTCATGGGTGACACAGTTTGCATTAGTAATCACGGGTGTTCCAGTTGTCAGGTTTCGGAAACTAATGTCTATACGGTATTTGGGTTCCTAACCTAAACCATTGCCAGCTCTCTATGTTGTCATGAGTTAATTCGCGTAGCCGGTTCTGTTAGCCACCGCTAGTCCCCATGTTGTCAGGACACGAGAATTGTTATTGAGTAAGAGATTATGCTTGCCGTGAACAAGCTGATTATTGGTATGCGTGGTTGGTTGTAATGTTATATATTGACTCTCACATCCTCCATTGAATGAATGACGCACAATGTTAAAGACCTTGAAATACACCAGAATACCAGTTCGTTCAAATTCACTATTTTTCTTCTCGTAATTCATTACACGTTTACACAATTTCAATGTAATCACAACTCCGTGCTATCACTCTTACATTCATATAAATATAAAACGTCTGCCTAACCTCTACCACAGTCTCCTCTCGAGTGCCGTGTTTAAGAGAGACCTTTCTTTCCTATTCGCGATGGAAAGCGTGCTTCTCGCACAACCGTGATGACAGTGTGACCTTTAGTCACATTCTAGTTCTTGACGGTGGGAGTTCTTTTAGATGAATCTGTGTTGTTGTTGTTGTTGTTGTTGTTGTTGTTGTTGTTGTTGTTGTTGTTGTCTTCTGTGGTTATAGTGATAATCTCTGCTTTACTGATGCTAATTTTCAGGTTACGTTCCTTACACATTTCGTTTAGACCAGTGTTTCCCAACCTTTTTTGTGCTATGCCCCACCTAAGCCTTTCTAAAATTCTTATGCCCCCCCCCCCCCCACCCCCAACATATGCATCATTTTTAACATTTCAAAAATTGAAATGTTCACTAAAGAAACTTGAATATTTTTTTTAGAAGGGCTCATGGTTCCCAGAGGGGCTAGAGGCCCCCCCCCCCCCCCCCCCCCAGCGTCCCTGTGTGTCGGTTGTGTTGGGTGAATTTTTTTTTTGTTTTTGTTTGGCGGTTACCCCAGACAAGCTGGTTCCCCCGCCTCCCCCTTTTTTGTGTGGACCCTTAGTCTCACTGTGAGCTATTGCCCACAGTGGTCCACCAGGCCCACATCTAAGGTGAAGATATGTGATGGGTTTTTATTTGATCATCCCGGCCCCCGATCCAGACCAGGCGCACTACTGGGGGGAGAGCTAGTAAATGCACCCGATCCTAGCCAAAGGACCGATAGGTTTTAGGAAGAAATCACTAGGAAATTATTGAGCAAACACAGTAAGTAAATTTTCAAAACATATAATGGAGAACTGAAATTCAAGTACAAAATAATTTTAATGAAAGATTTTTTTATATTATTTTAATTGCTAGTAATTATTTAAATTTAGGAAGATCCTTGCGCTTGATGCTTGCTGCAAAGAGATTTTATGTCAAGTTCCAATTTAGTTAACTTCAGTCTCAAGTCTTCTCGTTTTGTTATATCCAACCGATTTCTTCCATTTTCGAATTGCCCCCCTTAACAATCAAATTGCCCCCCTGTGGGGCGTGGGCCCCACGTTGGGAAACACTGGTTTAGACTATGTGCACTTGTACTTCTGCTTCTGATTTTGCTATTAGTTTTTGATCGTTCGCAAATAGGAGTTTTTAATGGTGTAATTTGCCATTGGGTTTTCATCTGTGTTTTCTTCTTTGTGCGGCGTTGTTGCAGTCTCTGTTTCTTTACATATGCTGTTTATATAGGTGACAGAGTGGGACAAGAGAGGGAACGGGACACAACTCTGTCGTACTCCGGATCGTATAGTAAAGGGTTATGAGCGTCCTGCGTTTGTTCTTCCCGTGCATTCACTGTTGTTGTATAAGCTTCTATATAATTTAGTTAGATGTGCACTCATTCCATATCGTTTAAGTATTTCCCACAGCTTGTTTCTATCTACTAAATGCCTTTTCTTGGTCGATAAAGACTAAGTAGAGCGTTTAATTTCATTCAGATTTATTTTTCTATCAATTGTCTAAGAACAAAAATGGCAGATGTGGATGATTTATTTTTTCCTAAATCCAAGTTGTGTTTCATTTAGATTTACAACATATTTTCCCAGTATGACTCTGTATTGTGTGCATTCTCGTTTTCTGCCTTTATGTGTCCAAATTGTCACATCTCCTTCGTGATAAATCTGTCAGTTTAGTGTGACTGTGTTAGTTTAGAGCCTGATCGAGCTCTTGGTATGCTGCTATTTCCCACCGCTACGATCTTGTATTCGAAATGTTGCATTTAGAAAGCGACGAAACAAATAGTTTAAATCGTATTCCATCCATCCATCATGTGCCATGCCGGTAAGAGTCGGCGGTCATATTCTGCCATCTCACTCGATCACCAGAGTCGTGGATCAGCTCCGTGTTCCTGTCTCGACCACGCCACAAGGCCAAGCCATCCAGGTACTTGCTTCTAGGTCTTCCCCTTGGTCTGTTACCCTCGATCTTACCAGTTGTCACCAAGTTCTCCAAATCATTTCTTCTCATAACATGCCCAAAAAATTGTGACTGTCTACGTCTAATGTCTCTAATCGTATTAGAAAAATAAAAAATAAAAATCACAAGGCTTTGGAACATAGCTAGTCAAACAATGGGTAGCAGAGGATGTTCTCATGGGTAAGGTAGCCAATGTGATAGTGGCTAGCTCATTCATCGTGTCATACTGGCTAGCTCATTCATCGTGTCATACTGGCTAGCTCATTCATCGTGTGCCGCTGGGTCAGGACATTGTGTATGCACATACGTTCCCAATATTCAGGGGTGGTATGGAAACATGGTATTTACCTTTCGTTTTACTACATGTGTATTATTTAGCACTAGAGACAACCTCAGTAAAACAATGACATGTATGCCTAATCTACCCGTAATAGCGAATCAGACTGATTGTCGCGCATGTCTCCATCTCAGAATAATCTCTGGAACTGCCCATGCATCTACGGACAGCTAGTGTTAGCGGTAACTGGTTTAAGCGAAGGAGCCGCTGCGAATGTTGTCCAGGGGTCTGGTGTTATGAAACATAATAAACCGGTGAAGAGCGGGTGCCTGTTCCTAAAGTTTACAAGGAATTCTTATTGCAGCAGCTGAAAAATGTTGGTGTTGACTGCCACGTCATGTAAGGGATATGCAACATAAAAAAGCCATAACTCTCAGCAGCAGATACAGGGGACAGGCTTCCTTCCCTCTGCAGCTGGCAGCTGGATTAAACGCACTGGTGGTTGAATACTCTTGTGATGGGGAGGATGTGTTATTTATGCATGGATCAGTTGTTCGTCACCTGCGGTGCACTTCGGCCATCTCAGAACGTTATAACAGCCAAATAGTTCAGGGGTCAAATGGTGCCTTCTCGAAACCACCAGCAGCCTTGCAATGGGGGATCTTAGTGTGACAAAAGCGCTAAGATGTTTGGAATCGTAGGGCTATGCACATCCCTGTATTTTGAGTGACTCGGTGAACATGATTAAGTATATGTGATTCGGGTACAGGTGTAAGCAGTAGCTTGAGTCAATGCACACATCCAGGATGACTTTCCTGTTGCTTTTCTGTCACGTGACGCTGGGTTCAAAAGGAAGGACGAAATAGTTGCTTTAGCTGGCTCTGCTACTAGTTGAGGGTGGGTTGAACAGACATCATGAATGCTGTTAGATATCTGGGTTAAACTGCTGAGGTCACTTACATGGTTGAGACAACGGATTTGTCTAGAATTAACCAGGGAGTTGCGAGACGTGAAGACTTTGTAGGGGCCACACGACGTCTGGTAAATCAACACCGAATTAAAGGGGACGAGTCGCCACGCACTGGTAAACATTATGAGGAGGTGATTGAGCGTATTCAGATTTGTCCGGCGTGCAATGATGATAGTCAGTTTTGATAATTTAATAGTTTGATAACGTTGCTACATAGTCATACATGATGTGTCAGTTTTGATAATTTAATAGTTGCTACATAGTCCTACATGATGTGTGGACATCCTACTTATACAATACAGGCAACCGAAACGCCCACATAGTCTATTATTATATAACCAATAACATAAACTATATCATTATATCTTAAGGAACTCCAAATGAGTTGGGAGTGTTGTGCTCCAGTGAAGCCCCAGTTGAGATTGCCCGTTCTAAGACAATAATAACGGTCTACCCAGCATAAAATGGGTACCACAAAATGTTCTAGGATGTAAAGGCAGTTGGCATGATATTGACAACATAACCCATGGAGTGTCATTTGGATAATAAAAATATGGGGCTTGAACCATATACCGGTCCGCCTCAAGGCATGTAAAAGACTTTCATTACTTGTTTGCTATAGACATACTAGTGGTATTATTAACAGGACATGAGCATTAGGTACAGGACCTTGTTGCGTAAGTTAACGGACGAAGTGCAGAACGTAGATGAATGTCAATATGTTTATTAAACGTAACACAATACGCACAAGAAAACAACACACGCACGCACGCACGCGTTGCTGCGTAAGAACAGAAACAGGCAACTCTGACTGGTTCTCAGTCGAAACAGGAGTGAAACAGGGTTGTGTCTTATCACCGATGCTTTTTGGAATAGCTATCGATTGGGTCATGCGCAAATGCACAAACAACACAAATATGGGTATCCATTGGGTTGACAAAACTCTAGAAGACCTGGACTTTGCCGACGACATAGTGCTTTTGAGTTCAACACACCCGGATGCCCAAGAGAAAATAAACCACCTCCAAAATGTTTCAGGGCAAATTGGTCTCCAAATTAACACCACAAAAACAAAGACTATTGATCTTACCAACAGTTCAGATGACACCAAATTGAACAGCTACGTTCTTGAAAACGTCAACAGCTTTACATACCTAGGAAGCAAAATGACATCTACAGGGGACTCAACACCAGAAATATCATCTAGAATCGCACTGGCATCTAGTGCCTTCAATAAACTGTCAAACATCTGGAAGTCAAAGACATTCAGCAAACACACAAAACTTAAAATCTTCAACTCTTGTGTGATTCCAGTGTTAATGTATGGATGTGAAAGTTGGAAATCAACGGTAGCTTTAGATAAAAAATTAGACAATTTTGAGAACAAATGTCTTAGAAGACTTCTAAACATCCACTGGACAGACTTCAGAACCAATTCGCAAATAAGACAAGAGACTAAGCAAGATACAGTATCCAATTTCATAAGAAGACGCCGCTGGAACTACATCGGCCATGTACTCAGAATGGACAAGTCAAGACTCCCCTACCAAGCCCTCATATGGTCACCAGTAGGGAAAAGAAAACGGGGAAGACCAAGAGAGACCCTGCGTAGAACCATCATTAGAGAAGGCTCATTCAATGGCCAAGTAAATATCCAAGATCTACAACAGGTAGCAGCGAACCGCCAAGCATGGAGAGACATGACTTCTGCCCTATGCGCCGCCTTAGGCTCAAGAGGAAAGACTAACTAACTAACTAACGCACGCACGCACGCACGCACACACACACACACACACACACACACACACACACACACACACACAACACAACAGTCGCATCACATTTGATGGAGAGATACTAGGGCAAGGAATACATTTCACAAAATGTTGAGCATTAATATCAGACGATGGCTGAATTGGAAACACAATCAAGAAGATGGAAATCGCCAAAAGCCCTCCGCGGCATAAAAACTAATATCTACATGATTAAATGATAGCTTCTAACACGAGAAATGTCAAGTGTTACAATTAGTCATGACTGTATGACGCTGAAGCTTTGACAATGGGAGTAAAACAAAAACATGTAAATTGAAGCGATGCTCTAGAAATGTGATGGATTAAAGAATAGAACACATAGTACTGGAGATGAATCATCGAAATGTAGACATCTTAAAGAAGCTGGGTGTTAAAAGTAAGATCGTGGAAGAAATCAAACACATGCAAGTGAAATATTCGATCACATTAACAGCTCGACACCTGCGAAATAAATCATGCTTGTGAGCGTAAAGTCGAAGGCAGACGAGCAAACAGTTCGCAAAAATACTAGTATGCCGATGACAAGAAGAGAGAAAGTATTGGTAATGCCATCAAGCATGCCACCAGAGACGAGACAGACAGACAGACAGACAGACAGACAGACAGACAGACAGACAGACAGACAGACAGACAGACAGACAGACAGACAGACAGACAGACAGACAGACAGACAGACGGACGGACGGACGGACGGACGGACGGACGGACGGACGGGCGGGCGGACGGACGGACGGGCGGACGGACGGGCGGACGGAAGGACGGACAGACAGTCAGAAACCGTGTCGCGCTGGGGTTTTAACTTGTTGGTATGGGAGCCGGTCGTTCAGAAAGCAATGGCAAACTAGTGAACGTAAAACTTGCCAAGACACCAACAACAGCAGTAAAATGCTGATGCTGATATCGATGTCCAGTAAATAGGAAAAGTATTCATTGCAGAGACGACACTTAATTAATTCACTGAATCCATTCAAGATTGATAGTGATAGAAGCAGCTTGGCCAAATTTTATTGGGTTGGGGTGGGGGTGGGGGAAGGGGGGGGGGACTTGCCTCATCGGTATGAGCTTGTGAATGAAGTTACTATTAGTGAACGTGCTATTAGCAGAATGGAGACTTTATTCCCAAACGGGGCCCTGGAACGTATTCCTAACATGCATTCCCTAACCCTAACCCAGACCCTAACGCAAACCCTAACCCTATCCCTAACCCTAATCATACACAATAGCACTTGCTTGTCTTCTTTATCTTATATTATATGTGTGTATATATACTTAATGCCAGCTTCCTGGCCTAGAGGTTAGCGACTTTTCTCCGTAATCTCGTATACTCTGGTAAGTAACGTGACGACAGTGAGAATCAGCAGTGGTTCGAATCGCGTCGGTAACTTACGGGGTATGTGAGCCGGCCGCTAAGTAAGCAATGGCAAACTACTGGGCGTAATCTTGCCAAGAAATCAACAATCAGCTGAAAGATGCTGATGTTGACAGCGATGTCCTGTAAAGGATATGCAAAACCGTAAATATATACTTAATACATTATACTGCCCCCCCCCCCCCCCCCCCCCCCCCCCCCCCCCCCCCCCCCCCCACCCCCCCCCATGATATGCTAGTTTGTATCGCTCTCTAATATAGAAGATATAGATGTCACGTGACCAGAACCGTTTGGGAATAAACACTTCGTTAGCAGAAACTGAGACGGTGTCATGTGACTTTGTGGCGGAAGCTCTCAGAGAAAGCGCAAACCGGAGACGGACACTAATGTTTAAAATACTAACGCTATGTTTATTAGCAAAACAAAGGGGACGCAGAGGTGTTTTCCAAGGCACCAGGGCCGGGTTATATACTGGCCAAGACCTATTGACGCATCCTCGTCGAGCGTCCTGGGTAACAGGTCCCTTCGGGGTCCTGGCTAAAGTCAGTAGGATCGCCGATTCCTCTGAAGTCGGAGAGTGTCTGCCTGTACGGCGAGGTACCACCAGTCTGCACACCAATAAGCCAGACATGGGACAACGGATACTCACGCAAACCTCAGTCCAGTATGACATCACACTGATGTTGGACAACAGGATGCCTTCTTCTGACATACAGGACTTCGCGTTGGAGCTCAAGCCAACGAACACAAGCAAGCAAGCAAGCAAAACAAGGCAGAGACTAACGGTATTTGTGGTCCATGTTTAGCCTAGATAATTAACAAAGATTGACCTATTTGAATGTTACACCTTTTCTCTCTCTCTCTCTCTCTCTCTCTCTCTCTCTCTCTCTCTCTCTCTCTCTCTCTCTCTCACACACACACACACACACACACAGAGAGAGAGAGAGATAGAGAGAGAAACACATAAATAATAGTAACATTAAAGAAACGGATCGTACCTAAATCTACTATTAAAGCCAGTTACATTCATTTGGAGCAAGCACATAAATTCAAGTATTTAGGCACACGAATAAAATATGATGAAGGTCGTATTTCTGAGTATTGCCTTACTGTGCGAATATATGTATATTTCAGCTTGAAGGATTTATCTAGTTACGTTATTATATGTTGTGTGATTTCTGCAGTATGTACCTGAGGACATGCAGCGAAATATGCCAAGCAATAAATCGTGCAATCTATTGTTCGTGTCTTCATTATTCAAATTCACTACGGGAAAACATTATTTCGATATTGGCTTACTATCAATATTGTTGATGTGCGCGTTAGTGTAGTCGAAAGCAGCATGCTCACATGCACACATTGTGGACGATTGGTTTTTTCAGTAGTTACATTGCTAACGCCATGAGGGCGGTCGGACGAGGGTTCCACGTCTGCGTTCGTCGTCCGTCAACTGAGGAAAAGACTGGCGACCTATTGCTCAGTGACCTTCAGGCCTTTACAATGTGATGACCCTATCTCTATCACACCCAGAATCATAACATGTTCCTGCTTCGCGGCATGCTTTATGTTTATAAATATGACAGTGAATGTGTGATAGAACACATTCTTGCCTCACTCATGTTTTATGAGCATAGAATTCAGTTTACAACATTCACATGGCTGAGGCCACCGTTTTTTTCCACTAGCAAAGTGATCTTTATTTTCCGACCGGTGTCTACAAACAGTTTGCTCTCAAAAATGACCATCAGATTGTCTGTATATCTTCTTCTTCTTCTGCTGCGTTCATCCGGAGAGTTTTTTTCGGACGTGATTGCGCTGTGTCTGTTTACAGCAGAGCTGTGTTCTTGCGCCAAAGGCCGACACATCCGACTTCTGCGGGAGTTTGTTGACCAGGTTAACCTTCCCGGGGGTCTGTATATTATTATATCACATATTTCTCTCTGAACGATGCGTAATATGGCGGATGTAAATTATTTTAATTGAACTGGACGCCCAGGTCGACACGGCCTAGCATGGGTCCAGGAAACGTGTTGGAAGGTCAAGGTGACCGGTGTGATACTGACCACATGACCCGCCTAGAGTCGATGAGTCTACAATAATGTGAGTCTGGCACACGTGACCAGTGTGTGTCTCCAGGTGTGTGCAAGGCGCCTGTACTGTTAGGACTGATGACAATAAATCAAATAATAAACAGTGAACTGTTTACAGGGTATAGTTACTGCAAGGTTCTAACAAAAGTTATTGCAAATTTAACTATTAACGGTTTTAATGAACTGCACTAATCACACAGACTTACACACACGCGCTCGCGCACATACACATACATAAACACACACATATATGCGTGTATGTGTGTGTGTCTATTTTCTGGATCTGGTTTTGTTCGTGAGCCGCAGTGTAGTCAGGTATGATGTAAAGAACCGTTTTACACGCCTGAAGGAGCATGGACTACATACTACATGGTGCTAGACCCGTGTTGTATAGACCAGTGGGCACTCGCTGGGTGGTGTGGTCAGTCACACGCTGGCCGTACAGACAGATCAAGTCCTGAGGCAGGAGCTTGCTATGGGCCTGTGAAATGTTCGGACCATCACTTTGTTTTGTCGGCCGAAGTGCATGGGGGAATAAGTGACCAGCCTTTTCCTCCTGTAGCCAGCGGCGAGCACAGGAATCGAACCCTCGTCCACCACGCTGAGGCCATTGTCAGCATAACTTCCTAACCGATACAACAAAGTGCTGGCTACAAGCCGCAGAGCTCTAACATTTAATAAAACACACACGTGTAAAACTTACTTTACGTCTCGAAAACATCCATCAGCTGTCCCTAACTCCGTGCCTACTGTAGGAAATCTACACCACTTGAGTTCAATCATTAATCGAGTTGTCTGTCACAGGATAAAGTGTATAAACCAACATACAGTAAACTCAAATCTCGGTCTACACACGACAGCGATCACTCGAGAACAAATCAATAACGGAGTTCTATATTTCGCGTGATTAGTTTTTCTCTCTGTCCTCTCGGCTGTGTGACTCAACTGGTTACAAACCCGGTGTTGTTTCTTATCCCAGTCACCAGCGTTGACCTCAGGTATTTTAGAGCGTCGCTTGCTTTAGTCCCCGCTGGCGTGGCCCCGGACGTGTTTGGAGAGGCTGACGACAGTGCACGAGCTAACTTGGTGGGCTTTCACGTCTACAACCGTCGACTACTTAAACATGGAGCCAACTGCGGGCTTTTGTCGTGAGCTTAGGTGGCTTAAGTATAGCTGGAGTGGGCAGGCGAAGAGGGAACAACTAATTACAAGGGACAAGAATACAAGAACATATTTATTCTTCTCTAATTATAATTTGTCGCTGTGGTGGGCAGTGGCTAATAAGCTTGCCTGTCGACCCGGTGATCATTTGTTCATATCGCATTAGAGACTGGCGTTCTCCAATGCTTGTTGTGAATTTGGTTTAACAATTAGCAAAGACAGATTATGACGCAAGGCGCATCAATCTTTATTGACGATGCGGAGCTGGATATAGTAGTTAAAAGTTAGTTGCATATCCTTTTACAGGACGTTGCAGCCAACACCATCATTTATTGCTGTTATCTCTTGGCAAGATTACGTTCAGTGGTTTGCCATTGCTTTCTGAACGATCGGCACCCATACCATTTCGTAAAAAACCAACGCAAGACGGCCTGCTGCCAAATCGCGCGGAGCTGTGTTTCGAACGCGGGTATGCGGGATCACGAACTGCGTCCGAAACACCTTTGCCACCGAGCCGGCGGAGATATTAGACCATTTGATATATCTAGGATCGGAGTTCAGCAATAAATTACCTCTAGATCAGGAAATCAACATCCGGGTTGTTAGGGAACAACAACAATGAACAGGTTAACAAAGAGACTTGGAGAATAGACAATTACTGTTAAAACAAAAGTTCTGGCCTATGAAACCTGTGTGCTTGTGGCAGTGAAACCTGGTCAATTTACTCACACCAAGAGAAGCGTTTAAACAGCGTACATATGCGGTGTCTGCGAAGAATATTTGGTGTTAACTGTCAAGGTAAAATCACTAATACCGAAATATTGGAAAGATCGGGTTTTGTGACGGTTTGTTCCATGCTCAGTCGTCTTAGACTTACTTAGATGGATAGGACACATTAGGAGGATGGATGACGGTAGAATGCCAAAGAGCATCTTTTTTGACGAGTTACAGATGGGTAGGCCTAAAACAGCACTAATGCGGTACAAATATGTTGTGTAAGCGGGAGTTGATTGATACGGGCACGATATTGCACCTTGGGAGCAAGTCGCAGCTGATGCGTGGCATTAAGAGAAAAGACCAGGAATGAAATAAAGACACAGGAGAAAATGATTGCAGATAAGTCCGACACTGAGCGTGTGGGACATTAGATGGTGCATGCCAATGGAAATGACCATGTGTTCATATGCACACATTGTGGACGATTATTTACAGTGCGAATTGGTTTTTCCAATCATATTCGCTACCGCCATGGATTGTTGTTATAATGTCTTTATAAGCACAATGTAACAAACTATCGTCTGTCACGTCGGCCAGGTGCCAGTTGATACTGTAATACCCGCTGCAATCATGATCTTTCTTATCCTTTCTTTCCCGCTTTTGTTTCTGTCAGTGACTCCCTAGCTTGCAATACTGGTTTTTATAACAGGGCAGGTCTGCAGGTAGTTTACAAAGAGATAACAATAACCCATAGTAGATACTGTCCCAGTGGTGTCACATATATACTGAGTTACGTATAATGAGGCGGGATCGCCATCCAAGTCTCGCTTCCTTAATTCCAAGAAAATGTCCAGGATACTCTGAAATAGTTTCTGTTCCCATTATATAAGGCTGGATGGATCTTGCACTGGTTTAAAAAAGTTAGTTGTAAATCCTTTACAGGACGCCGTAGTCTACCTCAGCATTGTTGGCTGTTTGTGATTTATTGGCAAATTTACGCTCAGAAGCTTGCCATTGCTATCTGAAAGGCTGGCATTCATACTATTTTATACAAAATGACCGCAAGGCGGTATGCTACAAAATCGCCCACAGCTTTTCCGGGCCGTGAGGAAGATTTTCTCAGTATGACGCAAGTCTTTCGAAATGCCACCCCTTACATGTTGTTTTCTACAAAAATGCCACCCCTTACATGTTGTTTTCTACAAAAATGCCACCCCTTACATGTTGTTTTCTACAAAAATGCCGCCCCTTACATGTTATTTTCTACAAAAATGCCGCCCCTTACATGTTGTTTTCTACAAAAATGCCGCCCCTTACATGTTGTTTTCTACACAAATGCCACCCCTTACATGTTGTTTTCTACAAAAATGCCACCCCTTACATGTTGTTTTCTACAAAAATGCCGCCCCTTACATGTTGTTTTCTACAAAAATGCCGCCCCTTACATGTTGTTTTCTACACAAATACCACCCCCTTATGAAGCCCCCTTACGGTGCCGCCTGATGCAGCCGCCTCTCTGTATCAGAGTTCACAAGTAAACACATATAGTATTGTTTGGCGCTCATAGAAGGAGAGGAAGAGAGTAAAGATTAGAGGACGCACCAGACAACATAACATTTGAAAGCTATACAGCTACCGACCTGGATTCGAACTTGTCACCTCCAAATGACGACGGCGCCTCGCTACAGGAACAAGTGTACTAGAAAGGGTTGCGGACGCAATTCGTAATCTTGCATACCGCATTCGAAACACAGCTGCGGGCGATTTGAAAGCAGACCGCATTGCGTTGCTTTCCCATACAGAGGTTTGAGTGTCGGTTGTTCAGAAAGCAATGACAAATTACTGAACGTAAACTTACCAAGAAATAACAAACAGCCAAATAATGCTGGGGTTGATTGCGACGTCCTGTAAAGGACATGCAGCTAACTTTTTTTTAAACATATATTATTGAAGCTGTTGTCTATTAATGACACCACTGTCCATTTTTTTTTTTTTTTTTTGCATATCCTTTACAGGACATCGCTGTCAACATCAGCATCTTTCAGCTGTATGTTGATTTCTTGTCAAGATTACGCTCAGTAGTTTGCCATTGCTTTCTGAGCGGCCGGCTCACATACCCTATAAGTTACCGATGCGATTCGAACCACTGCTGATTCTCATGGTCATCACGTTACCTACGAGAGTATACGAGATTACGGAGAAAAGTCGCTAACCGCTAAGCCACGAAGCCTGCCCACCGTCCATTATTGGTGATAAATTCATAACAAATGTATTAGCACATTATTCTTCTTATTTCATTTCCCTCAGTCGAACTTAAATGAACGTTGGCTGTGTTACATTCGGTTACACGGAAGCTGTGAAATGTTTTTTTTTTTTTTTTTGAAACACTCGCCTTCGACACCATATTTTTATTTAAAACCGGAAAATGAAACTAGAAGACGGGAGTGACAAATATGGGTCACAAAAGGAGATCCTTTTCAAACAGAAACGTCAGATTCTTCTGTATGCATCAAACAGTCTACACTACGGACAGTCAATACTGGCGACATCGCCAGGCAACGCTAGATACGTAATAAGTGGTTGGAGGACAGGCCGCGGCTCTGCTCAAACATCTAATACAGTGGTTCTCAGACTGGTGTGTCTGCGCCGCTCTATCCGAATGAGAGTTTCTCGGTGACACTGGATGCTTTAATGATAAGAAATATTTGTCAAAACTCTTCGCATGAATTTGTTCCCAACAAAGAAATCTGTATAAACACATTAATTTGACATACAGAAATGAATTACAAACAATTAGGTATGTTTAGCTCCTGCGAAAAGATGAGACATACTAAATACAGACACAGTGTACACACCTTACCAGTTGTCTCTAAGTTTTCTCATCAAATCTGCCAGTTGTCTCTAAGTTTTCTCATCAAATCTGCCAGTTGTCTCTAAGTTTTCTCATCAAATCTGCCAGTTGTCTCTAAGTTTTCCCATCAAGTTTGTCAGTTGTCTCTAAGTTTTCCCATCAAGTTTGCCAGTTGTCTCTAAGTTGTCTCATCAAATCTGCCAGTTGTCTCTAAGTTTTCTCATCAAATCTGCCAGTTGTCTCTAAGTTTTCTCATCAAATCTGTCAGTTGTCTCTAAGTTTCCTCATCAAATCTGCCAGTTGTCTCTAAGTTTTCTCATCAAATCTGCCAGTTGTCTCTAAGTTTTCCCATCAAGTTTGTCAGTTGTCTCTAAGTTTTCCCATCAAGTTTGCCAGTTGTCTCTAAGTTTTCCCATCAAGTTTGCCAGTTGTCTCTAAGTTTTCTCATCAAATTTGCCAGTTGTCTCCAAGTTTTCCCATCAAGTGAGCCAGTTGTCTCTAAGTTTTCCCCATCAAGTGGGCCAGTTGTCTCTAAGTTTCCCCATCAAGTTTGCCACTTGTCTTTAAGTTTTCCCATCAAGTTTGCCAGTTGTCTCTAAGTTTCCCCATGAAGTTTGTCGGTTGTCTCTAAGTTTTCGCATCAAGTTTCAGTTGTCTCTAAGTTTTCCCATCAAGTTGCCAGTTGTCTCTAAGTTTTTAAGCTTGTTCCTCCTCATAACGTTCCCGAAAAATCTGCAGTCTACGTCTAATTTCTCTAATCAGTTTACTGTTTTCAGTAGTTTCTATTCTAAGTAACTGTTACTTTAAAGTAATACACTTCTGAAGCTGAAGGAGTTAACGTAATGCCATTGTGATAAGGATAGGTTAAAGTAACACTTTTGGTGGTGGGAGAAGCCAATGTAACAATTTAATGAAACAAGAGAAGTCACGATTATATGCTACATGTGAAGTAACGAATAAACACGGGACTATTCGTGGGTACAGAATCCGTGATAACATGATTACAAACTGGCTTAAATGTGTGACTAAATATTTTATTCCTTTGAATAGGCCACGCCTGCCACTGTCTTGGGAGAAAACAGAGTTGTTGTCTGCCAGTTTGGGAACCAATGTGAATCTTTTTCAACATCATACAACGAGGCAATGTCGCCGTTTGGCTTGGATTAAGCTGGATTATGAAAAAGCGACTTCGGGCGTATTACATTTTGCTTCAATTTGTTGAAAAATCTGGTCACGGAGGTAGCATCAGTTATCAGTTATCAGTTGGGGTATCTTCATTGCACTCCGGACATGTCCATAGGTGCTCAGATTCTCTCCACCCCCCCCCCCCCCCCCCAGCATATGCATCAGCGTCCGGTGGCTAATAGTGCCAGTTCTGTGTTGGTTGACGAGGCGCTTTGTTTTCCAGATGTACCTCTCACGTCTGGCCGTGCCGATTCTTACTCCCAAGTCTTTGGACAGCGATGTGGATTCACTGACGTCAAAGTCCTCTGTTCTCGCCATATCTTTAAGGACGTTAATAACATCGGCACGATCCATGGGCTGGCCATCTACAAGGGGTGCAGAGCCAGCCAGTTTATCAGCTCGTTCATTTCCCTCGACTCCCGCATGTCCCGGGACGGAGATGAAGGTGACTTTACGAACAACAGACTTCCGCAGCGACTCAGTCCACTGTCTACTTACAGATCCAGCTTCGACCTTCTGAATCATGCTCATTGAATCACTTAGTACACACACGTTGCTATAATGCAATGATTCCAGCCATATGAAAGCCTGTGTAACTGCCATCACCTCCATCATCATGCTACTCGTGAGAGGAGAGAGTTAGCAATGTTTCTGTACCCATCCGCAATGTGTGTGATCAGGGCTGAGTCTGATCCCACAAGAGCCGCCTTCATCATTATGAGCCACATCATGAAGGTCTTGCTAAGAAGCAGCAAAGGGGCAAGGAAGAAAATAAAAACTGAAGCAGGGAAAGACCAATGTGGGTTTGTGGAAGGTATGGGTTTGCACATAATGTGTATTTGCAGAGAATATTTATAGCACGTTCGACATATGTAAACAAAGACCTACATGTTTGCTTCATTGACTACTTTTCACTTCTACTTTTCACTTCTACTGAAATATGCCTTTCGTGATCAGGATGACGGTACATACATTCACTCACGCTCAGATGGTGGCCTCTATAATGCTCAGAGATTGAAGGCCAAGACCAAAATTAGGAGGGTACTAATCAGAGAGTTGCTTTTTGCGGATGATGCTGCGATTACGACCCACTCAGAGGAAGAATTACAACATCTACTATCTGCATTCTCCAATGCTTGTTCTGAAATTGGTTTAACAATTAACAAAAAGAAGACACAGATTATGTCACAAGGTGCACATGTGGTACCATCAATCTTTATTGACGACGCCGAACTAGAGATAGTAGACCATTTTACATATCTAGGATCAGAGGTAAATAGCAAATTATCCCTCGATCAGGAAATCAACATCAGGGTTGGCAAGGCAGCAACAACAATGAACATGATAGCAAAAAGAGTCTGGGAGAACAGGAAGCTTACTGCCAAAACAAAAGTCCTCGTCTACCAAGCCAGTGTCCTTAGTACTCTTCTATATGGCAGTGAAACCTGGACAACTTACTCACGCCAAGAGAAACGTTTAAACAGCTTTCATATGCGGTGTCTGCGAAGAATACTTGGTATTAAGTGGCAAGACAAAATCACAAATACTGAAGTATTGGAAAGATCAGGTGTGTGACTGTGTATTCCATGCTCAGTCTTCGTAGACTTAGATGGATAGGACATCTTAGGAGGATGGATGATGGTAGAATACCAAAGGACATCTTTTTTGGTGAATTACAGACGGGTAGGAGATCTCAGGGTCGGCCTCTACTACGATACAAAGATGTGTGTAAGCAGGACATGATTGATACAGGCATAGATAATGCATATTGGGAGCAAGTCGCCGCTGAAAGTGTTGCATGGAGGGCAAACATCAGAAATGGAATAAAGACAAAAGAGAAAATGATTGCAGATAAAGCACACACAGAGCGTGAGAGACGTAAGATGGTGCACAATGGTGGAAATGACCATGTTTTCACATGCATCTACTGTGGGCATACATTTGCAGCAAGAATTGGCCTTACCAGCCACACTCGCCACCGTCATGGTTCGTAGTTATTGTTGTTTGTCCATCAAGAATGATGATGACCATTCGTTTCATCCAGTGGGGTTGAAGGTGTGGAGCCGTGGGTTCTAAGATGGCTGTTAAGGCCTATTTTGGCTCGAAATGTTCTTTGACAATGTGGGCAAAGAATGCTTGACGTTCCAGGAGGGGGATCTCTTGCAGTGGTTTTTCTGTCTAACCTTTTCTTCACAGCTCTTGCAGTCCTGGTTGCTTCACAAGTGACTGCACCCTTATGTAATGATGTACGCCACGAATTACGTTCTTTAGCAGCAGTATCCAAGATGTCAAGATGAATTCCAAAAGCTTTCAGTGAGATTTTCCTCTGGCCGCCTTGGGAGCGTTTACCATAACGCAGCTCGCCGTAAAAAATTTGTTTAGGGAGTCTGTGATCTGGCATACGAGTTAAGTGACCAGCCCAGCGAATCTGATTTTTCATTTGTAGAGTGTGGATACTGGGCATGGACGCTCTTTCTAGAACGTCAGTGTCTGGGATCTTGTATTGCCATTTAATCTTCAATAGCTTCCTAAGGCAGACTGTGTGGAAGTATTTTAATTACCCAGCATGTCGCTGATAAACAGTCCAGGTTTCACAAGCATATAGCAGTGTGGATAATACAACTGCTTTGTAGACTTTCAGCTTTGTTTGCAGGCTTATTCCATTTCTGTCCCATACATTCTTGTACAGTCTGCCAAAGGCCGCGCTGGCCTTGGAGATTCTTGCATTCACTTCGTCATCAATTGTGGCAGCTAGTGACACAGTGCTGCTAAGATAGGTGAATTTGTCCACAACTACTAGTACTACTATTACTATTACTGCTGCTGCTGCTGCTGCTACTACTACTACTACTACTACTACTACTACTACTACTACTACTACTACTACTACTACTACTACTACTACTACTACTACTACTACTACTACTACTGCTGCTGCTGCTGCTACTACTACTACTACTACTACTACTACTACTACTACTACTAGTAGTAGTAGTATTACTATTACTACTACTATTACTACTACTATTACTACTACTATTACCACTACTACTACTATTACTACTATTACTACTACTACATGCATCTACTGTGGGCAAACATTTGCAGCAAGAATTGGCCTTACCAGCCACACTCGCCACCGCCATGGATCGTAGTTATTAAGCCTTTTTGAAACACAATGTACCAAACTATCGTCTGTCAAGACGGAAAGGTGCCAATGACTGACTGACTACTACTACAACTACTACTGATGCTGCTACTACTACTACTGCTGCTGCTGCTACTACTACTACTACTACCACTACTATTACTACTACTACTACTACTACTACTACTACTACTACTACTACTACTACTAGTATTATTATTACTATTACTACTACTATTACCACTACTACTACTATTACTACTATTACTACTACTACATGCATCTACTGTGGGCAAACATTTGCAGCAAGAATTGGCCTTACCAGCCACACTCGCCACCGCCATGGGTCGTAGTTATTAAGCCTTTTTAAGCTTTTTTTTTAAAGCGTTTATTAAGCCTTTTTGAAGCACAATGTACCAAACTATCGTCTGTCAAGACGGAAAGGTGCCAATGACTGACTGACTACTACTACAACTACTACTGATGCTGCTACTACTACTACTACTGCTGCTGCTGCTACTACTACTACTACTACTACTACTACTACTACTACTACTACTACTACTACTACTACTACTACTACTACTACTACTACTACTGCTACTGCTACTACTACTACTACTACTACTACTACTACTACTGCTGCTGCTGCTGCTGCTGCTACTGCTGGTATTCGAACTAGTAGTACTTTGTGCGATGCTATCGGCGGGCAGTTTGTCATTCTGCCGCAAGAGACTGAAACATGTTAGCTGAACCCTTGTGTCATGAAGTCGATCCTCTTATCTGTAACCCTCAGCTCACAGCACACTGAATGAGGGCCTACACTTGTTGCTGTCCGCCTTCAGGTTTGACTTTTAAGAATAAACTGTACCTGAAAGTTAAAAGAAAATCAAACGAATATTGAGTTTTTCCTACATTCCCCCTCCCCCGTGTCGTATACTACTTTACGCTTCATCACATTTTACCACTTCGCACTTTCATAAACCAGTTATACACAGCAATCTGTGTATGTTTATTTCACAACTCCCTTAAAATATAGGTATACCTTAATATCGAGGTATGGAAAATATATTTCCCTTAATATATAGAAAGTGTGGATAATTACATTGTGAAATAAACATTCGTGTAAAACACATAAAACCAAACCTGGCTTCATACGCTTACAGGCTACGAACACAATAACATAGCCA
Organism: Cepaea nemoralis; assembly: GCA_014155875.1. Taxonomy (NCBI): domain Eukaryota; kingdom Metazoa; phylum Mollusca; class Gastropoda; order Stylommatophora; family Helicidae; genus Cepaea; species Cepaea nemoralis. The sequence goes on along the minus strand of JACEFZ010013952.1, from coordinate 346,663 downwards.
AAGAGCACAGCAAGCTGAGACAGACAGCCAGATAGTCTTAGAGAGAGGGGGTAGAGAGAGTGGTTTTGTTCCCACAACTGTTCTGTGACAAGTTGTGGGAAGGCGGGATGAGGATGAAGAATGGGGAGGGTGGAGGTAGCAGCGGGAGAGGAGGAAGAAGGGAGGAAGAATGCAGGAGGCAGTAAGACGAGGAGGGGCAGTGTAACAGAGCACCATCTCTGTTAGTGGGTTAATAGGTGGTGTGCAAAGACTAGGCACGGTTGAGCATCCCGTAAAAACGTAACTAGGGACGCTCAAGCCGTGACGCGGGGTTAGAGATAGACAGTTACCATCGGAGTTTGAAGCGAACCACACCTGTTTTGTATGATCAATGCTTACTTGATAATCTACGATATATTTGATGAAATAAACAATTGAAAATTCCAGCCAGTGAATTTTCTCTGCTATTTAATGTACCAGCACTGTTATATATACAGCAGAATTGGTGCCGTGACCAGGCTTTGAAAATTGGGAAAGACCAAAACAGTCACTATGGAAAAGATACTGGAAATCACCCACCAATTAGTTTGAAACCGTATAGAACTTCCTTAAGGAATAGAGAAATTGTCGAAACGGCAATCGAAGATATGCTGAAAGCAGGAATAATAGCAAGATCGAAGTCAGAATGGTCATCTCCGATCGTCATAGTGACCAAGGCCGATGGTTCACACCGATTCTGCTGTGACTACAGGGCGTTGAACAAAATCACTATGAATGTAGCTTACCCATTGCCGGTGATCGACAATATTTTAGGGTTACTTAATGGGTCTACCTTCTTCACTACATTGTATGCAAGGTCAGGATTTTGGTGTATCCCTATGTCGCCAGATGCTCAAAAGAAAAGTGCTTTCTGTACACACGCAGGTTCTTACGAATTTTTACGAATGCCTTTTGGGGTCAAAACTGCGCCTTCTCACTATATGCTATTAATAAATCAAATATTAGAAGGCATGCAAAAGTTCGCATTAGCATATATAGATGACATTTTGATCTACACAGCAGGAGACGTACAGGACCACCTGAAACATGTAAAATTGGTATTTGACAGGTTAAGACTACATGATGTTAAACTGAAACTCAGTAAATGTGAATTTCTAAAAACAGAAACAAAGTATTTGGGGTACATCATTGATAGGGACGGAATTAAACCAGATCAGAATAAAGTAAAGGTTATTAGAGAATTACTTGCTCCGACCAACATAAGAGAAGTTCGTGCTTTTATCGGTATGTGTGGGTATTATCGTCGTTTTATTCCAAATTTCTCAAAAATAGCAGAATCCATCACTAACCTGACTGGCAAATACGCTAGATTTAAGTGGAATGATGAGTGTCAAAGAGCGTTTGAGATTTTAAAAAATAGTCTAACAGTAGTACCATTATTAGTGCATCCAGATTTAAACAAACAGTTAATTTTATATACTGATGCTTCAGATAATGCTATAGGAGCATGCCTCACTCAACCATATGAAGGAGAAAACTCAGGAATTCCAGGAGTTAAGAACGAAAGACCAATTTATTTTCTATCACACAAACTTAGTAAATCTCAGAAGAAATGGCCAATTATAGAAAAAGAGGCATATGCTATTCACTATGCTCTTCAGAAACTTAATTATTATTTACATAACGCCAATTTCATTATTAGAACTGACCACATGCCCTTAAAATCTTTACTAGAAGCTCCAGTGCAGAACAGAAAAATACAGACATGGGCGTTGAATTTACAGGGATACAACGCAAAGATAGAGTATATATCCGGTAGGGACAACACCTGTGCAGATTTATTATCCAGAATCCCGTATCCAGAGACATCAGGGAACACTGAGGATGAGGGCGAACCCGAAATAGACGTCCGAAACTGGCAAGTAAATATATTAGATTCTGCCATATTAAGTAGAGAAGATTTTAGGAGTTCACCGACGGATCAAGAATCTGAACTTATAACGGAAGACCCACATTTAATGCAATTTAATATGAAGGAAGAACAAGAATTAGATTCGAAAGTTGTAGAAATAAAACAGAAATTGAACGAAACGGGTGAAAACAGTTGTAAGAAAAATTTTCTAGTCTTGCAGGATGACGATCAGTTATATTATGTGAATGAAAGAAGCGAACAGTTGAGAAAATACATTCCAAAACATTTGGAAATTGAGATTCTAAAGGCATATCATGATGAGAATGGTCATCTTGTTCGTGATAAGTTAGTAAAAGCCCTCACTAATAAATATTATTGGCCGAATTTATTTAAAACTGCTTGTAAATATGTCGATGCGTGTGAGAAGTGTAGGTTAAGAAATATGAAAACGATCAAATGTCCCTTACAAGATACTACATTCCTCAGTTTCCAATGCAGAAAGTGAGCTTAGATATATCAGGTCATCACCCTAGAACACTATCGGGGAATGTATATTTACTTCATATTGTAGATTGTTACAGTCTTTGGCCAGAGGTCTATGCGATTCCGGATAAGAGCGCAGATACCATCATTAATATTTTTCTACAGGAGTACATACCAAGATTTAGTTGACCACAGATCGTACTCACAGATAATGGTAAGAAGTTTGTGAACAAGAAGTTCGAGAAGTTATTACAGGATTTGAATATAGGCCATACAAAAACTTCATATTATAGACCTTCTTCAAATGCGAAGAATGAGAGACAACATCGGACATTGTATAACATAATAGCAAAAATTGTGGAGGAACATGAAAAAGATTGGGACCTTTACTTAGGATCTGCATTAAGCGCGATACGCACAAATCAAAATGAGGGGACAGGTTTTTCCTCATTTTACTTATTACACGTCACAATTGACAATCTGTTAAAACCAAGACGTAAATATATGGGGGAGGATTTTCAGGAAGTTATTATACAAGAAATGCACAAAGCGCATGTAAGGTTAAGAAACAATATAATTAAAGCCAGAGAAAGACAGAAAAAGTACGCAAACAAAAATACACAACTACATGAATTTAAAGTAGGTGATACAGTTTACTATAAGAAGCATAGAAGAAACTCCAAATTTGATGCTCATTGGATTCCAGGTTATTATATTTTAGAAAAGTTAGGTACTGTATCATACAGTATAAAGAACCAAATCACAGGACATGTGGCACGGGGCACACGTGAAACATTTAAGAAGAGATAATGAAGATAAGAGAGACAATAACAATAATAATTATTATTATTCAGACGGGTTATACTCAGATGGACAACTCTGTCAGAAGAGTTAAATATACAATACCCCCAGATTTTGGAAAAGATCCGGTCAATTAATAACAACACCAGTTTACGATGATACTTATGAACAAGCGGAAACAATACCGAAAACTTTGATGAAGGAAGAAAAGAATATGTATGATGGTTATAATAGTGTTGAATCTATGGAGGAGGAGGTAACCGCTCCATTTAAAAATACCAGACAAGCAGTGAAAAGGAGAATAGAGAGACAGAGAAATAGAGAAGTTAAAAGACAGAGGAGAATTAGAGAAAATTCATCAAGTGACGAAGATATGCCACTACTTGAAAGATCGTTAAGAAACTATGATAGACAGATTAGATTAGATATAGAAAGAAAAAAATTAGCGGCTGCTAGCAACAGACATACAGATGAAGAAGAAGAATGGATGAAAATTCAGAATCTAATAGAGATAGTAGCATGAAGGAAAATGTTTCTCTACGGGAAGATGAAGACATTGATGTGGAGATGGCACTTATACAGAAAAATCTAGAATTACTGAAGAAATGGAGATATGGTAAATAGATTGATAGAATATGCTGCAGATAGCAGGATGAAAATTTTGTGGTTTAAAGAGGAAATTGGTAATTGATGAAATACGGTAGCTGTGAATTACAGATGAATTATAGAAACAGATTGGCAAATAGCCTGATTAATAGTAGTTGTGAGTTGTCTTGATGAGTAGACATGATGTTGTATATTTTGGTAATAAGTTAGGTAATATGGATGTCAATTCTCGTGTGGTCTTGAAGATGTATTTTTTATTGCCATTTGATTTTGAGATTTGACTTGTTGAGTTTTCTTAATAGATAAATAATTTATTATTAGTCCAAAAAAGCGACTAATAATGGATAGGTAATATTTACAAATGGTTTCTTTTGTTTCATCATGTATGTCATATTATTTTGAATAATGTCTTTCTTTGAATTGGTTGATTACCTTTATTTAATATGAGGGGAATGAAAATTGTCTTCAAAACGTTGGGGGGGGGGGGGGGGGTATGATATCCTGTTTTGACTTCGTTATGGTTGGCTCATGAATTGTGATTTTAGTTGAATTGTCTTGCGTATTGAATAGTATTTACCCTTGTTTACAAATAAGTTGAAAATTGTTAAAATTTTGTTCACAAGCACTTATTGTTTTGTTTAGAATAAAGAGTAATAAGACGGGGCCTTATTTAAAGCCCTTCGTTCAGAAAATAGTTAACAAACGACTATAGACTACCAAGAGAGACACATTCTCCTTGTGAGTAATAAGTTGTAGTGAACATGAGTACCAAAAACTTTGGCCTTGTGCTAGTAAGAAGGCTGCTGCGCCAATCAGCGTTAATGTTTTGGGATAGGGAGGTTAATTAGTTAATTACATGATGGCTATGAAGTTTGGAAACACATGCAATGCTTGGATGACGGGGTTTTATAATGGATCCTACACAAATAAAAGTTAGTAGAAATATATGGTTCTGGGGAGTTGAAATAGGAGCTGCATTAAGTCAGCATTAATTGAATATATATGGATTAGATGCCATTAACGTGACTAACGTCTATAGGTGGTATAAAAAGAGGCTGTGTTAGTCAGCATCAAGGGGAATATAAGGAGCTAGTTAATTGAGAGTAAGATCACCATACAGTGGATACCATCCCACTGTGGAGTTCCCGGAAACGACAGAGCTGATCGATTGGCTAAGGAAGGAGCAAAAGAAGAACAACCTGATGTGCTTATTACATACCACCAAAAGAAAAGAATGATCAAATCAGTCAGAAGGCCACCAGACCTTACTCAAGACGACTACCACGTTATGGACAGACCAGAACAGGTCATTCTTCTGCGCCTCAGAACAGGACACAATAGATTACGCAACCACATGTATACAAAATTCAAGATTGGTGACTCAGCCATGTGCACATGTGGTTTGGCGTCGCAGACAGCAGAGCACATACTCCAGGATTGCCCAAACTACAACATATCCAGGCGAACCTTCTGGCCTAGAGAGACAACAGTGGAAGATAAACTCTATGGACCGCTGAATGAACTAAAAAAGACTGTTAGATTCATGCAAGAGACAACATTGCAGTTATAGGCATAATTTCAGGCGAACGAAAGAAGAAGAAGAATTGAGAGTGGACATTAATGGGGCTGTAGATAGCAGTACATATGGTTTAGTACAAAGTTAGATACGCCCATGAACAAGGATGCATATAATGGGATGTGAGGGGGTAAATATAGGAGCTGTGATAAACAGCGTTAATTGGTTTAAAGTATGTTCATAAGAAATGAACATTGTCAATATTATTTTTATGGTTTTATGATCGAACATGAGCCATGTGAAATATAGTCATTAATGGGTGTGAATGGCAGCACAAATATTAATATTGAGTATATAAGGAAGAAATTTTGGATCGACTTAATTTATAACAAACAGATGCATATGTTCGTGGATTATAAGATGCGTTTTTAAAACTTTATTTATAATGTTTTTGTGTTTGCAAGGGAGGTAAATGTGATTGCTTTCTGACTACTTCTTTATATCTTTATAACTAGGTGCGCACCCCATCTTTTCTGTCTATCCTGTGTTGTTTTGTTGATGTTGAGAGAAAATGAGAAGTTGCATAACGCATGATAAGTTTCAAATTATATACCAACGATTTTGATGAACATATGTATATATGAAATGAAATATCTAGGTAATTCCTTATGAACTGTTTTTTTTTAAATGACACCTTGTAGACACATATACAGAAACGAAGAAGAAGTATCACTTCACGAAGATCTATAACAGAACATAGCGGTTAGCTATAAGAGATAAGCGGAGAAGTGGACTCGAAGGAGTAGAAAGGGTAAGAAATAAAGTTCACTGGTTAAGAGGGGGCTGGTTTAAGATGGGTTGGAGAAATAATATTGGGGCTAAGATTTTAGTGAGGGAAAGAATAAGTAGAATAAGCAGATTAGGGATTAAGACTTTTCGGGAAAAGTCTTCTTAAAGAAAGGGAGGAATGTAACAGAGCACCATCTCTGTTAGTGGGTTAATAGGTTGTGTGCAAAGACTAGGCACGGTTGAGGAACCCGTAAAAACGTAACTAGGGACGCTCAAGCCATGACGCGGGGTTAGAGAAAGACAGTTACCATCGGAGTTTGAAGCGAACCACACCTGTTTTGTGTGATCAATGCTTACTTGATAATCTACGATATATTTGATGAAATAAACAATTGAAAACTCCAGCCAATGAATTGTCTCTGCTATTTAATGTACCAGCACTGTTATAGCAGGTGGAAGGATGAGGAGGATAAATAATGCAGGAGGAGGAAAGAAGCAGAGAAGGAAACAGAAGGAGGAAGAATGAGGAGAAGGAAGGCAGCAGAGGAAGGGGAAAAGGGAGTAGGAGGTAGGCCGGTGCTGGCAGAGGAGGAAGAGAAGGAGGAAGAATGCACTAGGAGGAGGAAAGAAGGATAAGAGTGCAGGAGGAGCAGGAAAGAAGAGGAGGAGGCAGGCAGGAGATGGCAGAAGAGGAGTCGGAAGATTACAGGAGGAGGAGGAGGAGGAGGAAAGAGGCGGAGGAGGATGGAGAAGGAGGAAAGAGAGGACTAGGCAGGCGGGAGGAGGAATAGGAGAAGGAAAGAGGGGAAGGATGGAGACAGGGGAAGGAATAGGAGATCGGGGTGGAAGATTTAGGGTGTCTCTGGTCCATACGAGTGATACTTCAACCACGCCGACCACTTAGTCCAATTCCCACTTCGACTGTTACTCACTTAATCACACGACTGAGAGACTCACACACGGACATAGACCCTTTACTTCCCACTTCAAGCTATTCCGCCTATATCTGGCCATTCCGCCAAACTTACCCATCCCACCCAACTCGACTATCACGGATCCATCCCATCCACCTCGCTAGCCAATTTGCCACCCCGTCGCTTAACAAGGAACGGGCACCTGTATCTGGCCGCTCCGCCACCCCGTGGAAGAGCATTGTACCGCTAACCATTATAAATCACCAATGTTCCCACCTCCCCCACACCTCACACCTTCCCCACTCCTCCTAACTCAACACCTTAACAAGGAATGGACGCATATATCTGGCCACTTCGCCACCTCGTGGAGGAGCATTGTACCCCTAACCACTACACACCACCAATGTTCCCACCTCCCCAACGCCTCCCACCTCAAACCCGACAGTCAACTTGGCCACCACAGCTCCACTCCCCCACCCCGTCTCTTATCAATGAATCGCGATGTTTTAATTTTCCCAACCTCCCCCACCCCACGACTTAACAGCCATCTTTAATTTTCCCAAACTCCCCCACCCCACCACTTAATAACCATCTTTTTAACCTTTGTCAGACCACCAATCCTGCAGAACACCAGACGCAGTTGTCTATCTTTACGCGCAAAAGTTTAAAAAAAAATCAAACCCTCAGCACCAAAGAGGATTGCGTTGATGACTTCATTTCGGAGGATCAGGTCCATATTTTGGGGTGGCAAGCCTCGCTGATATACTACTGAAGTGAAGGTTTTCTTATGTTTGGTACAGTTGTCATATACTTTTAAAAGTATGTTCACAAAATACGAGGGGAAGTCAATAAGTAAGTCACAAATGGCTGTAGAAAAATAATAAATATGATAAAAACTTGAAACCAGTTAATTTTTATACATACATTGTCCCTTTATTTCTCAACATAATTTCCACCAACATTGATGCACTTATCCCATCGTTTTATCAGTCCTCCCAAATTGGCTGCATAGAATTGCGTGCTCTGTTTTCTAAAACACATTTTCACTTCACATTTAACTTCGGCGTCATTCGCGAAATGTCTCCTCCAAGGTAGGGTTTCAGTGAACCAAAAAGGTGGAAATCGCTAGGGGTTAAGTCGGGTCTGTAAGGTGGATGGTCCAGAACTTCCCACCTTAGTTGGCTAATTTTCTCCTGAGTTAATCGAACCGTATGTGGTCTAGCATTGTAATGAAGAAGCAACACGCCTCTAGTCAGCAGTCCTGGACGTTTTTTTTTCGAATTGCATCATGAAGCATCGATAGAATTTCACAGTACGATTCATAATTCACATTGTCACCTTTCTTCTTGAAATTGGTTACAAGCACTCCTTGACAATACCAGAACACTGTCAGCATAACCTTCCCTGTTGATGGCGTAACCTTGAATTTTTTGACACAAGGCGAAGAAGGATGTTTCCATTGCATTGACGCACGCTTTGATTCGGACTGGTAGTCAGCATAGATAGGAAGCATTTCCGTATGAATGTCCTTTGCAGGCAGGCCTTTTGCCCCCCCCCCCCTAAAAAACGCACAACGGCACGTTGCTCTTTGGTTATGAACTTCGTAAGTATAGTCACCATTTTGTTTATGCGCTGTGCATGCGCATGAGACACCTACTGCCACCTGACACCTGTAGAAGACACCAACTACATTTACCTGCCATCCCACAGAACTGTGTGACTTACTTATTGACTCGCCTTCGTCTGTTGCAGTTATTTTCAGTTATTGAGAGAATATTTTAAGTGCTATACCAAGATTCAAGTAGTTAGGGTTTAAACCTCAATGGAGGCAGAATTATTACTTTTCTGACCATTCGGCTACAGGTTTGACCGAAAACATTATTTGCGTATCCTTTACAGGACGTTGCAGTCCACCCCTGCATTTTTTGGCTGTTCGTGATTTCTTGACTAATTTATGTCCAGTAGTTTGCCATTGTTTTCTGAACGACCGGCACTCACACCATTATATGAAATCCAACGCAAGGCGATCTGCCTCCAAATCGCCGGCAGCTGTGCCTTGAACGTGGTATGCAGGATTACGAAACACGTCCGCAAATCCTTTACTACAGAGTCGACAGGGTGGACCCAACTTCGCCACAGAGTCGACAGGGTCGACCCAACTTCGCCACAGAGTCGACAGGGTGGACCCAACTTCGCCACAGAGTCGACACGATCGACCCAACTTCATAAAAATGAATACTAGACAATTGTCTGGACATTGTCAGGGAAGGCCGGCTCCCTGGCCGAGGTGTTAGCAGCTTTCTCCGTTAACCCCGAATACTCTCGTGGTTGACGTGAGCGCACGAGAATTAGAAGTGGTTCGAGTCGCGCCAGTGACTTATGAGAGTATGGAGCCGGTCGCTCAGAAAGTCGTGGCGTGCTAATGAACGTAATCTAGTCTAGGAATCAACATACAGCTGACAGATGCTTGTGGTGACCGCAATATCCTAAAATAGAATGGAAACGAGGGGGGGGGGGGGGGGGGGTATTGTCAGGGAAGGGAAAGCGACCAGGAAGGGCAGTGACCAGGCTACTTCATTAACCATGGGCTACAATATGCGAAGACCCAGCTCTTCACACGCCAACAGCAGTATTTGCAATGGGGCTGCCTTGACCTTTAACCCTGGGCCAAAGAAGAAAACAGCTAGGTCCCTGAAAATTTGGTAGCACTTACCAACCACATGCACTACTAATTTCAAAGCATGGAAGCTTTGAAATGTCCATCCTAAATTCTGGCCTACCATCCATTACGAGGTAATGACTATTGTTATGAGAACTGCTGCTTTACACTCCGTTCTCCAGTTTAAAATGTAAAGCTACAGAAATTCATCATAGAACAAATCAGTCAGTTAACATGGCATCCTTAGAGCGTGTATATCAGCGCAACAACAAATTAATAAGCTCAATACAATGTATTCCCTTTGTGAATTAAAACACACAAGCCACAAACAATATGTTGCACGATTTATTGCCTGGCAGATTTCGATGCGTCTCGCCAGGTGCATACAGCAGAGTTTAATATCATATGAGGTGATTAAATGAATAATGCTTAAGCTGAAACAGTTAAAACACATAGTCACGTGTATTGTTCTAATATGGAACATCTGTTATTTGTTCTAATATGGAACATCTGTTATCCTGATGTTCATTTCAAATTTATCACGAACTCTTTCTGTTTGCACAAACCTGAATGGAACTGCCTAATTTCTAACGTCTCGCTAAATTTGAGCAATCATTTATTGTTCATCGAATACAGTATAAGACACGCTGTTTTCTTTGTTCGAATTATGACTGTATTTTATTAGTGGTTGGGAAATCAACGAGCACGGTGTTTTATATTGATTCCTGAAGGTTAACTATCTTTTCCACCCACACTGATATACGTTTGGCTACTCAATCAAATATCAATCAGCAGATATCATGCAAAGTGAACTATGTACAGTTAAGGGAGAAAAAAAAAACTTAATGGCTTACTTATATTATTAATATAATATATAGGCGATTATTGTGTAACTAAAATATATGCATTCCTTACTGTTATTCCTTCAGAAAAGAAATATAAGATTACCGACAACAATTAGAGCTAACATCTCACAGCATTGTGTATTCATATATTCGGCTGCAATTTCACAATCTTTTATAAGCATTTAATCATAGTTTATTTTGCCAGTCACATCAATAAACACAAAGGCTATTGCAGAATTTCACAAAATAAAAATACATCATTGCACAAAATTAAAAAGCAAAAATAGAAGAACAAATGTATGTTATTTATTTATATTTCTGGCTACTATTGTTCTTTATCTTACGCTCAAAAGTCGAAATTGTCCTATTAAATGTCTTGCTGACAAATCAATTTAAATTGGCATCGCTGCATACTCATATAGTAATACAATTAAGTTCATTTCATGTCCAGTTCGCGGTCGGATTTTTCAACCACGCTTGCAGCTGCAAAAAAAGAAAAAAGAAAACCATTAATTATCACATGAAGAGGTTCCAACGTGTGAACCACAAATTAAAGAACCTGCATTTTAAGAAATCCTATATGTAATCACACGACTTAAAGCAATAACGCAACTGGGGCAGATGGAATTGCTGCAGAATTTATAAAGGCAGGTGGTCATTCATTACGTCTAAAGCTATACGAACTAATAATAAAAATCTGGAGGACAGAAGAATTACCCCATGACTGGAAAGAGTCATTATTGATACCTATCTTTAAGAAAGGAGACAAGTTCCAATGTGAAAATTATAGAGGAATATCACTACTAGTCCACAAGCTATAAGATACTATCCGCAGTATTACTAAATAGACTAAAACCATATTCAGAAGACATATTAGGTGACTACCAGGCGGGTTTTTAGACAAAACAGATCAACAATAGATCAGATATTTATCTTACGACAAATAGCCGAGAAAAATTGGGAATATAAAAGAGATCTCTATAACATTTTTGTGGATTTTAAAAAGGCTTATGATAGTGTCCATAGGAATAGTCTATGGAATGCTATGCAGGAATTTGGAATACCAAGGAAGTTAATCAACATGACCAGACTATACATGGAAGATACTTATAATATAGTAACATATAAAGGCAGGAAATCAGACCCTTTCCAAATAACATCTGGCTTGAAACAGGGTGATGCACTATCGCCGCTACTCTTCAATCTGGCTCTAGAGAAAGTTGTAAGGAAGGTAAAGGAATGTGATATTGGAGGAACATCCAAGCTACTTGGTTATGCAGATGATATAGATATTATAGGGGGAAATGAACAAAAGACATTGGAAATATTGACTAACTTAAAGGGAAAAGCCCAAAAGTTGGGGCTGGTTATCAACCAAGATAAGACAGAATATATGGTAATTTCAAGAGAAGGAATGGCTAAAAACTCTGGCCACATACAAATAGATAATATGACCATTAAAAAAACGGAAACATACAAATACCTGGGTACAATCTTCACCTGCTCCAACATCATAGGGGAAGAAATACAAACTAGAATGAATTCTGGAAATAAGATATACTATGCACTACAACATCTACTTAAATCAAATGCGCTATCTCCTAACACCAAAATCACAATATACAAAACACTGATCAGACCAGTTGTGCTGTATGGCTCTGAAACCTGGTGTACAACGAAAGGAGACGAAGTCTTGTTACAAACCTTTGAGGACAAAGTTTTAAAACGCATCTTTGGGCCCATTAGGGATACACAAAGTGGAGAGTGGAAAAGAAGAAGCAACAAAGACATTTATGATCTGTTTAAGTCCCCGCTAATCACTGGTATCATGAAGGCTAATAGACTATAATGGTTGGGGCATAAAGAAAGAATGGAAGATAATAGGGAAACAAAACTCGCTTACACTCAGGAAATAAATGACCGTAGACCCCGAGGTAGACCAAGAAGACGGTGGAGAGATAATATATATACAGATCTACAAGCACTTGGAATCAAAGACTGGCAAGAGAAGGTCAACCAGAGAGACGAATGGGGACGTATTGTATCTGCAGCAAAGAACCTCAATGGCTCGGAACGCTGAAGAAGAAGAAGATTAATCATCACAACAATGTCAGAGACGATTTTTACATTATAGTGTTTATAAGTGTTCTGTGCCACTTATACTTCGATGTTTTATGCCAGCGGGCAAGTTTAAATTCCTAATATTTTTACCTGAAGCATTTCAAAATCCTAGAAATTGCACATGCGTTTAACTACTATCTGAAATCAAAGGTAATATTTCATGATTATTTGCACACGTTTGTTGCAGGTAATACTCCGTGTTTCATTACAGCATAATAAGCCAATGCATTAATCGATGTAAATATGTTGTCTCTCAGATTTGGGACACGAGTCTAACGTAGTCAGTAAATAGGTACAGGACACATTTCCTTGCCGTGAGAAGTATTGGGATTATTGTGCTAGCCCCATATTGTTACAAACCACTCGACACTCGATGGGTGATGCGGTGTAATAACTGAGGCCACATTCTTACCCTCGATCTATCATTTTACACAACTGGGTCCACCTAGGAGGCCAGGCTATGTTAAAAACATCCGTCTCAATGGGGATGCGGACACATGAAAACCGAACAAGTAGGCAAGCGTGCTAATTGCAGTGTTTAAGCTCTCTGTGAGATATAGCACAGATATTCTTCGATGCTTTCTTTTAAATTTGGTTATCAGAACTGATTAAGAGCAAATAGTAACAATATCTATCTATCTATCTATCTATCTATCTATCTATCTATCTATCTATCTATCTATCTATCTATCTATCTATCTATCTATCTATCTATCTATCTATCTATCTATTTATCTATCTATCTATCTATCTATCTATCTATATGTCTGTCTATCTGTCTATCTATCTATCTATCTATCTACGATGATGATGATAATGATGATAATGATGATGATGATGATGATGATGATGATGATGATGATGATGATGATGATGATGATGATGATGATGATGATGATGATGATGATGATGATGATGATGATGATGATGATGATGATGATGATGATGATGATGATGATGATGTTCTGTGTGTTTCTTGTTTCCGAAAAAAGTAGTTCATTAAGGTTTTAGTGTTCTTTTTTTTTTGTTTACTGAATTTTAAAAAATGAATCTGTTGACTCTTTGTGACTTCTTGGATAAGTATCATTATCTTATTGGGACGCAGAGGTGTTTCCAAGGCACCAGGGCCGGGTTATATACTGGCCAAGACCTATTGACGCGTCCTCGTCGAGCGTCCTGGGCAACAGGTCCCTTCGGGGTCCTGGCTAAAGTCAGTAGGATCGCCGATTCCTCCGAAGTCGGAGAGTGTCTGCCTGTACGGCGAGGAACCACCAGTCTGCACACCAATAAGCCAGACATGGGACAACGGATACTCACGCAAAACTCAGGTCCTGTATGACATCACACTGATGGTGGACAACAGGATGGCTTCATCCGACATACAGGACTTCGCGTTGGAGCTCAAGCTAACGAACACAAGCAAGCAAGCATTATCTTATTAAGTTTCATTGTCATACGTACAATGATAAGCCGATGATAAATGACTGATAGATTCATGAAATTTATATTATATGGTATAATCATCTAATTGATGATGTTAGTAATGATTAATGGTTTATGAATTTTTATATGTCTTAAATATATGGTGGTATGATCATGGATGATGGATAATTTGACATATATGATATAATTTTATTAATGAATGTCAATGCAATTCCTAAGTTACTTTCCTGTGACTGTTCCTGGTACTATGTGATGTCGGTAGAATTCTTGTTGCATATGTATAATGGGTCTGCTGATCTTCATGTGTGATCGATCAGGCTGTGGGTAGTGTAAAGAGAGAAAGTGGTGAAATTGCTAATTATGTAGTGTGAATGGCTTTTCATATACAAATTGAAGACACTCTTGACATACCTACAGAAGATACATAACAGATCTCTAAGTGACTGGTTTGAGGAAAGTATGTGAGGTTTGGTTGAAGGATTTGACTCTGATGACAACGGGTGAAGTATACTTAGGATAGCTGGCGATATGTGCAGTACAAAGTGAAATAATGACCACGAAGAGTTTAGTTATTGGTGGAAATCTAATTGATGACAGGTAGGTCAATGAAACATTATGTAATAGAGACTTTGTGAGACCCTTGAAGGTTATGTAGTAAATAGATATGTCCAGGATTGCCGCAGGGTTCACCACTGTCACCAGTACTATTCAACGTGTATACGGTGCCGATCACTGAACAACAGTTGGACGGGAGGGCTAGGACTCTGTCATTCGTTGACGACATCCTCGTGTATCGACAGGGTCGAGATAGACAGGCGGTTGCCAATGATATGCAGGGCGAACTAGATCGTATTTCCTCATGGTGTGCTGATGCCGACGCCCTTGTCAACCCTGCAAAGGCATCGGTTACATGGTTCTCCCTAAACAACCATATTGTGAAAACAGACCTGCCGGCAGTAAGAATGGATGGGAGCATTTTGAGTAGAACCCAGTCAATGACATCTTGGCGTGAGGCTTGATCGTAGCCTGTCCTTCAGAGATCATGTCGATTATGTCATAACGAAGGCCCGAAAAGGTTTGTCAGCAATGAGAGTCATGGCGACTGCCAATATCGAGCAAAGACTGCTAATACTTCTGTTCCAAGGACTTGTGTTTTCACGCATCGAGTATGGCCCTGGCCATCCTCACTGTCAGACCTACACAGATTGGAAGACTTGAAAAGGTACAAAACGAAGCCATGCGCATCATTTTGGGCTGCACGAGAGACACCAGCTGTGTAGCAATGAGATACCTCCTTGACTTCCCGACAATGGAACACAGGATCAAGATTTGGAGAGCTCGTGCATACTTAAAAATAAGTGCAGATGAGCAGCACACTCTGCATGACGCTATATTCAGAGAAAAAAGTGACAGGCTAAAGAGGGGCAAGTCATGGATGGGTCGGGCGGAAGATATCGTCAGACAGGTCTGCAGTCTTACCAGTATCAACCCCGGCAAGGAATGGGTGCCGGTGCCTCCAGCTTTTAAGTGCACTTTCTCCTGCATTATCACACTCGACAGACGGTGCAGAGAGCAGAACCCTGCCGCTGTCAATGCAGAGGTTAACGCGCTCATCTATGAACACTCAGATAGCCCCGAAGTGCTCATCTATACAGATGGATCTGTTGTAAAGCAGCTGAGAAGTGCGTGGGCATTTACAGCCCGTTCAGCGGGCCGAACCGTTCAAGAATCCAGTGGTGCCCACTCGATGACCACGAGCAGCATGACGATGGAGGTGATGGCAGTTACACAGGCTTTCATATGGCTGGAATCACAGCATTATACCAACGTGTGTGTACTAAGTGATTCAATGAGCATGATTCAGAAGGTCGAAGCTGGATCTGTACGTAGACAGTGGACTGAGTCGCTGCGGAAGTCTGTTCTCCTACATATGTCTTTCTCTCTCCCTCTCCCTCCCTCCCTCCCTCCCTCCCTCTCTCTCTCTCTCTCTCCCTCCCTCCCTCTCTCTCTCTCTCTCTCTCTCTCTCTCTCTCTCTCTCTCTCTCTCTCTCTCTCTCTCTCTCTCCTTACATCTTGCTTCTCTGTGCCTACCTACTTCACGTGTATTACGAGTGGTTGGATCATATACAGCCCCATTAACCCAAGCACTGGGCGAGTAGATCCTTGAATATGTTGGATAACAACCAACCATACTGACTGTCTCATAGAGTACAGTATGAGTGGAATGTCGTACGTGTACTCCACATACCTCATGTGATATATCACAGACACTTTCCCTCTCTCTCTCTCCCTCTCTCTCTCTCGTTCTCTCTCTCTCTTTCTCTCTCTCTCTCTCTCTCTCTCTCTCTCTCTCTCTCTCTCTCTCTCTCTCTCTCTCTCTCTCTCTTCTTACACGTACTTTGCACATGCCCACATACACTGGCATTTTGCCTGTTGAAGTGTGTCTATGTAGATATGCGCGTTCACACATATCAGTCCACCCAGACTTTAAGACTCGCCCCTATAAACAACATAATGGAGTCTTGGTTAGTACCACCCCCAGCCTTACCAGACCAGTCAACGTCCTCCTGCCCCGCCCCCTTCCTTCTATGTGCTCACTGAACCGTACACCCGTCACCAGGTATCAGAATCCATCGGAGATTTTCTTAGTCATTTACAGATCCGTAAGGCGAGGTGAGTACTAACGTTTTCTCCATTAACATTTGTATCAATTAAACATTTTCTTCAACCAACAGTCTTTTCTATTAACATTTTTCTCCAATTCTCATTTTCTCTTCATTGCTTCCACTTTTTCATGCTTTTGTTCTTCTTGCCCTGTCGTTACCTTCTGATGTAGTCACAGGATATCTCCTTGACTGTATGTTGTGTTTGTGAATGTGTTTGTTTGCTGATGAAGGCTAATCGCCGCAACGTTCTGTATGTGTCTTAACTCTGTTATGTAAAGCTGCACTACTTTGTGTCATTTTATATAGTAGTAAATAGAGTACGTTGAAAGGAGAATTGTATCTGGTGGTGTGATACAGGTTATGTTAAGAAGAAAGATGACCCTTGGAAATACTATCATATTGATGAAATCCTCTTTAATAGGGATACGTTTACTGTTCCCAAGGAGGACACCTTTGATGAAGTTAGTGTGATGTGGAGAATTGGAGCTGGTGCTAGTAATATCTTTATTTGATGTCTTAATAGTGTACTTATTATATCAGTGATAATATGTTATGTGACTTCCTTATATCCTTGTGTGTCATAACAAAGTGAAACGTAACAGTGTACCTTGTGTATATGACTATTAATTCATGTTGATATAATGACAAAAAGAACTGTTTATGATGATGGTTATGTTAAACGTTGGTGGTAAAGATCTGAAGTGCTTTCAAACACAGGTGTCATTGATCTATGAGAGATGCTGATATGTGGATGTCCCATTTGGCTAACAAATTTTCTTACTTTTTATAAGTTAGGACGAGTTATTTATAAGTTTGATTGAAATATTTCTTTACTTGACCAATATTTTTCTCATTTTGGCTAACAAAATTTTCCTATTTTTTATAAGGTAGGACGAGTTATTTATAGATTGGTTGAAATATTTCTTTACTTGACCAATATTTTTCCCATTTGGGTAACAAATTTTCCCACTTCTTGTCTGTTTGGTCTATATATTTCTGTATTTGGCCAACATTTCATTAGTTTGGCTAACAAATGTCCCTACTTTGGTCGACATTTTTCTCGCTTTGGTTAATAATTTTCTTCATTTGGATAACATATTTCTTATTTTGGTTAACATATGTTCTTATTTTGGCTAACTTTTTTCATACCTTGCCATTATTTCTTAGTTTGACCCTCATTTTCTCACTTTGATAAACATTTTTTATTACTTTGCCATACATATTTCTTAGTTTGTCCGTACTTTTTCTTAATTTAGCCAACCTTTTTCCTGCTTCGGGTGACATATTTTCTTACTTTGGCCAACAAAGTTTCCTACTTTTTATAAGTTTGGTCGAGATATTTATAAGTTTTATCAACATTTTGGTTGATTTGGCTGTCGTGTTTTCTTACTTTTTATTAGTTTGACCGTGATATGTATACGTTTGCATGATATATTTCTTGACTTGGTCAATATTTTTTCCCCATTTGGTTAACAAAGCTTCCTACTTTTCCTAAGTTTGGACGAGATATTTATAAGTTTGATCAACATTTTGTTTGATTTGGCTAACAAATTTTTCTGCTTTTTGTATGTTTGGCCGAGATATGTATAAATTTACTTGATATATTTCTTTACTTGGCAAATATTTTCCCCATTTGGTTAACACATATTCCTACCTTTCATAAAGTTGTACGAGCTATTTCTGTATTTGGCCGACATTTTTTCGCCTTTGGGTAATAAATGTTCCTACATTTTATAAATTTGGGTGATATATTTCTTTACTTGGCCAATATTTTTTTCATACTTTGTTAACAAAGTTTCCTACTTTTCATAAGATTGGTGGAGATAGTTGAAAGTTTGACCGATGTTTTTCCTATTTGGCTAACATATTTTCTTTATTTGAATGTTGAATAGCTACACAGAACCTGTACTTTTGTCTGTATGTGATACGGGGCAATGAATCAACAAGCGATGGTATTTTCTTTTACTGGTAACATTCCAAAATGCGACAGAGGATCATCACATGCTACTGTTACTAATGCTACTATTGCTACTACTATTACTACTACAACTATCACCACCACCGCTACTCACTTAATGACTCTTCTATACTCGCCCGCTGACGAAAAGTGTGTGTTAATGGTTATGAACCGACCCGTGCGACATATGAATCACTCCTCCACGCCACCGCCCGCCCACTTAAGGACTTTTACATACGACTTGGCTGTGTACTTGTGTGTATGTGTCTTTGTGTTCCAGTGTGTATTTGTCACTGTTCATGTCTGTATGTACAAGTGTATGTGTCTTTGTGTTCCAGTGTGTATTTGTCACTGTTCATGTCTGTATGTACAAGTGTATGTGTCTTTGTTTTTGTGAAGTCTTTGTCCTTGTGATGTCTCTGGTCGATTGTGTATTTGTGTGTCTGTATGTGTGTGTGACTTTTACACATTCCAATAAAAAGACTTGTATCTCTAATAATGCAACAGTTACTATTGCTGTCACTACAACTACTACTAGTACTATTGCTACTACTATTACCACTACTATTACTACTGCTGTCGCTACAACTAATATTACTACTATTAATAAACCTACTACTGTCTTCTCCTCACTTTAACCAATACCATGTCACTACACATACTCTCCCTACAATTTAAGTGGTCACTCGACCACTTGACCACTGCTTGACCACTACTTGACCACATCAGCGATCACTTTAACCAACACCTTTTCACTACACGTACTCTCCCCTACAATTTAAGTGGTCACTCGACCATTTGACAACTGCTTGGCCACTACTTGAACACTACTTAACCATGTCAGCTATCACTTTAACCATCACGTATTTTCCTCAACAATGTCCTCACTTGATCAATATTTGACCACTACTTAACCACTAATACCTGCTAATCACTCCTTATCACCAAATGATACTACACCATACCCATTACATCCATTTTTACTTTTTAAGTTTTCAGATGATAGTGAATACGACCCTCTACAGATCACTACTTTCACTATACCAATTATTACTACTATCACTCTCTTCCATATTCCTACTTATGTACAGTTCAATATATTTTAACACAACCATTCATTTTTTACAACCCCGGTTACTTTTTTTCCATAAACACCCCTTCACGTCTCCACACCCGCTCACACCAACAACTTCAAAATATTCTCACTTTTTAAAACCCGGTTACTTAATGACTTTTCCACCCCTTCACGTCTCCACACCCGCTCACACCAACTTTTACAACTTTCCCGTAGCCTACTACCCGACCAAGATTTTTTTCCCCCAACTTTTATAACTTTCTACCTACCAGATTTCCCACACTTCACAAAAAAAATATTTCGCAGCCAGACTTTCAGATTTTTTCCCAACTTATAGAGATTTTTTAATTTCCCCGATATTTCACCATATCTCCCTACGGGACCCTACGGAGGACACTATAATAATATGCCTCCGCTATTTAAATCACTTCTTATGCACAGTTAATGCGCCACGGAAACAGTTAGTGCCACACTGTGAATAAAAGTCGAAAACAGGGCAATGACATTAATATAAGTGATGTATCAAGCTGTTTATACAATTTTCTCGGACATCAATATTTCTCGTGTTATTTTACTGGCCTCAATTATTCCCCGGCGACTGATATTTCTCTGTCCTATCGTTACTTCAGCCGGTCTCCTAGTCTAGGTGTTAAAGACTTTCTCCGTAATCCCGTATACTCTCGTGAGTAACGTGACGTGCGCGAGAATTGGTAGCGGTTCTCTCCGCGTCGGTAACTTAGAGATATGTGAGCCGGTCGCTCAGAAAGCAATAGCAAACTGCTGAGCGTAATATTGCCCAGAAATCAACAATCAACTGAAAGACTCTGCTGTTGACAGCGATGTCCTGTAAAGGATATACGAACACAAAATATAAGAAATCATTACTTCACAAACACGGCCGTACGTCACTCTGACACTACATTAAAGTGTTTTGGACATTTCGCACTCTGTGACATGCGAGTAGAACACCAGGCGAAGTTTTCTTCTTATTTTTAAAAGCTGGTAACAACTTGTCAAAATGTCACAACCCTTGACATGCAGGGACCCCGTGTGTAGTGACGTCCGAGCAAGGGTGAAGGCGGTGTTGTTGTTAAACAAACGGAGTAGGCTTTCTGTGCTTCTGTCGGGATAGCGCAGGGTGACTCCACACATTTCAACAGCCACCGATATAACACCAGCAAATACCAGAAGCATTGAAACAAATAAAGTGCAATACGCGAGTTATGAAACGAAAAACGATAGGGCATAAAGTCTATTAGACCTTACAAATATATATATTCAAACCTGAGACTTAACAGAAGGAAGTCTCAACACAAATAGTCATTGAGGTTTGAAGTGTTAGGTCGTCAAAAGGCAAATGCGATTTGGTGACCAGTTGTTTTTTTTGTTTTTTTTACGTCGCCTGTCTGCAAATTGTCTACTGCCATTGTTATGAGGCAGCTTCGAAACCAGAGCCATGTTGATGGGGGAAAGTGATGAAAACTTGCGGGGCAAGCACGACAAGCGGCTTCTGATCGTCAGAAGTTTTCCCTTTCCTAGAATGTTTCAGCCCTTTTTCCTTCCTGACACTGTCTGGGGGTGAGTCCACCTGGATCATGACTCTGGGTGTGTTTCTACTGCTGAAAGTTAGAACCATATTTCGAGACTTTCGTTCTTTGCGGTGTCCTTTCGTTGTCTTCGTGTTGCCCTTGCGTTGTTTTCGTGTTTGTTCCAAACCTGCGAAAAATGCCTACTCCCAAACTACTCCTCTCTCGGGGAGGAGAGCTTCGTGCCCTCTCACAATTCCTAGCACCTGTGGTCGTGAGAAGCCAGCTTCTTCCCTGGCCTTTGCCACTCTCACCTCCGCGCCGGCGCTTCGCTATATAATCCAGTACCTGACGAGGTGTAGCGAAATATGCAAGGCAATAAATCGTGCAATCTATTGTTTGTGTCTTCGTTATTCAATTATAATCCTGTCTCAGATAGAATTTGAACCCGGATCAGGCATGCACAATAATCACTATGCCACTGCTACTCCCATATGGTACAAGTCCTACATATTTCTAGATCAATCGGCGCTCGATAGTTATGTGACCAATATCTAGGCCGCCGCCTATACTTCCCAGAAAATACGAAGGGAAGTCAATAAGAAAGTCACAAATGGCTGTAGAGAAATAACTAAATATGATAACAACATGAAACCAGTTTATTTTTATACATACAAGGTATTGTCCCTTTATTTCTCAATATACTTTCCACCAACATTGATGCACTTATCCCATCGTTTTATCAGTCCTCCCAAACCTGTTGAATAGAACCATGTTTTCACTTCACATTCAACTTCGGCGTCATTCGCGAAATGTCTCCCGCCAAGGTGGGTTTTCAGTGGACCAAAAAGATGGAAATCGCTAGGGGCTAAGTAGGGTAAGGTGGATATTCTAGAGCTTCCCACCTTAGTTGGTTAATTTTCTCCATAACCGGGCACTCTCACGAAGTTTATACTTCACCTCGACACCGCAAGGTACAAGAGGAACATGATGAGATGAGATGAGATGAGTATGTGGTCTAGGTTCCCGCCTTGAGCACAGTTTCTTAAATTTCAATCGATCATGCATTATGCTGTATGCTGAACCAGGTCAGCACGCTATTACAGATGCTACAGAGTCTATCATTACTCGCCTGTCACCTCTAATCATCTCTTCCACCCACTGCATGGATGCTTCTGTTGCAATCTCAACAGGACGACCAGATCGGATTTCATCAAAAATTTTAGAGCGTCCTTGAGAACATTTTTCTACCCAGCTATGCACCGCTTTACGGGACAAACATTTGTCAGCATAAACAGGATGCATTTCCTTATAAATGTCCTTTGCAGGCTTGAGTATTCTTTACTTTTAATTCTGTCATGTCTAAATATGTATTTTTTCTGCCACCTTATTGTTCATCTGCCTCTCTGTTCTGCAAATTTAGATAGCAAAAAGACATGATAGTTAGTTTATAATTACCTTGATATACAATTTAAATTAGTGAGAATGAGTGTGTTGTATTTCGAAGGATTTACTCGTATCTTGTTGCTTTAGTTTATGTTGTGGGATTTTTGCAGTATGCACCTGACGAAATGCTGCGAAATATGTCAGGCATTAATCGTGCAGTCTATTATGTATGTATTCATTCTTCAAATGCACTATGGGAAAATAATTGTCTTTGTCCATCGTAGTGAAATGGATCATACTGCCATCTGTCAACCCCAGAAGGGGTGTCAAAGGCGATGACTAGATCAGTCAGAGCCTGGGAGTATCTGTTACAATTGGGACAAAGGAATGTAGATTGTATCTCAGACGAGCGAAACACGATTTAGGATTTTCACATGGCAGCTCATCGTGTAGCTTCTTCTATTCTCCAGTGCTCCAAAGTAGCCGTGCCATTGAGGATGTGACTACTTCAGGCCGTGCTATCAGCGACAATGTTCTTCACTCATCAAGGTGAAGGTCACAGAATTTGCATTGACACGTTCGAGGGATCATTGTTTGAGTTAAATTCATCATAAAATATTTGCTTTGGTAGCCACTCATTAGAAATGCAGATAACATTGCCGGTCCACGGGAGCAGAGATTTGCGCAGTATAGTGTTGGTGAATATTTTTTTTACAAAATGATGATATGAGTGTAAGCAGTACAAAACAAAACATTTGATACATGTTAACAGCCGATAACTCCGATTTCTGATGAGGACATTTTGGACATATCAGCTAACCTGTCATTATGCATGAGTTAATAGAAATATGTGTGAGACATGTTATGATAATTAAGCGGAGAATGAAAACAACGGCAGAGAACGAAGACAACGGGGAAAGCCAAGTTCTGTTCCTTTCCTTTGTCAGCAAGTGGGTTTTAGATTAGACAACTTGGTGTTGAAGCCGGCTCCCTGGCCGAGGAGTTAGCAGCTTTCTCCGTTAACCCCGAATACTCTCGTGGTTGACGTGAGCGCACGAGAATTGGAAGCGGTTCGAGTCCCACCAATGACTTATGAAAATCGTGGCGTGCTGATGAGTGTAATCTAGCCTAGGAATCAACATACAGCTGAAAGATGCTGGTATTGACCGCAATATCATGAAACAGGATGGAAATGCGGGGGGGAAAAAAAACAACAACTAGGTGTTGACCTTCCCCTTCCTCATGTCCCCTCCAACTTTCCCCCTTGTGACGACATACTCCGAATTCCCCCTTACCATAACATATCTAAAGCATGAGGAGTGTCTCTTCTAATGCCATAAACCAATTCTCTTTGCGAAACTCGAGTCTATTGCTTCCAATCCGACGTGTACAAAGCCCAAGGTCCGTACCGGAATACGATCACAGTTTCCAGTAGTAGGTTGTGCTCAATCTTCAAACCTCAAATCCCGAAATCCCAAATACATCAACTAAGGTCTATTGTTAGAACACAGACTGAAGTATTAACAAATCGCACTAGCCACACACACACACACACACACACACACACACACACACGCGCGCGCGCACACGCACACATGCACGCACACACACTCTCCCCCCCCCCTCTCTCTCTCTCTCTCTCTCTCTCTCTCTCTCTCTCTCTCTCTCTCTCACTCACTCGCGCACACTTACACACGCTCACACTAGGTCCACTTGGGAAAGAGGTCAGAGATATAAGCCTATAACAGAACAAAGGCCACCATGTGACGGTTATGTCTGCGTTGTTCGCCTCGTTTCTACTTCAGAATGTAGCGCAGCGCTTTGCAGCCTTCTTGGAATCGCGATCCATTCTACCATTTTTTTTTAAATTTGCATATCCCTTACAGGACGTTGCAGTCAACATCAGCATTTATCAGCTGCTGTTGATGTACTAGGCAAGATTACGCTCTGTAGCTTGCCAATGCTTTCTACGCGAGCGGCTCAGATACCTCGTAAGTTACCAACGCGCGAGAACCGCTATCGATTCTCGCGCAGGTTACGTTACTCACGAGAATATACGGGATTACGGAGAAAGACGTTGACTCCTAGCCAGGGAGACCGGCCTACAATAATAGACCGGCATTCTACAATAACAATCAATTAATCCTCAACCCTTTTTTATAATAATAGTTGAGTAACCTGCAACCCGTTATTATAAAAACATCTGAGAAATTTTTAAAACGTTATTATAATAACAGCAGATTAACCTGCACACCCTTTGTCTTATGTAATAACAGCAGAGAAACCGGCGACCGCCTCTTATAATTTTGTGCCAAGTAACCTTCGACACGCCCGCCCCGCAACGTCTACAGGAAACAGACGGCATTGAACATAGATTATAGTTTATTTATAGTCGATGGATCAACATCACGGCACACGGGTGTGACCCTTAAGTGCTCCGTTCTTCTCCTAACTCAAACCTGAGTTTGGAGAAACTCACCTCAGTGCACGAACTCCGTAGCACCGGCGAGGATCCTGAAATACTTTGGGTAGATTTTTAACTCGAAATTTTGCCCGGGCAGCGCCGTTAGGCTACTCTTTTTCTTCTTCTTCTTCTTCTGCGTTCATCCGGATTTTTTTTCGGACGTGACTGCGTTGTGCCTGTTTACAGCAGAGCTGCGTTCTTGCGCCGTTAGGCCGACACATCCGACTTCTGCGGGCATTTGTTGACCGGGTTAACCTTCCCGGGCTACTCTTTTTCGATTTCTAACTGCCAAGGGATTTTTTACATGCGGAACAATACACTCGGGCGTCCGATCTCACTACCCAGAGATCAGGGGAAATTTTATTACTAGAGGTCCACGCGAAAAAGCCCCGGTCCTCACCGGGGCTTGAACCCGGGACCTCCAGCTCTCGAGGCGGACACCGTACTTCAAGGCCACGCAGTTCCCCCCCCCCCCCCCCCCCCCCAGAAAATAGATTGTTCAAAGCAATTATAACCTAATATCTCATTAACCTAATATCTCATTAACCTAATATCTCATTAACCTAATATCTCATTAACCTAATATCTCATTAACCTAGTATCTCATTAACCTATTATATCATTAACCTAATATCTCATTAACCAAATATCTCATTAACCTAATATCTCATTAACCTAATATCTCATTAACCTAATATATCATTAACCTAATATATCATTAACCTAATATCTCATTAACCTAATATCTCATTAACATAATATCTCATTAACCTAATATATCATTAACCTAATATCTCATTAACCTAATATCTCATTAACTTAATATATCATTAACCTAATATATCATTAACCTAATATCTCATTAACCTAATATCTCATTAACCTAATATCTCATTAACCTAATATCTCATTAACCTATTATCTCATTAACCTAATATGTCATTAACCTAATATCTCATTAACCTAATATCTCATTAACCTAATATCTCATTAACCTAATATCTCATTAACCTATTATCTCATTAACCTAATATCTCATTAACAGATTCAGTGACAAACAAAAAGTAGGCGTGGACCAAACTACAATTGTTTTCCGAAAATGGGAAATTGTGATGTGTCACAGTTATGACTTAAAAGTTGTCAATATGGTGGCAGACATGGTGTATTGCAGATCAAATTAAAGGTGGTTGCATAGGAAAAAGTACTGTATATAAGAAGCCTATGGCAGATGCTGGAAACAGCTTGAGACGCTTAATCATTTCATGGCACTCAATCAGTTGACCTAATATCTCATTAACTGAAGATTACACGCCACAGTTGCCCTAGTTTCTCGGCGGCAAGCTTCAAAATTGGCGTTTGGAAGTCCTTTCTTTCTATAGCCAGCATCTGAGCAGAGACAGAACCCGGTTACTCCTGAACTCCTTGTGTAACCCAAACATATTATATTTCTTTGCTTCATGTATCGAAGTGGGCTTATTTTCGTACCACCCTGTCCTGCTTGTCACTTTAAAATATTTCTCTCATCCAGTGTCAAATAAGTTATTACTGTAACTCTGTCTCAGATAGTTATTTTAAAATTAACCAGGACAGAGAGTTCAAGTCAGAGCCGTGTCCTTCTAAGTAGGCCTACTCAGTATGTTCCTACCTTTATTCTGACAGGCAAAAGTAGCTTCCTTTTATATATCAAAATGCAGCTTTAGTTACTTGTGGAATATTGTAATGATCCATGTTGGACTGAATAAGTCTTGAAAAATATTGAAATGAAATTGCATATACAAATAACTGTTACTAAAAATAACCTTAGCGGTAACATTTTCCCTTCTAGAAAACATTTCACGAATTCAAGCAACAAGAGTCGCTGGGCTGTTATATTCTTACAACAAGTGTCCAGTCACAGAGAACACAAACGTCTAGTTCTGAACTTGTTATGTAGCAGATTCACTTCGCTTCGCTTCCTTGTTTCAACACACACACACACACACCCACCCACCCACCCACACACACACACGCACGCACACACACACACACACACACACACAAATCCAAATTCGGCCTCGTTCAACCTTCTTTCAGCTGTGGTTATTGTTGAGGTCCGTGGTTTTTGTGGGTTCATTCACCCTAATTCTTGTCTTGTGCACTCTTTCGAGGAAGTCCTCCCTCGGACTGGTTACAAAAGCGTTTGTGACTGTGGCGTCATTTTAGGGGGGGGGGGGGAATGGGGTCGGTGGCTATCCTTTGTGCCCGTCTCCTATTGTGGTTTTCTTTGTTGGTGCAGGCTCCTGGCTCGTCTAGCTTCAGTCCTTAGAGGGACCCGTCTCCTCTGGTGGTATCAGTTGTTAGTGAAGGCTGCTGGTTCGTCTTGCTTGACTGGTTGCAGTCCTTAAAAGAACTTTTTATTTGGTTTTTTTTCCCCCTCCCTTTTTTTTCTGTGTATTTTCTGTAGGAGCTTCTCGCCGTTTTCATTTTCTTGTTTGCGTAATATCTCTTTCCTCTCCCTGTTGATTCTTTCACGCCTGTTTTCCATTTCGAGATTTCTGCTTTCTCTTTTCCTATTGTACTCTGCTAGCTCGGGTTCATTCATTCTACCTATTCCTAGGAGCTCCTCAAGGGTCATTGGAAGATCTGTGCCACCGTCACTCTCCTCCCCTATGAGTTCTCCAGTGGTCTGGTAGAATGTCGGTTTCCTGGATTTCATGTAGTCCGGTAAAGTCTCGGCCTTTTGTTGGGTTTCATCTTGCGGCTTTTCTGTGATCGTTTCCTTGGCTTCAGCTGGTTTGCTTTGGGCTAGCTCCCTTGTTAGCATTTCTCTCTGCAGATTCAGAGGGTGTCTTGGTAGTTCTACGTGTTTCAATGTTTTCCTATTGGTCGTTAACGTTTTGAATATTCTGGCAGCCGGCTTGGTCACGTGACATAATCGGGGTAAACAATAACACAGGCCTTATCCAAGACTGATTATAGAGTCAGATGGGACCCCATGGCTGCACATGTTTATCGAATAACAGAGAGAGAGAGAGAGAGAGAGAGAGAGAGAGAGAGAGAGAGAGAGAGAGAGAGAGAGAGAGAGAGAGAGAGAGAGAGAGCGAGAGAGTGTGTATGAATGGGTAAAAAGATGCAGTAGAAACACCCGTTGAAAAAATTCCAGACGCAGGAATCCACTGAGAAAATTATGATGACCATCTTTTCGGGTACCAAGTGCACTACATTGGTGCATTTCCAAGAGAGGGGTGAACCTGACTGGTGCTCGATACAGTGACATGCTAGTGAACAAATAGAAGTCCGCGCTACCATGGAAACGCCTGGGATTTCACTACAATGGAGTATTGTTGCTACATGACAACACCCACCCTCGTACGGTTGCGCATACAGAGGATACATGATATTTGAGGCCTTGAAACATCCAGCATAGAGTCTAGACTTGGCGACATCGGACTTTCATTTGTCTGGATCCTTGAGAGAACATTTGCGGTGTCAGATGTTTGCAGATGACAACCATGTAATGGCGGTGGTGCATTTTTTTTTTTTTTTTGGGGGGGGGGGGGGGGGGGGGGGGGGTCTCGCTCGCTTTTGAACTCAAGCGTATCCATATACAACTTTTAGTGGTGCTTGGGTGAATTTTAAGTATGGATTAGCTTTCCTTATTAACAGTGTCCCTCGCCATCATGTGAACCCACTCCAACTTCAGAGGTACTTCTACTTATAATTTACGTCCCCAAGTCAAGGTTAATAGGTCAACATTTTAGTCCAACTGTCCGGTGTATGGGGTTGAACCCCTTACCTCGGCACCAACATTGGTTAAAGGCCACACCCAACATCGTTTTTTTAGAGGGCGTCAACAAGATAGTTGACAGGTGGACCGAGCGAATTACCAGGTGATGTGGGGGAGGGGGGGTTTGTCTGTTATCTGGCAGGGGGTCTATGTTGAAAAATAACACAAAATATTTCTTGTTCCTTCTATTGTAAAAGCAATGTTATTAGTAAAACTATGTTATTTCATGTCTTTCCCTCATACGTGATTTACTGACTGACGTCGGCGTTCGTGTCTCTCTACAGATATCCTAGTGTCTTACTGAGGGTTCGAAGTCATGGCCCATGATGTGGCAGATGAACATCCTAGTGTCTTACTGAGGATTAGAACTCATAATAGCCCAGGATGTGGCAGATAAACATCCTAGTGTCTTACTGAGGATTAGAATTCATAATATCCCATGATGTGGCAGATCAATATACTAGTGTCTTACTGAGGATTAGAACTCATAATACATAATAGCCCATGATGTGGCAGATCAACATACTAGTGTCTTACTAAGGATTAGAACTCATAATATCCCATGATGTGGCAGATCAACATCCTAGTGTCTTACTGAGGATTAGAACTCATAATAGCCCATGATGTGGCAGATGAACATCCTAGTGTCTTACTGAGGATTAGAACTCATAATAGCCCATGATGTGGCAGATCAACATCCTAGTGTCTTACTGAGGATTAGAACTCATAATAGCCCATGATGTGGCAGATCAACATACTAGTGTCTTACTGAGGATTAGAACTCATAGTATCCCATGATGTGGCAGTTCAACATATTAGTGTTTTACTGAGGATTAGAACTCATAATATCCCATGATGTGGCAGTTCAACATACTAGTGTCTTACTGAGGATTAAAACTCATAATAGTCCATGATGTGGCAGATCAACATACTAGTGTCTTACTGAGGATTAGAACTCATAATAGCCCACGATGTTGCAGATCAACATCCTAATGTCTTACTGAGGATTAGAACTCATAATAGCCCATGATGTGGCAGATCAATATACTAGTGTCTTACTGAGGATTAGAACTCATAATAGCTCATGATGTGGCAGATCACTGTGGCGAAGTGGTCAAGCCATTTGACTCATGCTCCGAAGGTTGCGGGTTCGATTCCGGGCCGTGTCCTTCGGTTTACGAGTTAAATGTTTCGGAGACTCCTGTGGGTCGTCGCTAAAAGCTACGGAGTTCGTGCTTTGTGTGACGCTTTCCGCGCTGCGGAAAGAGACCGAGCCATATGGGATAAAACCCGGTGCAATGAAGTCGACCCTGTCGACTTTTAAGAGACTTTTTTTTTATAGCCCATGATGTGGCAGATCAACATCCTAGTGTCTTACTGAGGATTAGAACTCATAATAGCCCATGATGTTGCAGATCAACATACTAGTGTCTTACTGAGGATTAGAACTCATAATAGCCCATGATGTGGCAGATCAACATCCTAGTGTCTTACTGAGGATTAGAACTCATAATAGCTCATGATGTTGCAGATCAACATCCTAGTGTCTTACTTAGGGTTAGAACGCATACTAGCCCATGATGTGGCAGACAGACATCCTAGTGTCTTACTTAGGGTTAGAATACATAATAGCGCATGATGTGGCAGACAGACATCCTAGTGTCTTACTTAGAGTTAGAACGCATAATAGCGCATGATGTGGCAGACAGACATCCTAGTGTCTTACTTAGGGTTAGAACGCATAATAGCCCATGATGTGGCAGACAGACATCCTAGTGTCTTACTTAGGGTTAGAATGCATAATAGCCCATGATGTGGCAGACAGACATCCTAGTGTCTTACTTAGGGTTAGAACGCATAATAGCCCATGATGTGGCAGACAGACATCCTAGTGTCTTACTTAGGGTTAGAACGCATAATAGCGCATGATGTGGCAGACAGACATCCTAGTGTCTTACTTAGGGTTAGAACTCATAATAGCCCATGATGTAGCAGACAGACATCCTAGTGTCTTACTTAGGATTAGAACTCATAATAGCCCATGATGTGGCAGACAGACATCCTAGTGTCTTTCTTAGGGATTAGAACTCATAATAGCCCATGATGTGGCAGACAGACATCCTAGTGTCTTACTTAGGATTAGAATGCATAATAGCCCATGATGTGGCAGACAGACATCCTAGTGTCTTACTTAGGGATTAGAACGCATAATAGCCCATGATGTGGCAGACAGACATCCTAGTGTCTTACTGAGGGTTAGAACGCATAATAGCCCATGATGTGGCAGACAGACATCCTAGTGTCTTACTTAGGGATTAGAACTGCATAATAGCCCATGATGTGGCAGACAGACATCCTAGTGTCTTACTTAGGGTTAGAACTCATAATAGCCCATGATGTGGCAGACAGACATCCTAGTGTCTTACTTAGGGATTAGAACTCATAATAGCCCATGATGTAGCAGACAGACATCCTAGTGTCTTACTTAGGTTAGAACTCATAATAGCCGCATGATGTGGCAGACAGACATCCTAGTGTCTTTACTTAGGGATTAGAACTCATAATAGCCCATGATGTGGCAGACAGACATCCTAGTGTCTTACTTAGGATTAGAACATCATAATAGCCCATGATGTGGCAGACAGACATCCTAGTGTCTTACTGAGGATTAGAACTCATAATAGCCCATGATGTAGCAGATAGACATCCTAGTGTCTTACTGAGGATTAGAACTCATACTAGCCCATGATGTGGCAGACAGACATCCTAGTGTCTTTACTTAGGGATTAGAACGCATAATAGCGCATGATGTGGCAGACAGACATCCTAGTGTCTTACTTAGGGTTAGAACACATAATAGCCCATGATGTGGCAGACAGACATCCTAGTGTCTTACTTAGGGTTAGAACACATAATAGCCCATGATGTGGCAGACAGACATCCTAGTGTCTTACTTAGGGTTAGAACGCATAATAGCCCATGATGTGGCAGACAGACATCCTAGTGTCTTACTTAGGGTTAGAACGCATAATAGCCCATGATGTGGCAGACAGACATCCTAGTGTCTTACTTAGGGTTAGAACGCATAATAGCCCATGATGTGGCAGACAGACATCCTAGTGTCTTACTTAGGGTTAGAATGCATAATAGCCCATGATGTGGCAGAGACATCCTAGTGTCTTACTTAGGGTTAGAACGCATAATAGCCCATGATGTGGCAGACAGATATCCTAGTGTCTTACTTAGGGTTAGAATGCATAATAGCCCATGATGTGGCAGACAGACATCCTAGTGTCTTACTTAGGGTTAGAACGCATAATAGCGCATGATGTGGCAGACAGACATCCTAGTGTCTTACTTAGGGTTAGAACGCATAATAGCCCATGATGTGGCAGACAGACATCCTAGTGTCTTACTTAGGGTTAGAATGCATAATAGCCCATGATGTGGCAGACAGACATCCTAGTGTCTTACTTAGAGTTAGAACGCATAATAGCGCATGATGTGGCAGACAGACATCCTAGTGTCTTACTTAGGGTTAGAACGCATAATAGCCCATGATGTGGCAGACAGACATCCTAGTGTCTTACTTAGGGTTAGAATGCATAATAGCGCATGATGTGGCAGACAGACATCCTAGTGTCTTACTTAGGGTTAGAATGCATAATAGCCCATGATGTGGCAGACAGACATCCTAGTGTCTTACTTAGGGTTAGAATGCATAATAGCGCATGATATGGCAGACAGACATCCTAGTGTCTTACTTAGGGTTAGAATGCATAATAGCCCATGATGTGGCAGACAGACATCCTAGTGTCTTACTGAGGATTAGAACTCATAATAGCCCATGATGTGGCAGACAGACATCCTAGTGTCTTACTGAGGATTAGAACTCATAATAGCCCATGATGTGGCAGACAGACATCCTAGTGTCTTACTGAGGATTAGAACTCATAATAGCCCATGATGTGGCAGACAGACATCCTAGTGTCTTACTGAGGATTAGAACTCATAATAGCGCATGATGTGGCAGACAGACATCCTAGTGTCTTACTGAGGGATTAGAACATCATAATAGCCCATGATGTGGCAGACCGACATCCTAGTGTCTTACTTAGGATTAGAACTCATAATAGCCCATGATGTGGCAGACAGACATCCTAGTGTCTTACTGAGGATTAGAACTCATAATAGCCCATGATGTGGCAGACAGACATCCTAGTGTCTTACTGAGGATTAGAACTCATAATAGCCCATGATGTGGCAGACAGACATCCTAGTGTCTTACTGAGGGTTAGAACGCATAATAGCCCATGATGTGGCAGACAGACATCCTAGTGTCTTACTTAGGGTTAGAACGCATAATAGCCCATGATGTGGCAGACAGACATCCTAGTGTCTTACTTAGGGTTAGAATGCATAATAGCCCATGATGTGGCAGACAGACATCCTAGTGTCTTACTTAGAGTTAGAACGCATAATAGCCCATGATGTGGCAGACAGACATCCTAGTGTCTTACTTAGGGTTAGAACGCATAATAGCCCATGATGTGGCAGACAGACATCCTAGTGTCTTACTTAGGGTTAGAATGCATAATAGCCCATGATGTGGCAGACAGACATCCTAGTGTCTTACTTAGGGTTAGAACGCATAATAGCCCATGATGTGGCAGACAGACATCCTAGTGTCTTACTTAGGGTTAGAACACATAATAGCCCATGATGTGGCAGACAGACATCCTAGTGTCTTACTTAGGGTTAGAATGCATAAAAGCCCATGATGTGGCAGAGACATCCTAGTGTCTTACTTAGGGTTAGAACGCATAATAGCCCATGATGTGGCAGACAGACATCCTAGTGTCTTACTTAGGGTTAGAATGCATAATAGCGCATGATGTGGCAGACAGACATCCTAGTGTCTTACTTAGGGTTAGAACGCATAATAGCCCATGATGTGGCAGACAGACATCCTAGTGTCTTACTTAGGGTTAGAACACATAATAGCCCATGATGTGGCAGACAGACATCCTAGTGTCTTACTTAGGGTTAGAACGCATAATAGCCCATGATGTGGCAGACAGACATCCTAGTGTCTTACTTAGGGTTAGAACGCATAATAGCCCATGATGTGGCAGAGACATCCTAGTGTCTTACTTAGGGTTAGAACGCATAATAGCCCATGATGTGGCAGACAGACATCCTAGTGTCTTACTTAGGGTTAGAATGCATAATAGCGCATGATGTGGCAGACAGACATCCTAGTGTCTTACTTAGGGTTAGAACGCATAATAGCCCATGATATGGCAGACAGACATCCTAGTGTCTTACTTAGGGTTAGAACACATAATAGCCCATGATGTGGCAGACAGACATCCTAGTGTCTTACTTAGAACTCGTGGCCCATGATGTGGCAGATCAACATCCTAGTGTCTTACTGAGGGTTAGAACACATAATAGCCCATGATGTGGCAGACAGACATCCTAGTGTCTTACTTAGGGTTAGAATGCATAATAGCGCATGATGTGGCAGACAGACATCCTAGTGTCTTACTGAGGGTTAGAACACATAATAGCCCATGATGTGGCAGACAGACATCCTAGTGTCTTACTTAGGGTTAGAACACATAATAGCCCATGATGTGGCAGATCAACATACTAGTGTCTTACTTAGGGTTAGAACACATAATAGCCCATGATGTGGCAGATAGACATCCTAGTGTCTTACTTAGGGTTAGAACACATAATAGCCCATGATGTGGCAGACAGACATCCTAGTGTCTTACTTAGAACTCGTGGCCCATGATGTGGCAGATCAACATCCTAGTGTCTTACTGAGGGTTAGAACTCATAATAGCCCATGATGTGGCAGACCAGTATCCTAGTGTTTTACCCAAGATCAGATCTTGAGTCTCTGTTGTATTGAGATATATTGTTTTTCACTTAGTTCCTGCACAAACTAGCAGTTTATCAATTCCCAAATGGGTTGTTGATAATAATACTATGTCGTCTATTTCTCCAATTACAAAGGTATCATATTTTTCCTAGTCATTACTTTAACATAAAGTCGGAGTGGGCTCGCATGAATGGCGAGGGACACCTTTAAAAGGGAAAGCAAGCCCACATGCAAAACTCAGTCCTTTACTACTTCAGTGTGTAAGGACTACGCTCGAGTTTAAGCGAGCGAACAAATAGAAGAAGAAGAAGAACATTCCTTATGATGTTCTCAGAATGCAAGTTACATAAGGGACAAGATCCAACTCTAAATGTAATATACAATATGTGAAAAATACAACACAACCTGTAAGTTTCGCACTGTATTTTATTCAATATGAATTCAGCACAGTATATCACTCAACTGTCATGTTTTATGGAAGTGGTTCTGTGCCAAAGACCTCACATACAGCTTGCTGACATGACACATGTCGTAGGCAAGAAGCAGAGAAGGAAGGCATAGCTACACTGACAGCCTACAGAAAAAGATGAAATCGACAATACAGCTGGCAGTCGGCAGGGACACGCAATCAAGATGGAATTACACATTACATGCATCTACAATCATAGCATTCATTATATCAGAACAAACATGTCTCTTGAGTGCATAAGGGACTGAACATATTTTTCTCAAGTGGATAAACACCAAAAAGTTGTTACTGTAGTAATAATAATAATAATAATAATAATAGCGTGGCTTAATGAGCTGGCGATTTAACTTGTGCTGATAGTGGGGTAGTGGGATCACTCCCCACACTAGTCAGTCAGGATTTAAACGTTGACTTCTCGTTCAGAAAGCAATGGCAAGCTACCGAATGTAAAACTGTAGCAAATCAAAATGAGGTTGGAGTTTATCGCAACATCTGCAAAGAACATGCACCATTTTAAATAGCAGTAATGCATTGTTGTCTACGTAATGAAACAAATGCCACTCTACAGCCTGCACCTGATGGGCAGAGTTATAAGGTCCCCTAAACAGTACATACAGGTATCGTCAGGTTGCCTGGAGAGACAAGAACCTAGGCCAAGCCTTTATCCATGCCAGTATTCTCAGTTGTATCTTGGGCGGCGGGTGTTTCCAAGATCACCCCACCTAACAATGCTAGATCTGAGATGGGGATGTCAGTTTCTGGCATGTTGTTAAAATGTGCTACTTCATGCATCATCATCTCCATCTGCTGTGTCCAGCAAACAATTCACAATTTGAACTCTTGGTTTTATTCAATGTCATCTTCATCAATGTCCAACACATAATTCTTAATTTGAACTCTTAGTTCTATGCAACATCATCTTCGCCTGATGTCCAACACATGATTCACGATTTGAACTTTTTCTGTAGCAAACAACCTGTGATGAATGTCTGGCTCTGTCCTTTGTATCCCAACCATCACATATTGTGATGTGTTCTAGTGCTTCTCACATTCGGTCATTAGCACACTTACGAAATACTGGCTTCCCAGTGGCCACATGCATTGTGTGATTAGCCTTTGTGAAAGTCATGCACTTGAGATTGTTCATAGCAGTTATCTCCCCATCAGATATCTGATTAAGAAGCAGTCCCAGCCTATAAATAATCTCCTTTCTTCTAGCCTTGGGTGTGGTGCAATAGAGAGAATCTAAACATAATTGATGGTAAGTCAAAACTAAACCGTTCTACTTGATGTTTTGAAATAAAATCCAAACAGTCCTACTAGATTTGTTCTGAAGTCAAATCTAAACAGCCCTACTTGATGTTGAGTCAAATCTAAACAGCCCTACTTGATGTTGAAGTCAAATCTAAACAGCCCTACTTGATGTTGAAGTCAAATCTAAACAGCCCTACTTGATGTTGAAGTCAAATTTAAACAGCCCTACTTGATCTTCTCAAGTTAAATCTAAACTGTTCTATTTGATGTTTTGAAGTCAAATCTAAACAGTCCTATTTGATCTTCTGAAGTCATTAACCTAAACAGTCCTACTTGATCTTCTGAAGTCAAACAGTCATTTATGACACCAGCAATGACATAAACTCAGTACACCTGGAACATGGAATGAAATCAAGCATGTGGCAAAAACACATGAGAGGTAGCTGTAGGCCTTCACACAACCAATGTCCACAGAACAATAAGCAATTTTAATTTTACATCAGCCATTATTTCGGAGGTAAACAGTGACTCCAGTACTTGAATATAATCCACTATCTGGTTTCAAATATGATACACAGAATAGAAGAGATTCTGAGATGCACTAACTAAATCAAGGTGTAACTATTTCATAAATTCTAAGCAGAATATTACTATATATGTTTCATGGTATTCTTCTGCCTTCACAACAAACATATGTTCTTATTTCTCAATGATCACCCAACATACATCTGTACTCCTTCTGTATGTAGGGGTGTATATTTAGAATAAGCTGCACTCATTCTAACCAATGTAGAATATTTCAAATAAAAATCGGTTTACAGATTGTTGTATCTTAAAATCATGAAAACACAACCAAAAAAAGTAAATATATCTAGAAGCACAACCTCTGTCTTTGTTCAGATTGAAGTCAATTCTGTAGCTGCTGCTTCTGATTGCAGATTTGGAATGTGACATTTCATCAATGAATATTTTCAATGAGATTCAGAATGCTAATGTATAAACTACTGACTATTCCTGCATAAACCAGTGGCAAACCCGACATAAACTACTGACAAACCCAATATAAACTACTAACAAACTCATTATAATCCACTGACTAAACAATCATAAAATGCTGGCAAACACATTATAAACCACAGGGCAAACTCAACATAAACTACTGGCAAACTCAACATAATCTACTGACAAACCCAACATAAACCACTCACAAACCCATCATAAACCACTGAGAAATCCATAATAAACCATTGACAAACCCAGCACAAACTATTGACAAACCCACATATAAAATACTGACACATCCATCGTAAACTACTGGCAAACGCATCATCAACCACCAGCAAAACCTGTTGTAAACTACTGACAAACTCTTCATAAACCACTGGCAAACCCAACATAAAGCCCTGACAGGAACATAATAAATCACTGCAAGCCAAATTAAACACAGCATAAACTACATATAAACCCTAATAGGCCATTGATACAACCAGCATAAACCACTGACATTCTAAGCATAAACTACGGGCTAACTCAAAAACTACTGATTAACCCAGCATAAACCACAGACAAACCCTCATAAACTATTGATAAACCCTCATAAACTAATGATAAACATGTTATAAATCACTGACAACCTACTTCCCAGTTTAAACTGTTCAGAATGTTTCAAACTATATAACACAATCTGGCACAAATGTCACTACTCTGCAATACAAAAGTATTTCTTTTGTGGACACTAGATGAGTTTGCAACAATGGATTAAGATAATCGAGGTTAACCAAATAAACTAATATATTTATGACCATGGATAATTAAATACAGGCAATTTCAATGAGAATATCAGCATCTGGATGTGTATAGTGTTGGTAATTGCAAGCTGAATAAATGCTTGCTATCCACCAAGCAAAAGGTAAACTATCTGGATGTGTATAGTGTTGGTAACTCCATCCATCCATCATGTGCCATGCCAGTAAGCATGGACGGTCATGTTCTGCTATCTCACTCGATCACCAGAGTCGTGGATCAGCTCTGTGTTCCTGTCTCGACCATGCCATGTGGCCAATCAATCCAGGTATTTACTTCTCAGTCTCCCCCTTGGTTGGTAACTGCAAGCTTAATAAATGCTTGCTTTCCACCAAGCAATAAGTAAACCCTCTTAATGTGGACAGTTAACCCAGTTAATCAATGTTTCTCAGTTCAGATGATGACCACGCTAGTGTAGTTGAAAGGGAGCTACACTGATGTCATGAGTGCACTGGGGTGAGGTTTGGACATTTGTCACCCACCAACACAGGACAATCACTCCTCCGTGCACTCAGGCCTACAAAATATGATGGCCTTATAACATCAACAGCCCGCAGCAAATTGCTGCTTCAGGGCATGTGTTAGTTCAGCTGCCAGACAGCACCAGGAGTGATCAGCAGATGTACTTTTTTGGTAATGGTGTTTGCCAAGTAGCAATACATTATCACAGTGAGACGTGCATGTCATTGTGGCCGAGTAGTTTATCATGCTCACGCTTAAACTCCATGTGTTCTGATGGTGAGTTTGTTCCTCATACCGGTCAGCTTGGTTTACAAGTTGACATCTTGTTCAGGAAACAATGGCAAACTACTGTATGTAAAACTGCCTAGAAGATTAACGTTGATAACATCCTCCAAAGGACGTGCAACTTTCTTTAGTGCAACATGAGTTCAGAAGCCAAAGAGCAAACAATGTGTTGTGTATGAGATGAAACTTGTAGTTTTACTTTAATTTTAGAGTGAACTTTATACTGTAAAATGTTCATGACCTAAGTTATATGTATCTCAGATACAAACATTCATGTTGAAAAACCTTGTATTGCGACACTATACATGGATATGTTATATCAATACTGTATTATGACATGAAGTAATTTTAAATATATATCAAATGAATATTTCCTATCTTCAACTTGATACATAATAATAGTCAATAATGTATAAACTTAACAGTATTCAGTAACTTAAAATATGTGTTCAGGAAAGCTTACAACTGACTATGCTCCATGTATGAAAAGACAGAAGAAAAGTTGTCACCATGATTTCAGAAAGTCTTAGATAACCCAAGAGCTGATCAAGAGATCATCTTCACACTCAGGACTGGCTGAATCAAGAGATCATCTTCACACTCAGGACTGGCTGAATCAAGAGATCATCTTCACACTCAGGACTGGCTGAATCAAGAGATCATCTTCACACTTAGGACTGGCTGAATCAAGAGATCATCTTCACACTCAGGACTGGCTGAATCAAGAGATCATCTTCACACTTAGGACTGGCTGAATCAAGAGATCATCTTCACACTTAGGACTGGCTGAATCAAGAGATCATCTTCACACTTAGGACTGGCTGAATCAAGAGATCATCTTCACACTCAGGAGTGGCTGAATCAAGCACCAGTTTAATTCACACAGATATGTGTCCATGTAGTGGAATGTTGTCCTCCGAGAGAGATGCAGACAACAAGGCCACCCCGAACCTCAGTGTCACAGAAACCATATGGTGACAAAGTGAAACTTAAGATGGACTGCCAATTGTATGTGAGATACTCTATTTATCTGAATGTCAATGAAAAAGAATGGTGGAATAATAATAAAAGTATATCTAGTGAAAATTCAAATAAATTTTTCACAAAAATATGAGACATGTATTTTAACACCATCTCAAATAATGATCAATGTAAATGCTTTGCCTAAAATAAAACTCAAAAATCACACAAAAAAGCTTTGATAAATACAGAAGACATGTATGTAGATCTCCTTAAAGTGATATGGGCACGTGAAGAAAGCAAAGGAGGTCAAGCACAACTCAAAAATGAGCAGAGTAATGGAAATAAATGACATCTGTGGCACACAGTAGCACCAAGCAAGCAATAAAATGAATAGAGGAAATGACAAGAATCAACAACATCTCTGGTATATAGCAGCATCAAACAACCAATAAAACAAATGTAGGAATGGCGACAGCGCACAAAATTGTCAGTTAAACATAGAATATAGCAAAATAACACTAGCAAACATCACAAATGGTGAAGATGATATTCTTAGAAAATGAAGATGACATTCACAGATGACAATGCGAGCACGTATGTTCAGAATGTAATAATTCATTAAATTAAAATACATATGAGATCATGAAAAATGGGAAAAGCTGTGGTATCAAACCACAACAAGTGCACATCATGTTAATCTTACCAGTTACCTGGAAACTATATGAAATTGAATGTACACAAGCAGAACACTTTATCAGTGTTAGGTATATGGCTTGAAAAATGGTACATGCTGCGAGCAGTTTGTTTCCTTGGTCTTATCTGACAATCACCTTAGAGCAGTCAGGTGTCTATTGTACAAATGTATACTTAGCAACACTTGTGTATAGTTTCCACTATACAGACTCCAGAACAAGTGTGATATGGATTTTCACCCAATACACAGACTACAGATCAATAGTGTGCTCTGGTTTTCCATCCACTATACAGACTAATTCTGGCTTTCCAATCACAAAATGTGATTCCAAATAACATCTGGCTTGAAACAGGGTGATGCAATATCACCACTCCTTTTCAATCTGGCTCTAGAGAAAGTTGTAAGGAAGGTAAAGGAGGAATGTGATATGGGAGAAACATCCAAGCTGCTTGGTTATGCAGATGATATAGATATTATAGGGGAAAATGAAATAAAGACATTGGAATTATTGACTCACTTAAAGGAAAAAGCCCAACAGATGGGGCTGGTTATCAACCAAGATAAGACAGAATATATGGTAATTTCAAAAGAAGGAATGGCTAAAAACTCTGGCCACATACAAATAGATAATATGACCATTAAAAGAACGGAAACATACAAATACCTGGGTACAATCTTCAACTGCTCCAACATAATAAGGGAAGAAATACAAGCTAGAATCAACTCTGGAAATAAGATATACTATGCAGTACAATATCTGCTAAAATCAAATGCGTTATCTCTTAACACCAAGATCACAATATACAAAACACTGATTAGACCAGTTGTGCTGTATGGCTCTGAAACTTGGAGTACAATGAAAGGAGACAAAGCCTTGTTACAAACCGTTGAGAACAAAGTCTTAAGACGCATCTTTGGACCCATTAGGGATGCACAAAGTGGAGAGTGGAAAAGAAGAAGTAACAAAGACATTTATGATCTGTTTAGGTCCCCGCTAATCACAGGTATCATGAAGGCTAATAGACTGCAATTGCTGGGGCATATAGAAAGAATGGAAGATAATAGGGAAACAAAACTCGCTTACACTCAGGAAATAAATGACCGTAGACCCCGAGGTAGACCAAGAAGACGGTGGAAAGATAATATGCAAACAGACCTACAAGCACTTGGAATCAGCGACTGGCAAAAGAAGGTCAACCAGAGAGATGAATGGAGACGGCTTGGATCTGCAGCAAAGAACCTCAATGGCTCAGAATACTGAAGAAGAAGATAATTTTGACCACCAATATTTTAATTATTATTTTATTTTAACTACAAATATTTTAATTTTACGGTTGCTTTTCTTATTTATATATTTTGCTCAACTTCATCAGTCATCGTGAATCAATCCGAATGAGTTTCTGGTAACTTACTGTCGGCAGAAGTAAGCAGACTGTCATTTACTTGTTTAGCATACACTGGTCATCTAAAGTACAGTGGAGCATGACATATTTCATTGTGGTTTTAGTGTAATGAAAGGAAGTGCAGGACAGAGGGTGTTGGAAATTCAAGCAGCCGACCATAATAACATGTGATAGCTTGTGATGATGATGATATTTGCATTGTAGTACCTGCAACTCTGGAAGTTGATGTGAATTATAACTGCATGGCTGTTAAGTGTGGAAGTGACAATAAAATAAAAACCTGCATTTAAAGCTTTCTTACAATGACATCATTTGCTAAAACAGCTACAAGACACCAACTGAGAAACTGTGTACTTGGTTCCCTGGGACACGAACAATAAAATCCAGATTGAAAGGTTCATTACAACTGCAAAGCTGATACTTTGTTTTACACCAAAGTAGATTCTAACTTCAACATATAAATAAAGGAAAACCACTGTGTTTAAATGGACAGAATTATAAGAATACAGTAATAAATGGCAAAGGAGATGTTGTGGTGACAAAATTGTCATCAACAAACAAAAACAAAGACTCGCCACGTGATCACATATGTATGTTAATGCAGGTATGTATTTTCTATTTGTCATTATTTATTGTTTGTTTTCTCCGGTACCTATTTTATAAGGCTGGACTGACTTAAGAGCCACATCACCATGAATAGGTTCTGCCTTGAGGACTGGAACTCATGACCAATGGGCTGGCAAGCTACAGTACTAACCAATATGCTACCACAGCTCACATTCTGAATAATCTTTGAGTTATCTCCCACCAGCTTTGACCCTGCTACTTAGCACCATTTTGAATATAATGTGTGATTTCATCAGCCAAACACTGTATTCAACTATTTCAGCACAATAATGGTGAAGATTATAACATTCACAAAAGCTGACTTTCAGCTCTGATAAAATATAGACAGAGTTTTGTTCAAGGTAGCTTGGTCATGGAATATTTCAAGCACATCAAAACACCAACCATTTCCATCACCTTTCCAAACAAAGCCTCATATACATACAATGTGAAAGCTCAAACACCCATACAGCTACAAGATATACATCAATTGAGGCATGAACTTCCGGGCAGTTACAACTTATCATCAGTCTGTACAACTCAGAAATAACTGTACAGCACAAAATGGATGTATATAGAGAGAACATATGCATGTCAGTTTTTCCTGTCTTTGTTCCGTTAATGCAAATGCAAACTAAGAATGCAGTCATGCATTTTCTAACTGCCCACATTGATGCATACATGTAAGTTCTAGAAAGAAACACTGACAACCATCACTCAGCATCAGCCTATTATCAACTTACAAATAACTGCAAAACACTATTTATTTCTATAAGGGGAACAAATATATCTGTGTCCCTATCACTATGTCTCGTGTGTTATTCATTTACTGTATATTTAATGTAAGAATAAGGTGTTGTAGTCTCTAACTGCCCTGAGTCTATGCCCTATTCAGTCCTTTTAGACATACGACTGTGCATCAGGCCCTGTCGCTACATTATCTGTCTGCTGTGTACACAATGTAAACAAAAGTATACACAATGGTTATCAGCAGTAAACAGTGTTAATTTACCAGGTCCTTATAACAAGCTAAAAACGTATCTAGCAAATTTCTACAGTGCACTCTCAGGTGGAAAAAAAAAAGCATTTCAGTACCCACAGCTCAAGTTTTAAATTAGGCTGAAGCAAGCAGTCCACAAACATGAGAAATTACACAAATTAACTGGCCAATGAAAGTTAACATTACATATAATCAAAGAACTTTGAAAGCACTGGGGACCATCAAAAACAACCTTCTCGCCAATTGTCTTCCGACCCGCCGGAAGAAGATGATGGTTTAGGTGAAGGAATATTTGTCCTGAAAGAAATCAAAGAGAAATATGAGAATCTCTCACTTACTTCAATGACTGTCTGACAACAAGCACAAATGCGTAAACGTTATGTAAGCAGGAAGTGAAATGATTGTATGTCCCATTAAACTGTCAGAGATATGGTCTCTTCGTCTTCTTCTGCTTTCATCTCCCAGTGGAGCAGAGACCCCAACCAACCCACACCAAGCCCGCTGTAGCCATGACTGTGCTAAGTGTGATTTTGTAGCTAGTGTCTATGAGATGAGGTAGCTAGTGTCTATGAGATGAGGTAGCTAGTGTCTATGAGATGAGGTAGCTAGTGTCTATGAGATGAGGTAGCTAGTGTCTATGAGATGAGGTAGCTAGTGTCTATGAGATGAGGTAGCTGGTGTCTATGAGATGAGGTAGCTGGTGTCTATGAGATGAGGTAGCTAGTGTCTATGAGATGAGGTAGCTAGTGTCTATGAGATGAGGTAGCTAGTGTCTATGAGATGGGGTAGCTAGTGTCTATGAGATGAGGTAGCTAG
Organism: Cepaea nemoralis; assembly: GCA_014155875.1. Taxonomy (NCBI): domain Eukaryota; kingdom Metazoa; phylum Mollusca; class Gastropoda; order Stylommatophora; family Helicidae; genus Cepaea; species Cepaea nemoralis. The sequence goes on along the minus strand of JACEFZ010013952.1, from coordinate 302,107 downwards.
TGTCTATGAGATGAGGTAGCTAGTGTCTGTGAGATGAGGTAGCTAGTGTCTGTGAGATGAGGTAGCTAGTGTCTGTGAGATGAGGTAGCTAGTGTCTGTGAGATGAGGTAGCTAGTGTCTGTGAGATGAGGTAGCTAGTGTCTATGAGATGAGGTAGCTAGTGTCTATGAGATGAGGTAGCTAGTGTCTATGAGATGAGGTAGCTAGTGTCTATGAGATGAGGTAGTCAGTCTCCTTAGCCACCTCTTACAGCATGCATGGTAAGTTACAGTGATACTACTCTTTGCTTCCCTTATGGGCCCTGGTGACACACGGGCACGAGGGATGTGCTGTTATGTTATTATCTGTGTGTCGGAGCAACACACAAGGGGTCAGCGGTTATTTTTATGTTAGTCACATTGGCTTTTCCAGACATACCTCTGGTACCTATTTCATACAATGTTTGATGGGAGGCCAGGACCAGAAGATAAACCTTGCAGCTGCCTTCTGTCCACCAGTGAACAGAGACTTAATTTAATGAGGTTTGGTTGACTCCAGGGTATTCTGGACAAATATCCTGCCCCATACACGGGATCAAAGCTCAGACCAAGGTTTCAGTGATCCAAACACTTTGCTAGCAAGCCTCCATTATAATGCCATGCTGAAGGTCAAAGTACTACACCCAGCTGTGCACAAGCAGCTGTACATGTTTAACATGCTGAAAGATTCTCTAATTATCACTGGACTTATCTTTGCAGTTTTGCTAGCATGTAATTTATTCATTTGTTTGTCACTGTTTTATGCTTGGTTTGCCAGTTATTTATGCTGAATTTCTCACTAGTTTATGCATGTTTTTGTAAATCTTTTATGTGGGATTTATCAGTAGCTTGTCCTGGGTATGACAGCAGATTGTGATCTTTGTGTCAGTAATTTTTGTGAGTATGAAATGTTTGTACAAGCACTTGGAATCAACGACTGGCAAGAGAAGGTCAACCAGAGAGACGAATGGAGACGGACTGTATCTGCAGCAAAGAACCTCAATGGCTCGGAACGCTGAAGAAGAAGAAGAAGAAGAAGAAGAAGAAGAAGAAGAAGAAGAAGAAGAAGAAGAAGAAGAAGAAGAAGAAGAAGAAGAAGAAGAAGAAGAAGAAGAAGAAGAAGAGGAAGAAGAAGAGGAAGAAGAAGAATGAAATGTTTGTAGTTTATGCAGAACTTGTCAGCAGTTTATGCTGGCCTTGAAGTTTTAGTAGTTTATAATTCATAGGTCAGCAGCCTATGCTGGATTTGTCAATTTATAATATAGGATTTGTCAGTAGTGTATGCTTGACTCATAGTTTCAGTAGTTCATGCTGGATTTGTAGTTTCAGTAGTTTATGATAGATATGTCAGCAGTTCATGCTGGATTTGTAGTTTCAGTAGGTATGATAGCTAAATCAGTAGGTTTTGCTCGATGTGTGATTTATGATAGATATATCAGTAGTTCATGCTGGATTTGTAGTTTCAGTAGTTTATGATAGATATGTCAGCAGTTCATGCTGGATTTGTAGTTTCAGTAGTTTATGATAGATATGTCAGCAGTTCATGCTGGATTTGTAGTTTCAGTAGTTTATGATAGATATATCAGTAGTTCATGATAGATTTGTAGTTTCAGTAGCTTATGATAGATATGTCAGTAGTTCATGCTGGATTTGTAGTTTCAGTAGCTTATGATAGATATGTCAGTAGTTCATGATGGATTTGTAGTTTCAGTAGTTTATGATAGATATGTCAGTAGTTCATGATGGATTTGTAGTTTCAGTAGTTTATGATAGATATGTCAGTAGTTCATGCTGGATTTGTAGTTTCAGTAGCTTATGATAGATATGTCAGTAGTTCATGATAGATTTGTAGTTTCAGTAGCTTATGATAGATATGTCAGCAGTTCATGCTGGATTTGTAGTTTCAGTAGTTTATGATAGATATGTCAGTAGTTCATGATGGATTTGTAGTTTCAGTAGTTTATGATAGATATGTCAGTAGTTCATGATGGATTTGTAGTTTCAGTAGTTTATGATAGATATGTCAGTAGTTCATGCTGGATTTGTAGTTTCAGTAGTTTATGATAGATATGTCAGTAGTTCATGATAGATTTGTAGTTTCAGTAGCTTATGATAGATATGTCAGTAGTTCATGCTGGATTTGTAGTTTCAGTAGCTTATGATAGATATGTCAGTAGTTCATGATGGATTTGTAGTTTCAGTAGTTTATGATAGATATGTCAGTAGTTCATGCTGGATTTGTAGTTTCAGTAGCTTATGATAGATATGTCAGTAGTTCATGATGGATTTGTAGTTTCAGTAGCTTATGATAGATATGTCAGCAGTTCATGATGGATTTGTAGTTTCAGTAGCTTATGATAGATATGTCAGTAGTTCATGATGGATTTGTAGTTTCAGTAGTTTATGATAGATATGTCAGTAGTTCATGATAGATTTGTAGTTTCAGTAGCTTATGATAGATATGTCAGTAGTTCATGATAGATTTGTAGTTTCAGTAGCTTATGATAGATATGTCAGCAGTTCATGCTGGATTTGTAGTTTCAGTAGTTTATGATAGATATGTCAGTAGTTCATGATGGATTTGTTAGTGGTTTGTGAATGAGAAAACAAGTGAAAGAAAGACTATAAGATAGCAATCCCAGGAGGCACAATCATGCTAGAAGTGCAATAAAAAGCTTTTTCAGATGGCTGGTATAATTTTCTACACAAAGTTGAAAGCACAAACCAAGGTTTACATTCCGTTTTATCATCTTACCATTTTACAAGTCTAAACTCTATGGCAACAGATTTTGTACACAGCAAGTAGATTATGTAGTGATTATGCAGTACCAGGTGTTGCGTAGTGATATATCTAAACTAACTATAGACAGAACATCAAGGGGAGACCTTCCTGACCCACGGCAGTTAGAGACCACATTGCTGCCTTCTTCGTTTGAATATGTGGTAAATGAACAAACATAAGAAACGATGGTAGAAACACTAATGTATTCATCATCTCTATAGAAGTAAACTGTCTTGTGTATTCTAAGTTTACAACAAAATAATACTACCTGTAATTGTCAGGACACTGCCAGGGCATGGAGTGTGTGGGGTAATGAACAGGCTGATAAATTAGCTGCTGCATCTCTGAGTGAAGACCTTTTTTTTAAAGATGCACATCCCTTATAGGACGTTGCAGTCGACACCAGCATTTTACTGCCGTTGTTGATGTCTTAGCAAGATTTTATGTTCAGTAGTTTGCCATTGCTTTCTGAATGACCGGCTCTAATACCAACATGTTAAAACCAGCACGACACGGTCTGCTGCCAAATCAATCGCCACTGTGTTTCGAACGCGGGTAAGCAGCATTGCGAATTGCATCCGCAACACCATCGCCACAGAGACTGGCAGGTGGAGAGCTACTTTATGATAAAGGAGATGTGGTGAAGGTTCTCTGGAATCAGGTGAAGAGTGCAGCTGACCAGAGTATCTAGCTCAGAAGGGAATGAGTAGAGGGTCTAGACTCGACGATACATAAAGCTTGGAGGGAAACCAGATGTGCTTTTCATCACGTTGTTACTGGAATAATCACATGGGAACCCTTTGGTGGCTTTTGAAGAAGGGAAAGAGTATGTGTGGGGAATGTTCCAAAAGCACTCAATGTGATTTTTCTACACCCCAAAATTTTGGGAAATATGTCCAGTTAAAAGTGGATGCCAATGTGTCCCATGGCTAAAGGTGAATATGGGAAAAATGAACTAAACTCAGGAATAATACTTAAGTGATGATAAATGTGTGTTCACGACTACCACTAGTAATTGACAGAATGAGCCAAGGGTTGACATTGAAGTATGTACAGTAAGTAGTTAGGCTAGATTAATATTTTATGACAACTAAGCCCATGCATAAATGCCTGTGTGATATATGTGGACATCTAAACTATTCTGCATTGCCTTGTCAGTATATACATGTTCTCAACATCATCATCATCATCTTCCCCTGAGTGAATACAACTTCATATCATCTGTGTTTGCCCAATTAGACACTCCTCTCAAACTGTTAAAACAAATGTGTAAATAGAAAGATTACCAACAAACCTGCGAAGCATTGGCAAAGAAGTTCTAGAAGCCGAGGAGGGTCTCACCAACTGTCTGCGAGGGGTTGGTAAACCACTAGTCCGCTGAGGTGACAACCCACGTTCTTGATGTTGGGCAAGACCCGGTGCGATGCCTATATGCAAGCTTGGTTTTGGTGCAGACTGAAAGTTGGACTGCTGCAGGCGTGAGGAGGTGGACCTGAAAGCTTCTGGTGCCAGGTTGCTCTCATCACCACTGGCACTGTACCGCTCTAAACTGGAGTCACTTGAATTATTGGACTGGTACTGCAGACCTGGTGTGGAAGGGAGGCTGCGGCGCCCTCGAGAATCTGAAATGTATATTTAAGGGGAAAAAAATGTGCTAAATATATAAGCAGTGTGATTGACTGAATACTGTGGTTAATTTAACATGTAAAAAAAAAACAAATATCAGTACATGAATTTAAACTTTCTGTTAAAGACGAGTTACAACTAAATATGGTTGCCTACACCAGGTGACAAGGAACCCACTGGTGAAACAAACATTAAAAAATGTAATTACAAATGAAACAAAGTGGCCCACAATTATACAAATCAAAAATATATCCAAAGGAATTAATAACATCATCATCATCATCATGTGTCATGCCGATAAATGTGGACAGTCATGGTTTGGTATCTCATACTATCACCAAAGTCTTCGATCAGGTCTGTGCCACGTGGTCAATCCATTCTGACACCCATCCCCTGTCCCTTCCCATCAACCTTGTCAGCTTCTCTAAGTCATCAAGTCCACTTATCCTCATAATGTGCCCAATAAATCTTGACTGTCCATGTCCAAATAGTGGCTTTGACCAATAATGTTGGTATCAACAATTGTGCACATTTTATTGCACCATCTACACTATTTCTGCAGCTTATGCTGCTGCAGGATTATTTTTAGATGATCTCCTTCTACATATTCTACTGATCATGTTCACAAAGTCACAGGATCATGTTCACAAAGTCACAGGATCATGTTCACAAAGACACAGGATCATGTTCACAAAGTCAAAGTTTATCTACACCAATCAAGATCAACTGTTTGAGCATATTATTAAATTAGTAGTTTCTTGGCTACCAATGCACCTTAGATGAAGGGCTACTCATCTTTGCGTCAACATCCTTTATGTCACTGGGATTTCGGGACCCAAACACTACATGGACCTTGAATGTGGGGAGACTTGGACTACCATTTTGATGTGTGTCATGTAGCATTAAGGGTAAATACTGAGGGGTTGTAATGTAAAAGATTCAACTTAGATCATTTTGCTGGCTTTTGGTGCAAACTGTATGTTTTTAAGTTTTTATCAGTCTGAGTTATCTGCATCTAAAATACTGATATTCTTTTTGAAACATCCTGTGCAAGGTATGTTTATTCCAGGTTTCCGCATGCTATACATAACTTCAGTTTCTGACTCTGGCAAATACTGTAGATACATGCAAGTTTACTATATGCTGCAGAAGGACTTAAAACTCATCCTAAATATTTCATCAATGGATTTCTATGACAATCTTGAACAGTGTTAACTTATCAGGAAATCTGTAATGTCCCAGTGGAGAACATTGAGATACTGACAGAGCTATTGAGGAAACAAATACTGTATCAGTAGTTTTTTTAAAAAAACCAGTTCATTAGACCATGTTATAAATGATAAGTTTGATCCTTCCACAGGAAAACACTTATCCGTCTCAATAACACCATTATCACACAATTATATGGGTTGAAAGCCTGCCTGACAGCCCTGTGATCATGTGCTCGAATCCCCTTCAAGGAGGAGATTTTTTCATTGACCTACACTCCCAGGTCAAGCCAGCCTTCAAAATTGGGTACTGGAAAATGTTCTGGCAAGTAAAGATGGCTGGTGTGACACTGACCACATCACCCATCAAGTGCTGATTGGTCTAAAGACATGGGGCTAGCATCCATGACGTACAAAGGATACTTACTTAACTTCTATATAAGTTTACATGTCCCAGTATAAAGAAGAACAGAGTACAAAAGCAAACAATGCCATCATGAAAAAGTTAGCTGCATATCCTTTACAGGAAGCCACAGTCAACCCCAGCATTGTCAGGCCGCTTGTGATTACTTGGCAAGTTTACATTCAGTAGTTTGCCATTGCTTTCTGAATGACCAGCATTCATACCACAGTATGAAAATCAATGCAAGATGGTCTGCAAATCGCCTACAGCTATGGTTCGAACGCTGTATGCTGGATCACGAACTGCATCCCCTTCACCACAGAGCCAGTGCTATCATAAAACAACACAGAATTAGACATGAAACAAGCTACAACTGAATGAACAAATACTACTGACCTAGAGAGCTGCTGAGCTGAAAATGTTGACTATTGTTCAATGAACTACTTGAGGGAATACAGTGATCTGAACCCAAACTACCATGCCGATCTGACAGATATGCCCCATCCACTGAAATGTTTACATGAATGAAAATTAAACACACAAAGAAATGTCAAAACATTTATGCTCAAATGTGGTATACTTAAATAGTCAAAGAAACCAATGAATATGCTATAATGGACTGCAGGAAATATGGTATTACATTAATATTTTACTTAACTGTACAACACGCAGGGGCTAATGTGTCAGAACCAGGCCCTCTGCATTTATTTTCACAGACAAACTTCTGATACTTTGGTTGTTGTTTTTTTCGCTCGCTAGCTTTGAACTCAAGCTTAGTCCATACACTACTACTACTACTAGGCATGCTGGACTGAATTTTGCTTGTGGATTAGCTTTCCCTATTAACAGTGTCCCTAGCCATCAGGCAAACCCAATCTGACTTCAGAGGTACTTGTAATTTACTTCCCCAAGTCAAGGACAATAGGCCAACATTTTAGCCCAACTGTCCTGTGTAGGGGTTGAACCCCTTACCTCGGCATAACCACACCGGATGTTTAAGAACACGCATTTGTATCCATTCGGCCATGCTGACCTACACTTCTGGTACTCAATTCATAAGAGTGAGTCAATGAAAGAGCCATACTGGGGGAGGCTGTATCTGTAAGTCAATGAACTGGCTATCATGCTGTGAAAGGTTCATGAAGGTTAATTATAATAAATTCAACAAATGCAGAGAACACCTATCCTGTTTCTACACCATAAGCAAAAACTGTGGATGGTAGGGGAGTCACCTCTTTTGTGTTTATGGTTAAGGTCCATCACAGCTGCCTATCTTGGGTAATAAGCAGAAGTGTGGCAATTCTGTAGCCTGTTCATTTTTTAATATTAATAGTTCAGGAATTCTATTCTCTGTCCTTTTGCTGCATGTCTTTAACTGTTCTATCCGGGAGACCTGTCTACAAGAATCAAGTTATGTGTTCAAACAAGACATGTGGCTAGACTAGGATGCTTTTGGCATTTCACCACTGTTATGGGCAGTTCCTGGCTGCCTGCATGTATTCATTTGTCTGACAACTATAGTAAACAAATTAAACAGTACCTTAAAGACGAGGCAGTAAGGGAAAATTATGAGAAAGAACTAACTGAAATCTTTGTAAAATTACCCATAGAAAGAAAGACAGTGGAAGAAGAATGGGAGATGTTCAAATCAAGCTTTTTAAATACTGCAAAAATGACATGTGGAACCACGAAAAAACGCAAAACACGGATAAAGAAAATAAAAAGTTGGTGGAACGCAGAGATAAAGAAAGCGGTAAAAGACAAAAAGGAAAAATATAAAAAGTGGTTGAAGAGCAAACAGGAATGTGATTACACAGAATATAGAATAGTGAGAAGGCATGTGAACAGAATGGTAAAGAGTGAAAAACAAAAAGACTGGGAGGAGTATGGAGAAACTCTATATAAAAACTACAAGGAGGCAACTAGAAACTTCTACAAAAAGATAAGTGCAATGCGAACCAGAGGAGAACCCTTTGACCCATCTGAAATAATTAACAGCCAATAAGTGAACAAAAACAAATCCTATTAAGATGGAAGCCATATTTCGAACAACTTCTCAACATCCCATCAGATGTCACAGGAATTCAAGAAACCTACACAGATGCCACCGAAGAACTAGAACCAGACATACTAAAAGAAGAAATTATAGAAGCCATCAGATTAGCCCCATTGAACAAATCACTGGGACAAGATGAAATACCAAATGAACTAATAAAAGCAGCAAGAGAAGTAGGAACCACATGGCTACATAGACTATTCAACCATGTTTGGGTAGAACAACAGACACCATGAGACTGGGGAAATGCCATTATTATCCCAATTTGTAAAAACAAAGGCAGCAAAAGAGACTGCACACAATACAGAGGCATTTCACTGTTGAGTCATACTGGGAAAATATTTTGTAAAATTCTTGAGTAAAGATTACGAACAACTATAGAACCCCAGCTAAGTGAAACACAACTTGGATTTAGGAAAAACAAAGGATGCACAGATGCCATTTTTGCTCTTAGACAACTTATAGAAAAATCAATCGAATTCAATGAAACACTCTACTTAGCCTTTGTCGGCCAAGAAAAGGCATTCGATAGAGTAGATAGAAACAAGCTGTGGGAATTCCTTAAACAATATGGAGTGAGAACACATCTAACAAACCTATGTAGAAGTTTATATAACAACAGTGAATGCATAGTGAGAGCAACTCGAGGACACTCAGAACTCTTCACCATAAGATCCGGAGTACGACAAGGTTGTGTCATGTCCCCTCTCTTGTTTATAACATATATAGACAACATATGTAAAGAAACCAGCCAAACAGAGACCGCACGAATACCGCATGACGAGACCACAGAAGAAGAACCATCTGCAAACCTAACCATTAAAGAAATCCTGTTTGCGGATGACCAGGCACTAATAGCAAAATCAGAAGCTGAATTACAAGATCACACGAATAGTCTAAACAAAATGTGTAGGGAACATAACATGAAAATTAGCACAAGCAAAACAGAGGTAATGACAATAACTAAAGATGAAAAAACAACAATAATTCACCTAAACGAACATCCCTTGAAACAAGTAAAGAGTTTCAAGTACCTAGGAAGTATAATAATCCAAAGTCCAAAACTTTGACATATTTCGAAATCTTTTCTCAATCTGAATCTGACAGTTTTGGATTTTGTATTGCTTCTTTTCATCTGACATGTAGACAGTTAATGCTTCTCTGACCTGTAGACGACTCTGCAGCATAATAAAAATACTGTTTCATCTTGTTGGTACATCTTGCTGCAGCTTACACAATGGTGACTCAGTACAATTTTGCAATTCGGTTGTGTTTACAGCACTATGTTTAAAATGTCCGAGAATTTTTCGACATCCGGTTCATTTGTATAAGTCATGGGAGAAAAGTTTTTGATTAATCGTTAAAACTAAAATCGTAAAAAAAATAACGATTAATTACTTAATTAATCGTTAACTTCCGCAGCCCTAATAAAAATGTATCAAGAATATCATGTTCACATAATGTCTCTATTACATTAGCAGAATGGCTATGTAATGATTTTTTTTGTCTTTCTGACAATGCTCTGAGGCTGAATGTTATTACTTTCCAAGTTACAATAACAATAAATTTGTAGAAGCAGCCATAAGTATAATTTCACAGCTCTTCCCTTTGGAGACCATGAAACTAAATATATAATATATCATGCTAAACAACCCTTCATATTTTATAGTTATGGAAGTTATTTAAACTGCTGTGCGTCTTATGAAAATGCGTGTGTATTATAATGATTATTTATTAAGAATGTGTACATATGTCAAATTGTGTGTTCTATTGAATTAGCCAACCTCAGGGACATTTCAAAAACACTGGTAATATTGTAGTGAAGAAATCACACATTTTTGAGAGACATAAACATTTCTGTGAAAAAATAATGTATATCCTAAAACAGGAAGAAATGCAACTGACACTGGTAGGTGACCTCATCACAATGAATGATCAAGATAACAGTTATCTCAACAACATAATCACAGGTGATGATACATGTTGTTTTCTGCATCATGCACAGACTAAAACATAGTCCCCTGAAAGGAAATCACCTTTAACTCCCTGAATACAGGCATTTCCATTACACAAGAGCACGGGAAAGTTATGTTAAATTTTTATTCTCAGGGTATCGTCCACTTTACATAAGTAATCTAAATGTTTTAAAAGTCAAAATATTTATTACAAAATAATTAGAAGAGAAAATAGGAACATATGGTAACTGGTAAGATTAATGCGAAAAGAGATAGAGGAATACAGTGAAAGAGAATCCTGGACAGCCTTGATCCACAGTAAGGAAGGTTATCAGCTCATGAATTGATACAGCCTGCTTAGTGTGGAAAAGCATGATTGCCAGTGTCAATCAGCATGCAACTTAATGATGATGATGCCAAGTAGCAGGTGCGACATAATGACGTAAATAGGAGAAATCAAAGAATCCTAGAACCACAACGCTAAGAAAAGATGACGTGACTACACAGAATCGTCACAGGGCAATGTCAATAACAACAGACTGACTTGGGAGATTGATCAAGGCAGCAGCTCATGTTAATTCTGCAACCATAGGTTGGCCAGATATTGGCTTGATGGCGCATCAGTGGCTGAATGAATGCTTGGAAAGGGAAGAGACAATCTATAGAAGCAACGCGTATCATAGCCACGAATAAACACAGAAAACTAGATGTTTGTGAAGCGTCACGAAGGACACTTGGCGGATTGACAGAAGGATTCTGTGAGGACGAACAAGGACATTGTTGATCTTCGAACAGGAATGGTTTGCAACAATCAGTAATCTTAAATATATTATTCTTACAGTCCCACCTGGACAGAACAGGTACTGTAAAAGCATTTAGTTATTGTTTATTGTTGAGACAAGCCTGCACGCTGCAAAATAAACGACGTCGTCATAACTGTTAAAAGATAATTGACTGGACTTCGTCATTTTGGTTTGTTCGGCTTCCAACCTGCTGTTGCTTTCGAGCCGAGTTCATTTATTTGTACAGTTATGTTGAAATTGATTCTACACCCCGAGATATAACATGGCAGATGATGAAACTGGATTACAGTTACATTTACATATTTGTGAAACTAGATGAACACAGAGCAGATACATTGCAGAGAAAAACACTTACAGTCAAATCGACTAGGACTCAGCCGAGCACTACTGTCTCCTTCCATCAAGGCATGTTTAGCTCTCATTGCTGGAAAAACAAAAACATCTGATTAACCTGATTTAAAGCTTCTGTTTTGGTCATCTAGAATATTAAACATCTGTTGACTAAGCCGAAGAACAGAATATGTATTCTCTTCTGTAACTGGTTGCTGACTGATGTTTATAAAAGCTCTGGTGGTGGTTCCATTTCTAATGTAAAGACTATGCTGGCATATACAAACACAACAAACAATTCAAAACAACATTGTCTACTCTCATCTTCAGGCTCTGAAAATTCAAAGTAAAAATAAATATATCACACAAATAAAGGAAATCACAACTCACTTCATCCAACCATAGAAGCCTGCATTGTGTTTTGTGTTTAAACTGCAAGCGCTTTTAATGACGTCATGTCTAGGATTATCATCATGTCCTGGTGTCAGTGATAATATTCTCTAAGGCTGTGTATATCTGTGTTCTTGACAAGTCATATATTTTTAATTTAACCTCACACCCTGTTAAGAAGTGTTGTATTCCAAACTTGTTTAACCACAGGCTTACCCTCCCTTTTTTTAATGATTCTCAGATTTTTCTCTTATAGGCGTTTGTGTCTGTGTGATCTGAAAATGTCTTTACAAGAACTGTGCCATGAGAGTCATTGATCTACCACACCCACTACAATATATTCTCTGGTTCCTGAAGGTGGCCTTGCAATAATGGTTTCTGGTTAACACAGGTGAGGGCAGAGCACTACAATCAATTCTCTGGTTCCTAAAGGTGGCCTTGTGATAATGGTTTCTGGTTAACACAGGTGAGGGCACAGCACTACAATCAATTCTCTGGTTCTTAAAGGTGGCCTTGTGATAATGGTTTCTGGTTAACACAGGTGAGGGCACAGCACTACAATCAATTCTCTGGTTCCTAAAGGTGGCCTTGTGATAATGGTTTCTGGTTAAACACAGGTGAGGGCACAGCACTACAATCAATTCTCTGGTTCCTAAAGGTGGCCTTGTGATAATGGTTTCTGGTTAACACAGGTGAGGGCACAGCACTACAATCAATTCTCTGGTTCCTAAAGGTGGCCTTGTGATAATGGTTTCTGGTTAACACAGGTGAGGGCACAGCACTACAATCAATTCTCTGGTTCCTAAAGGTGGCCTTGTGATAATGGTTTCTGGTTAACACAGGTGAAGGCATAGCACTCGGCACATGTCCACAAGTGCTCAGTCCCCCCCACAGATACTGGAATGTACAGAGGCTAAATATCCCTGTCACCTGCTGGTTGTCTATGCAATCATGTGGCACTGGTTCCACTTTATATACAAGGGGGCTTCAAATGAAAATTTAAATGGATTTTTTTTTTTTTGGGATGAATATATTCTGAAAAAGTAAAGAACAAATGTATCATTTTTCGATGTAGTCACCACTGCATTCAATGCAAGTCTTCCAGTGATGATAATGTGCTTGGATTCCTGTAGAAATATTATCTCTTGGTCGCATGTGTAACCACTCATGCACCACCTGCTGTACCTCTTCATCGGACCGAAGTTTTCAAACTTCCAACTTCACTCATACACTTGCTGGACTGACAGGCATGCATCACCATACTGGACCTTCATTTGCTGATGAACTTCTGTAGATTTCACCCCTTCACCGATTTTTAAAAAAAAATCGATAACAGATAGCTGCTTTTCTTTGGTGCATGTCAAAAGTGAGGCGGGCATCTTTAAACTGCCCTTAAGACATCACTGTGTTCATTTGATTGATTGATTGATTGAGGAACCGACATCACAGCATTCGGGACATTCCCATAAGCGCTCCGTCCCCATCCTCAGCAGCCAGCGAAGAGTTCCAACATTAATAGTTCCAGTAGCAATCTGATTATATGTCCGTCTCGCCTTTCCTCTGAGCATCGAGCGTCGGCCAGATCCCCTCATCACACCTCGCTGTCTCATTCTTACCAGACTATGGTGATCCATTTGCTCCTCCGAGGTGTACACGTGCTCCCACAAGGCCGCAACCACATCTGCCTTGTCATGCATCAATACTCCACCAAGTTTTGCCGAGCCAGCCAATCTGTCCGCCTGTTCATTCCCCAGCACACCGGCATGCCCAGGAGAAAAGATCCAGGTGATGCTTGCTACCCGTGACCTCCGAAGCGAAGCAAGCCACTCTGCACGAAGCTTGCCTGTTCTCACCCTTCTCAGCATGCTTTCTGAGTCAGTTACAATCACAATGTGTGTATGTATCGTGTTTTCTATCCAGCGGAAAGCTGCACTGACCGCCTCCACCTCCATTCTTAAGCTAGATGTAGTGTCATCATACGCCAGGCTCTCCTGCACCAAACGCCGACCATTAGTTTTTGCCAAGAACCCCCAGGCACTTCTCCTACCTCTCAACACCGACCCATCCGTGTAGATAATCACATCACCCGGGCGAGAATTTTCCTGAATTAGTTGCTGAATTTCCACTTCCGTGGCCCCTGCTGGCCACTCTCCTGCACTCCCGGCTCAATGTGATTATAACTCTGCACAAGTCTGACTGCACGGCTGGCACTCTGACCCACTCCTCTCCTCGCCTGATGTTCTCCAAGGGGCACACCTGTCTGATCGTATCCTCCGCCTGAGCCATCCATGATTTCCCTCTTATCAGTCTCTGACCCTTAACTACGTCCAGCGCCTCATGCAACGGGTGATCTGTGTCTGCAGCTACTCTGAGGTATGCCTTCGCTTGCATCACCTTGTGCCTACCAGCAACAGTAGGCAGACCAAGGATGTAACGCATACACACTACTGGGGTGTCTCTGGTGCATCCCAGAATGACCCACATAGCTTCATTCTGTATGCACTCTAATTTCACCAGCTGACTCTTTGAGACAGTGAGCAGTCCTAGTCCATAATCAATCACTGAGAGGATCAAGTGCTGGTATAGTGTGAAGAGCATTCTCTGCTCTGTGTTCATTGCAGCCATAGTTTTAAGTGCATTGAGTCCCTTTTGAGATCTTGTCACAACCGTCTCCACATGGTCCTTGAAGGACAGACTCCTGTCAAATGTGATTACCAGATACTTCAGTTTGTTCTCTCTGTTGACGCTTCTACCATCTATCGTGAGGCTTGGGGCATCATCTCTCACAATCCTGTTGTCCAGAGAGCACCACAAAACAGCCGCCTTTTCCGGGTTGATGACAGCACTCATTTCAGTGCACCAGTGAATCACTTTGTCTACTGTCACCTGTAGCTCCTGGGCTGTTTGATCCCTATTTCTCCCCTGCCTGTATGCAAGAATATCATCTGCAAATGTTAGAATCCTTCCAACCCCTGGTGCTTCTAGGTATGCAATCTTGCTCGTATACACATTAAAGAGCACCGGTGAGATTGCAGATCCCTGTGGCAGTCCCGGGGTTAAAATATGTGGCTCTGAGGTCCATGCGCCCAGACGGAGAGCAGCCTGACGAGAATGCAGGACGGCTGCTATCCAGTTCACCAACCAGGGGTTGATCCCCTTCTCCATAAGTGCGGTCATCAAAATATCATAGCGAACTCTATTGTACGCATCCTCGAGATCAAGCGCTGCCGCCATCATTTCCTGTCTACTCTGGAACCCCTCATAAACGTCAAAGGTGGCTGCATTTGACCAGGTGTCTTTTCCTGGCCTGTAGCTCCCCAGGCCTCTTGGAAGAAGCTTCCCCCTTTCCTAAAAATCTTGCAGCTTAACAGTGACTATCTTCTCTAAAACCTTCCCAAATGTATTTTGAAGGGTGATGATCCTAAAGCCGCCAAGCTTTGAATGATCCTTGTATGGTTTTGGGAGAGGGATGAGATAGCTATGCAGCCAATCCTGCGGTACTGACGCTGTCCTAATGCTCTGATTAAAGCAGCCGGCCATCTCCTTCAGGTCTACATCGCTCAAAGCCTTCATGTGGCCATACCTGACACCATCAGGCCCTGGTGCCGTGTCTTTTGCCTTTTGCAAAATATGTTTAACATCTTCAAACAGTATGATGTCTTCGTAAGGCATATTCTCTATTGTGCCAGATAATTCCACTCTAACTGCATCCCTGGTATCCGCATCACTATGATTGGTCTGCTCTAAAAATCTCTGGAGAAACGCCTCCCCTTTCTCCTTGTCTGTTGTCATGCGTACCCCATCCTCTTTATAAATTGTTCCCACTGTCATAGGCCGATCTTTTCTTTGCATTTGTCTGTACAGTTTCCAGAATTTATGTAGTGTTCATTTGCACTGTGATGTCACGTGCTTAACACCCTTGCCACGCTTAACAACAATATTGACAGGTTACAAGACAGTGGCATGGTTATTGTAATTTCTATCGCAATTTTTAAGGTTTTCATTTGAAAACCCCTCGTATTATGTTTATTTTGTCAGAAAATGCTCGTCTGGACTGAATTGAATAGCAAAGACCCAGAAACATATTTTCTACTTCTGTCCACCATGAAAATATACAATGATTACTAATTTCTCTGTCAATGTTAAATTCAGTTCTGACAAAGTGTAGGCATACAACTATATATTGGTAATAACTACACAACATTTTCAGTGTTTTCATAAATCTAAACAAACGAACAAAATCATCTATAAATATGGTATGTTTATGTATCATTACCTTTTCTGTTTGCTGGAGTTATACTCTGTCGTAAGTCTGTGACAATGAAAGAAAGTTACATTTCTTTAGCTAGAAAATTGCTTTAACTAAGAGATTATGTTAGAAAACTTCCTTAACTAAGAAATTACGTTAGAAAACTGTAACTAGATTATGCCAATAAACAAATGTAGAACTATCACAATTGTGTAACAAGTGAAGCAGATAAGCCATAAATGTGATGCATTTATACATTTACCAATAGCACTCACTCTTAAACTTCTGGTGTGATGATGGTGAGATAGAGGGTTCGACCCTTACACTGCTCAGTTGGATTAAAATGTTGACTTCTCATCCTTGACTTGGGGAGTAAATTACAAGTACCTCAGAAGTCGCAGTGGGTTCACCTGATGGCAAGGGATACTGATAAAAGGGAAAGCTAATCCACACATAAAAATCAGTCCAGTGAACTAGAAGAAGTAGCATGTGTACAGACTACACTTGAGTTCTATGCCAGCCAAATGGGAAAACAAAAGATCTTATCATCCATCCACCATGTGCCATGCTGGTAAGCTTGGGGCAGTCATGATTCGCCATGTCACTCGATCACTACAGTCGTGGATCAGCTCAGTGTTCCTGTCTCGACCATGCCACATGGCCAAGCCATCCAGGTATTTACTTCTCGGTCTTCCACATGGTCTCTTCCCTTTGATCTTGCCAGTTGTCACCAAGTTGTTGAGTTGAGTTAAGAACCGACATCACTGCACTCAGGACATTCCCATACGTGCTCCGTCCCCTCGTTCAACAGCCAGCGAAGAGTCATACTACTAATCGTTCCCACCACTATCTGATTAAAAGTTCTCCTGGTCTTCCCTCTCTGTTTTGAGATTCTTCCAGAACCAAGTTCTCCAATTTATTTCTTCTGATAACATGTCCAAAATATTTTTGACTGTCTATTTCTGATTTCTCTAATCAATTTACAATTTTCATTTGTTTCTTGTAGTACTTAATCATTGGTTTTTCTGTCTGTCCATGGTATTCCTTGCATTCTCCTCAGAAACCACATTTTCACAGCCATCAGATGTTTTTCAGCTTGACTGCTCATTGCTTACCTTACACAATGAATAAAACATAAAGGATCATTTACCATGCCATAGTTTAGTTTAGTTTAGTCGATGGATCAACATCACGGCACACGGGTGCAACCCATAAGTGCTCTGTTCTCCTCCTAACTCAAATCTGAATCTGGAGAAACTCAGCTCAGTGCATGAACTCCATAGCACCGGCGAGGATCCTGAAATACTTTGGGTAAATTTTTAACTCGAAATTTTGTCTGGGCAGTGCCGTTAGGCTACTCTTTTTCTATTTCCAACTGCCAAGGGATTTTTTACGTGCTCAACAATACACACGGGCATCTGATCTCACTACCCAGAGACTAGGGGAAATTTATTACTAGAAGTCCATGTGAAAAAATCCCGGCATCACCGAGGCTTGAACCAAGGACCTCCAGCACTCGAGGCGGACACCATACCTCGAGACCACGCAGCTCACCCATTACCATGCCATGCAGCATGTTAGTTATATGGTACTTGACCAGTGTTTTCTTGACCAAATGGTGGCTGATGGGTAATACAATCATGAAGAAATATGTCATGAATACACACACACACAAAATGTAAAGAGAACTTACTCTCTTCCTGTTGTTTGGCAAGATGTTCAATATCGCTGATGTCTGTAACATTGGGCACATACGGTCCATCTTGAGGCTGG
Source organism: Cepaea nemoralis (assembly GCA_014155875.1). Taxonomy (NCBI): domain Eukaryota; kingdom Metazoa; phylum Mollusca; class Gastropoda; order Stylommatophora; family Helicidae; genus Cepaea; species Cepaea nemoralis. Next base: position 284,515 of record JACEFZ010013952.1, on the reverse strand, counting down.
TCACCTTCTCCATGCATTGGAACTGCCCCTCTTTTTACTCTCGTGAAAGTGCTGCTGTCAAATGCCATTTTTGATAACCCTGGAGACATAAAATGTGTTGACTGTTAGACGTAAATCAGGAAATAACAAAACTGCTCACAGCAATAAAAAGAGAAGTTTCAAAGTATTTTGTATTCAAGCCAATGCAAACTGGCAAAAGTATAAAACATATCAGATCGAGAGTTCAAAATCAACTGCAGGCAATTTGGGAGCAGACTGTTTTGTGTTCATTTTGAGGGTATGAGCGTTGGCCACTCAGAAAGCAATGGCAAATTACAGAACATAAAAATTGCCTGGTAAATCATAAATGCTGAGGTTGACTGCAATGCCTTGTCTGATCATGAATTAATGGACCAAACACCTAGCCTCGCCAGATGAAGACAAACTAGGAGGATCTAAATGTACATTAAAAATCTCTCGGCAGTTGGAAACTGGAAATAAAAAGTAGGTTAAATAGGCCACTGCTCAGGGTGCTCAATTTAAAAAGAAAACCTATCAACAAAGACAATTTACAGCATGCATGTTTCTGATGCATGGGCATTTTGATCCTTGATGATGCTACAGAGTTTGTTTGCTGTGTTGAATACCTCCTTGAGTGTGTGACAAGAGACTAAAGCACTTACAAAGTTATCAAAGTTTGCAATGAAGGCCATCTTTAGAAATCAAACCAATGACAACTTACCTGGAGCTGTTAGACCTGACTTTCTATAACCAGCATTTCTTACAGGTGTGTGGCTGCCTTCTTCAGTGGACCGACTTAATGCTCCAGCTGATCGACTAGCAAAAGGCTGACTACTGATCACAGGGGAACTTGAGCTGTGCCTCACTGCAAGACAGAGAAAACAGTAATAACAAACACAGCAAAATAATCAAAGGCAGCACAAGTAATCTCTAAATAGACATTTATAATATTGTTGATACAAAGCTGCAATAACCCTCTTCTCCATGTTTTCTGTTACAGAATTTCTTCATTAAAGTCAGGACAACAACAATTACAGTCAAATAAGAACTTGATTCACTGCTGTAAATAAAACACAGCTTAGGATGCTTGAGGAATGAGATATTCCTTGTACGATCTATGGAAGAAACTAGAGTACTAATGGAAACAAAGGTGTCCTTTACAAACCACAAGACAAGCTTCTATGCAATCATGTGATAACAAACATACCTCAGTCATACTTATTAGTACAGCTGTAAGGGAACTGGAAGAGAACAGAAATCAAATATATATCTTGTCACATTTTTACTCCTCTGAAATGACATCCATCTTAGCTCCTTTACTCACGGAAGTTGTTACATTAAAGTAAACACTATCTTGCTCAGAAAGAGTTAAAATAATAACTGCCTAGGGAATAAACAATTAAAGTATCAAGTATGATAGTGTCAGACACCCACATATCTGGTGAAGAGTCTAAAACCTGTTTTGTCTAATTTTAGTTCAGTTTGTTGTAGATAACGGAATAAAGTATGCAGCTGCTATTAGATCGATGTTCATGAAAAGATGAATACAGATTCAAAAGTAACTGAAGAAACCATATTTGAAGAAGCCACTTACCACAAGTTTCTTCATTCAGTTTGTACTACTTTCCTATATCTAAAGAAGCTACTTACTGCGCGCTACTTCATTCAGTTTGCATATAAGAGCTCTTCTCGATGACTCAACTTCTGGGCTTGGATGGTCAAAGTCCTGCCGCACCCAACACAATAATGTCTCCCTGGACATGTGGGGTGTCACAGCTTTCGGGGATGTATACAACCTGGCACAAAAATATCATACACAGTAAACATCAAGGTTAGGAGCTGTGCTAACATGGTGGTAAGTGCACTCGCTAGCTGTGCTAACATGGTGGTTAGTGCACTCGCTAGCTGTGCTAACATGGTGGTTAGTGCACTCGCTAGCTGTGCTAACATGGTGGTTAGTGCACTCGCTAGCTGTGCTAACATGGTGGTTAGTGCACTCGCTAGCTGTGCTAACATGGTGGTTAGTGCACTCGCTAGCTGTGCTAACATGGTGGTTAGTGCACTCGCTAGCTGTGCTAACATGGTGGTTAGTGCACTCGCTAGCTGTGCTAACATGGTGGTTAGTGCACTCGCTAGCTGTGCTAACATGGTGGTTAGTGCACTCGCTAGCTGTGCTAACATGGTGGTTAGTGCACTCGCTAGCTGTGCTAACATGGTGGTTAGTGCACTCGCTAGCTGTGCTAACATGGTGGTTAGTGCACTCGCTAGCTGTGCTAACATGGTGGTTAGTGCACTCGCTAGCTGTGCTAACATGGTGGTTAGTGCACTCGCTAGCTGTGCTAACATGGTGGTTAGTGCACTCGCTAGCTGTGCTAACATGGTGGTTAGTGCACTCGCTAGCTGTGCTAACATGGTGGTTAGTGCACTCGCTAGCTGTGCTAACATGGTGGTTAGTGCACTCGCTAGCTGTGCTAACATGGTGGTTAGTGCACTCGCTAGCTGTGCTAACATGGTGGTTAGTGCACTCGCTAGCTGTGCTAACATGGTGGTTAGTGCACTCGCTAGCTGTGCTAACATGGTGGTTAGTGCACTCGCTAGCTGTGCTAACATGGTGGTTAGTGCACTCGCTAGCTGTGCTAACATGGTGGTTAGTGCACTCGCTAGCTGTGCTAACATGGTGGTTAGTGCACTCGCTAGCTGTGCTAACATGGTGGTTAGTGCACTCGCTAGCTGTGCTAACATGGTGGTTAGTGCACTCGCTAGCTGTGCTAACATGGTGGTTAGTGCACTCGCTAGCTGTGCTAACATGGTGGTTAGTGCACTCGCTAGCTGTGCTAACATGGTGGTTAGTGCACTCGCTAGCTGTGCTAACATGGGTGGTTAGTGCACTCGCTAGCTGTGCTAACATGGTGGTTAGTGCACTCGCTAGCTGTGCTAACATGGTGGTTAGTGCACTCGCTAGCTGTGCTAACATGGTGGTTAGTGCACTCGCTAGCTGTGCTAACATGGTGGTTAGTGCACTCGCTAGCTGTGCTAACATGGTGGTTAGTGCACTCGCTAGCTGTGCTAACATGGTGGTTAGTGCACTCGCTAGCTGTGCTAACATGGTGGTTAGTGCACTCGCTAGCTGTGCTAACATGGTGGTTAGTGCACTCGCTAGCTGTGCTAACATGGTGGTTAGTGCACTCGCTAGCTGTGCTAACATGGTGGTTAGTGCACTCGCTAGCTGTGCTAACATGGTGGTTAGTGCACTCGCTAGCTGTGCTAACATGGTGGTTAGTGCACTCGCTAGCTGTGCTAACATGGTGGTTAGTGCACTCGCTAGCTGTGCTAACATGGTGGTTAGTGCACTCAGCTAGCTGTGCTAACATGGTGGTTAGTGCACTCGCTAGCTGTGCTAACATGGTGGTTAGTGCACTCGCTAGCTGTGCTAACATGGTGGTTAGTGCACTCGCTAGCTGTGCTAACATGGTGGTTAGTGCACTCGCTAGCTGTGCTAACATGGTGGTTAGTGCACTCGCTAGCTGTGCTAACATGGTAGTTAGTGCACTCGCTAGCTGTGCTAACATGGTGGTTAGTGCACTCGCTAGCTGTGCTAACATGGTGGTTAGTGCACTTGCTAGTTGTGCTAACATGGTGGTTAGTGCACTTGCTAGCTGTGCTAACATGGTGGTTAGTGCACTCGCTAGCTGTGCTAACATGGTGGTTAGTGCACTCGCTAGCTGTGCTAACATGGTGGTTAGTGCACTCGCTAGCTGTGCTAACATGGTGGTTAGTGCACTCGCTAGCTGTGCTAACATGGTGGTTAGTGCACTCGCTAGCTGTGCTAGCAAGGTGGTCAGTGCACTCGCTAGCTGTGCTAACATGGTGGTTAGTGCACTCGCTAGCTGTGCTAACATGGTGGTTAGTGCACTCGCTAGCTGTGCTAACATGGTGGTTAGTGCACTCGCTAGCTGTGCTAACATGGTGGTTAGTGCACTCGCTAGCTGTGCTAACATGGTGGTTAGTGCACTCGCTAGCTGTGCTAACATGGTGGTTAGTGCACTCGCTAGCTGTGCTAACATGGTGGTTAGTGCACTCGCTAGCTGTGCTAACATGGTGGTTAGTGCACTCGCTAGCTGTGCTAACATGGTGGTTAGTGCACTCGCTAGCTGTGCTAACATGGTGGTTAGTGCACTCGCTAGCTGTGCTAACATGGTGGTTAGTGCACTCGCTAGCTGTGCTAGCATGGTGGTTAGTGCACTCGCTAGCTGTGCTAACATGGTGGTTAGTGCACTCGCTAGCTGTGCTAACATGGTGGTTAGTGCACTCGCTAGCTGTGCTAACATGGTGGTTAGTGCACTCGCTAGCTGTGCTAACATAGGTGGTTAGTGCACTCGCTAGCTGTGCTAACATGGTGGTTAGTGCACTCACTAGCTGTGCTAACATGGTGGTTAGTGCACTCACTAGCTGTGCTAACATGGTGGTTAGTGCACTCACTAGCTGTGCTAACATGGTAGTTAGTGCACTCGCTAGCTGTGCTAACATGGTGGTTAGTGCACTCACTAGCTGTGCTAACATGGTAGTTAGTGCACTCGCTAGATGTACTAGCATGGTGTTTAGTGTACTTGCTAGTTGTGCTAGCATGGTGGTTAGTGCACTTCCTTAAAAAAGTCACTTAAAAGTCCACAGGGTTGACTTCATTGCACTGGGTTTTATCCCATATGACTCGATTTCTTTCCGCAGCACGGAAAGTGTTGCACAAAGCACGAACTCCGTAGCTCTAGTGCCGACCCACAGGAGTCTCTAAAAAATTAATATATACATTAATATACAGACAAGCTAAAATGTACTTCTGCCTTTTATCCCAAAGCCAACATGGAGAATAGGTATGGAGTTAAGGGATGAACAGACAGGCCTCTGACCAAACAGATCCCGCATTGACCACATTACGCATAATATCAGGGCAAAGTATTGAAATGAATTCACAACATTATATTGAATTTGTGGACCTGTTTAGTAGGTAGCCTGCCTGTTCATCCTTTAGTTGTTTGTCAATGGCATCTCTTAAACTCCAGATTGATACTGCTTAATATTTTCCCAGGGACAGACAATAACAGGAGCAGCTGGACGAGTTCCTATAATACTGGATTCTCCTTCGGGAGACCATGGTTCGAATTCTCGGTAATGTGTGGAGTTGTTGTTTTTTTTCCCTGTCGGAGGCAAAAAGAAAACTCTAACCTGCATAGTTCGTGGCAACTGCACTAGCCAGGCGGCTTTAATTTCTCAGGCTCAAGACACTCCCCCCCCCCCCCCACCCCAGCCATACACTGCAGGCAGTACAGACTGTTAAATAATGTGTGCGGTAATTCAGCTGAGGTGTTTAATAGCCTTTCTAGGATACCATCTGTACCATGTATTTATGCAGGCTGGATGTCCGGGACAAGTGTGTGTGTGTGTGGGGGGGGGGGGGGGGAAGCTTGTTTGTCTTTTAGGACTGGTCTGTTCATAAGTTCCTCGAAATATGCAGCTTATGTGTTCATTTGATCTTTCATGTTTGTGGGAACTTTTCCAATATAATATTATTTTTATCAGGCGACTTGGTTTTTATCTCTAATGGTTGGCATGTATGTACTTCACAGAACTTGTATTCTTCTTTACACCATACTTAATTTATCAAACTGGATGTTTGTTACTTTTTAATTAATCTCCCACTTGCCAGTGTCTATCTTAATCTACAATAGTCAATAAGTGTGCCCTTCTAATGATTGTTCATGAAACATAATACACAGAAAGAAATAATACTGCCACTAAAAAGTGGTATACAGTACAGGCTTCATCGAGGTACAAGTGAATGACAACTCCAGAACTTTTCTATCTATGGGTCCTTCCTCACAGTCACAGAGTCATTCTCTTTCATTGGAAAAATTAACTAAAATTAAATTTAAATGAATATTATTATTTATATTAATTACACACTTACCAGCTATCATCGTCAATAGACAGGTCGGAATAATTAACGTCATCGAAGTCGTCCAATGCGAAATTATCCTTCAACTTAACTTTAGCAATATTATCTGACGAATTAATAATATCACTGTCGTTGTCATTATTTTCATCATTCGCTGATGTCAGATCTCCATTTCTTGCTTGTTTACTTCGAAGAACCTCATTCTGTCGTTCCAATTTTTTAACAAGCTCCTGAAGTTTCTGCACTTCGCTGTGTTCATCTACAGCAGGCTCGGAACTGTCCATGTCATCTGCGAAAAATACACATATAGAGGATAATACTGCTGTTTATATTCACTATTGTGTCTGCTGTCATAACTTGGTGTCGCTGAACTGTTCTAAACAAATCTAAGCAGCCATTTTACTCGTCGGAGTCAACGCATGCGCAGTTAGCACACTGGTAGCGGAACTGGATTGGTGCTGAAGATTGTATGAGTGTATGAAAGAAACCCAGAGCTGATCCACGACTCGGGTAATCGAGTGAGATGGCAGAACATGACCGCCCACGCTTATCAGTATGGCACATGATGGGTGGATGGATGAAAGAAAGCGAGAAGTGGCATTTCTAGGCTTCATAATAACATATGTTGCGACTAGGAACTTCATCAGCACATGAACAATAAACAGGCACTGATATTTATAAATATAAAGCCAATATACAAACGTGCTCCGTCCTTATTTTCAACAGCTAGCGAACAGTCACAATACTAATAGTAGAGGTTGGGGTTGCAGTCTGATTATTATGTGCCGTCTGTCCTTTCCTCGGAGTCCTGAGTGTCGGGCAGATCCTCTAGTCACTCCCCGCAGACTTCTCTCTCCAGACTATGATGATGTGTTCTTCTACACTAGACACATGATCTTACAGGGTCCTGAACATATCGTGCACCAATATCCACCAGTGGTGTTGACGAGGGTAATCTATCCGCCTCCTCGTTTTCTATTAAACCAGCATGGGCATGTCCTGCGAGATAGATCCAACAGATGCTTTCTATTTTTCATTTGTGATTTGAAGCATACCATTCTGCACTTAGCACACCAGTCTTCACCTGACTCGGCATACTCTCTGAGCCCGTTACAATCACTGTATGCGTGTTTCTCTCCCTCCTCCCCCCCCCCCCCCCCGGCATGTATAAGGTGATAAGGCTTTAACAGATTTAATGCCAAAGGATAATACATCGCCAAACGTGACATTCCATTTTGATAGAAGGACCATATATCGACATACTAGGGTCATCGCGTCATTTGCTTTGTTTTGTGGTATCTTCCGCAATTCCGGTGCTCAGTGAATGGTAATTTACATGATAATACTTGTTCGTTTGATTGTGTACCATGTTTGGTCCAAACCAGCTTTTCATTTGGCACTGAATCAGTTAATAGAAGCTATTCCATATTTCAAGGGGGCTGCGTGGTCTCGAGGTATGGTGTCCGCTTCGAGTGCTGGAGGTCCTGGGTTAAAGCCCCGGTGAGGACCGGGATTTTTTCACGTGGACTTCTAGTAAAAATTTCCCCTGGTCTCTGGGTAGTGAGATCGGACGCCCTTGTGTATACTTGTGCAAGTAAAATATCCCTTGGCAGTTGGAAATCGAAAAAGAGTAGCCTAACGGCGTTGCCCGGGCAAAATTTCAAGTTAAAAATCTACCCAAAGTATTTCAGGATCCTCGCCGGTGCTACGGAGTTCGTGCACTGATGCTGAGTTTCTCCAGACTCAGGTTTGAGTTAGGAGGAGAACGGAGCACTTATGGGTTACACCCGTGTGCCGTCATATCGATCCATCGACTAAACTAAACTAAACTAAACTATACTAAACTAAACTAAACTAAACTACTCCATATTCCATGTGAACTAACTTCTTTTTTCTCTCATCTGTCTGTAAGAGAATAGATGCTAGTTCACTTCTCCATTGCATGATTTGAAAGTACCAGTAGTCTTCATACGTCGTGTGGTTATTCTCAGGCCACCATTTTGTACTTTATATAGCCGCTATGTTTTTCCTTTTTGGGCGCTGTGGTCCAGACTGATGCATCATACTCCATTACAGGTCTAACTGGACCTTTATAGGCGTTTCTTTTTTTCAAAATTCTGAATACTGTATTCCCAAACTTGTTTCAGTTAGCTTTTTTACCAGAGAGAGCTTCTTTGTTGCCATTTCCTCCACGTCTTTTGACTGTGGTTTCGTGGTTAGCTTTTTGTGGAACTTGACTCCAAGATTGTGAGATCCCGTGTAAGCTGAATATCTTGCATTTGCAGTTTTACTGTCTCTGCAAGGTTTGACAAGGATTACTCCAGTTTGTAAGATGTTGACCTCTGCTCCAAAAGCTGATACCCAAATGTCCATGTAACAAGTGTCCACGTTGCTGTCTACAGTCTGTCCCTTGCAGTATCCAAATTGTCTACAGTAACCCAGGCAGCAAGGTCACAAGCATGTGTGTACACACGCACGCGTGTGTATGTGAGTGTATCTGGGTGTGTGCCTCCGTGTGTTTGTGTGCGTGTGTGTGCGTGCGTGTGTGTGTTCGTACATAGAGCCGCTTGGTTTCCATGTTGATCCAGCTTAAAACTGGTCACCAGGAAATGTCTTTGAAAGTAAAAGCGACCTGTGTGGTGCTGAGCACATAACTCACCGTGTGCCGAGTCCTCTATTTATAACAATGCGCTTTAAGATGTGTAAAACGACATTTTACTTTGTTTTTAAAACAATATATAAAAAGATCACTCGCAAAGGTCAACGTTCGTCCTGGATCCGCGGGCTGTATTCTGTTATAATCAACATTTAATAGGTACTAAAGTCAATTTGTTATAAGCTCAATTAGTAACAAGAAAAAGTTTAGCAAGCACGCGATGATTTCCATTAAACCGAACAAGTTTGAGTAATCCACTGCAAAATCTAATTCGAAGGGGGAACCCTTGGATGGGTCAGGAGGAAGACATCATTCAACTACACAAGAGGACAGAGAACGATGTGAAGAATGGGTTCCAGAAGAACATGTCTTTTTCCGTCTGCACCAGATTGGCCAGAGAAAGCAAGCAACAAATCAGATGTTTGTTGAGGTAGAAGTACAAGCACTGATTTGTTAAGTAACGTAACTACTTACCAGATGGGCCTCTTGTGGGGCACTAGCGGAGCTCATTGCCTTTTAGTGCCCAGCTTGGAGGGGGAACTGTTAAGAAAGACAGGATCTTTTGCTGTGAGTACGGGCAGTTTAACCACGGTGATCATGGCGGTAACAAAGATATTATTATGGCTGGATAGGCCTACACAGACGTGCACCCACACATGTTTTCTCATGAACTCCATAAGTATGCTAAGGAAGATCGAGATGGGCTGGGCCATAAGGCAAATACTCAATTCTGTGGAGATAATGGTTGACTAATTAATATCTGGCGACTGTGTGCCAGGGCACGCCGGTGTAAGAGGAAACAAGAGAAGAAAGACTTGCGAGGTTGGCTGTTGTGGGAAGCGGGCGAGCAATGGATCAGGCTGGCATCCCGAGTCCTCGGGAGTATTGAGTACCATTAGTTTTAAACACAACCCAGCAGAATGTGGACATGTGTACATTGATGGACCAGTAGATCGGGTAGTCAGTAACAGTGGCGTGCAGAGGTTCTTTGATGCCCGGGGCCAACCCCTTGATTGGATGCCCCTAAATTATTCTTTCCCTAATTCATTACTTCTCCCCTCCGACTGCACTGTGCTGCCCCCTCTCCCTAACTGGATGCCCCCCTCCCGGCTGGATGCCCGGAGCCGTCGCACCCCCGCACCCTCTCTGCACGCCACTGGTCAGTAATGAAAAAGATAACATCTTTAAAAGACACCTACATTGGCAAAATCACCAGAAATAATGCTTAAACTGAAAAGGCATCACTCAGAATCTGTTGCACACTCGCATGCTTTGAGAGTATTCACTTCAGGCCAAAAGAACTAACAGGCAAGATAGTGTTCTTCGCTATAGTGTGTTTTTTTGTTTTGTTGCCTCAATATAAAATTCAATATCTCAGTAACCAACTGAGGGAAAATGATGAAATTTAGCATATAACCTTATCATTATGTCCACCCAACAAAAAAATTTTTGTTCTGGAGATTGTACAGCAGATTTCAAAGTTTGTTTATATGCGGTATATAAATTACGGGTCTGACATTAAGTCCATCATTTTAACAGTATTACAGCTTCACCAAGACACACCCCGCATTTTTTGAAATTTTCTCGTGACTTTTGTTTTGAAACAAACAGCGCGAAGTTAAATGGGATTGTTCAGAGGTGTCTCCAAATGGGGATTCTTTCATGAAACGTGATTATATAAATAAACTAGCTGACAAGGCCCGGCTTCTGGCGGGGATCTATCTATCTATCTATCTATCTATCTATCTATCTATCTATCTATCTATCTATCTATCTATCTATCTATCTATCTATCTATCTATCTATCTATCTATCTATCTATCTGTCTGTCTATCTGTCTATCTATCTATCTATCTATCTATCTATCTATCTATCTATCTATCTGTCTGTCTGTCTGTCTGTCTGTCTGTCTGTCTGTCTGTCTGTCTGTCTGTCTGTCTGTCTGTCTGTCTATCTAGCGACCGACCGACCGACCGACCTACCTACCTCCTACATACCTACCTACCTACCTACCTACCTACCTACCTAGTGTGTGTGTTTTTTTCCCCTCAATATCTTCTTCTCTTCTTTGCGTTCATCCGGAGTATTTTTTCAGATGTGATTGCGGTGTGTCTGTTATGCGCCCTTGGGCCGAAACCCGTAGGCCAACACATCCGACGATAGCGTGCTTTTTTGACCATGTAGCATTCCTGGGAGGCTCTCACTTTTGTGGTGCCATCTACAACCCAGCTGGCCAAGTTGGAACGGTCGAAGACAACGGCCATCCCTCAAAGGAAGGCAGGGACAGTCCATAGCATTTTCCGCCATCCAAGGTTGCTTCCATAGTTGCAGGGCCGACACATAGCGCCCTGGTGCTGGGCTCACCGATGGAATCGTCACGTCCTGCTCATGGCTGCTTTAAATCCTCACTTCAATAGATTGGGCGTTCCTTCACCACGGTCCGCTCCCGCACAAACCACGCTAGTCTGCAGATGGTATCCACTCAGCGAGTTTTCGGTTCGGACATGTGCTTATCTTTGTGCCCTTCAGAGCTGTTCCAGGCACGGCGGACATTCGGAAAACTACCTAGTCAGAGCTGTTCCGAACAAGAGCGGCATTCGGAAACTAGGTAGTCAGAGCTGTTCCTAGCACAAGAGACATTCGGACGAGACGTTTCACTCTGACGTAAATGCGTAGTGCCAATTTTTATTTTGCCACCCGTAGGACGGCACTTCCGGCTTCGGCGGGCATTTTTTAATGAGGTTAGCCTTCCTCAGGTTTCGAGGTACGTTAGACTTATTGTTGTGATGCCGCCCACATCTCAGCTGGTCAAGATAGAACGGTCAACGACATCAGCCCTCAAGGGAAGGCAGGGGCAGACCATGGCCATTCCCTCGCTATCCAAGGAGGCTTCCATAATTGCAGAGCTGGCACATATTGCTCTGAGACTGGGATCACCCGAGGAGTTGCCACATCCTGCTCATGGTTGCTTCAGTTCCTCACTTCCATGTGTTGGGCATCTCGCTTGCCACTGGTCGCTCAAGCACACACGAGGAATGGTCAGACTGCCGGCGACATCCACTCGGTAAGCTTTTGCTTTTGACTTCGGACCACGCAATAGGTTCGCTCGCCGTGCGTTCCATTTCGTGTTATTGAGACGTTCTTCCACTTTTGTCTACACTCTCTATGAGTTAGATACAGACAGTTTTCGTAACCATTTCTTTCGACTGGAGCACTTTTCTGACTTTTTGTACTCGCTCACGAGGTAGGCTACATGTGCTGCCGGCTCAGCACCTCACCTTCGTGCAGCAGTGAACGAGAAGCGGCCAGGCTCTCTCATCCGGGAATCCCTCATATCCTCCAGCTGAGAGCCTTCGAACATGTATCAGACCTGAGCATGTAGCTTGCTCAGTATCTCACCTCTATTTTTCGGTAAGTGGGTATCGGCCCGGCTCTCACATCCGAGTGTTTGTGGCTTAGAAGTGAAGTGGTCAAGCCGTCTGACTCGGGCTCCGAAGGTTGTATGTTCGATTCCGGGCCGCGTCCTTCATTTCAAGAGTGCATATTTTTTTAAGACTCCCGACTGTCGTCGCTGGAGCTACGGAGTTCGTGCTTTGTGCGACGATTTCCGCGCTGCGGAAAGAAACTGAGCCATATGGGATAAAAAACCCGGTGCAATGCAGCCGACCCTGTCGATTGTAAGCTACTTTGTGTGTCATCTGAATTTGCAGGTCCCCATTACCGTAAACATAACTTTGTTAGCGAGAAATCACTAGTTGTTCAGCAAAACATCAAAGGAATGTCGCCGCTTTCAATGATTTAAGTTGTTTTTGGACCTATCAAAGACATATTCCTTGGGTGGGGGTAAATATAAGACGGCTGGAAAAATTTCATAACGATGCAACAGACAGTTTTCAAAATAATTGATCGTGAATGAAGGCAAACATATGTGGACATACTATAGCTGCAAATATGTACTGAAGTACAAATACTAGATGTGAATAGCTGTTGCGTGAAAATAGATCATAGTCCACCAGCAGCCAAAGAAACTCAACAATTTCCCTCCAGTGGCTACATGCTTCACTGTGGAATTTCGGGGAATGAGAAAGCTCGTGCCGCATAATGTGTTGCCGCCCGCTTTCATTCCAGGAAGCAAAAGCCAAAAACCTTCATCGGCCGCCAATACACCTTTCAGTGGAAGAAACATATTGTGATTGACAACAGACCTGAATCAATTCACCAGCTACAGAAGCAAAAGAACGTTACTATTTTTCGTTTAAGTATTAGCTACTGCAGACTACTTGGTCATCTTTATACCGTCTTTTGAAGAGTTCCACACAGATTACTTGTTAATCTATATCGTCTATAAGTGTCACACACAGAAAAACTGCCATGTAGATATTATATTCAGAACCTTCTCCTGTGATCAACTTCTGCTATGCATGGTGCATAGCACCCACTGCTGTAGTTCGCAGATGTCAGTATTCTAGTCTCGTGCCACTTGGGCCAAAATCTTCCGACTTCGACGGTTGGGGTTTCTTCTTTGGATTCCACCGCCCATAGACAAATTCAGAACCCTTAGTACATATTACAAGACTGTCCAACTTTCAGAGATTGGGGCTATCAGTATCAAATCAGATGTGGCTAGCAGTGCTGAGCCCGAGGCAGGAGTTATGGGAAGAAGAATAGACCCAAAAAAATATGGGAAGGAAAGACAGCGAAGAAGGGATGTGGTCAACATAACATCGTTATGCAGTAACGTAAAATAAGGGAAGGTATAATTAATACTGTTATATAATATAATCTATTTATTTATTTGTTAATTTTGTGTCCTGGTGATTTCTTCTAGCTTCTAACCACCCGGGTCTCAAATAATATAATAAATATCCATAGTCACAGTCGTGTGATGCCTTCACTGTGCCTGGTTGCGGTGTGTTCGCCGTTACCAGTACAGTGAAATAAATTTAGATGTAATGATTGACACTCTTATAAGAAGCCGCTTAAGAAGAAATATCAAAGGAGTCATTAGAGAACAGAAAATTTTAAAGCTATAGACAAAATGAATTCGAAGCGTGACCCGCCTAACTGAGAATTTCCTGTTGTTGGCTTAGTTTACAGAAAATTGTGAACACGGAATTTCCGAAAATACATTTCCGAGAACCAGCGACAAGTATGGCGGCGTCTACAATAGGGAAGGCCAATTCTGGGGTATGTTTTTGTTTGTCTTTTCTGTGATATGAAACTTGTAGTTTAGTTAACATCATTACCATGCTGGTATTTTTACTGTTTATAACCTTAACCTTAAGAGCAATAAATAGTCTTTGAAGAGCAGACTATTCCACATGTTCTTGTACGTCGTAAACGTACGGAACTCGTCAGTCAGAGAGAGACATAATCACAATCACATATCAGGATATCTATCGTCTTATCTCAGAACCCAAAAAAATGTGGGACTCAGTGGGATGAGAACACATGACCGCCGGCCGGCAGACAAGTGTGCTAGCCACTGCACTACCCCCACCCCCCAGAACCATTGTGGGGTGGGGGAGAGTCGAGGTAGTGCGGTGATTAGAACCCGTGCTCACCGGCCAGTGGTTATGTATTTATTTATTGTATTCGAATCCCCCCTTGCCTTGAGTCCGGGATTTTTTTCACAATTGACCAGGCCCACAGGTCGACTGGCCCTAAAAATTAGTACTATTTTTTTTAGAAGGAAAGGCGAATGGCGAGATATTGACCACATCCCTATCCAATCGATTGGTCTATAAAATATAGAACTAGCACTAAATATCTACCCAATCCACTTCCACTTTCAGGTATATCAAAACGTATGTTACCATACGTTTGACTGACTTGGTTCTCATGCAGCACCTGAGCACATCATATCTATTCAGTATTGGGACTGTTTTCTGTCAAATTGACTGCATAATTATCATGGACTGTGTTTGCCACACAGTGGTGCTGGTGTGTTTCCCACCCTTTACCACTGGGAGGTGCGGTTGAGATTTTCCCTTCCTAGATCAATGGGAAAAGAGGCAGACAAAGAGAATATCAGAATTAATAAAGGTGTTCCAAAAACAGATCAAGCCATTCAAGAACAATACAGAGTGATTGTGAATAACAGGTACAATGCAATAACTAATATTAATATACAGAGTATACATGAACAATGGGAATGCTAGGGGACTCCATTCATGAAACAAACAAAGAAATATTACCAGAGAGAAGAAATAAAGCTAAGAATAAAATGAAACACAAAATAAAGCAAAGTAAAATTGACAAACGAGTATGATAAGATAAATAAATAAGAGATAAATGTGAAGGCAAAAGAAAGTTGGTCAGACAAGCAGTGCAAGAAAATTGAATTAAATTCTATTACATACACAGAAAAATATGCACAGACAAATCAGTGAGCTCACAGGAAGAAAAATAAGAATAAACACAGGATGTTTTTAAAATAAAAACCAGGAAAGATATTATTGGAGGAAGATGCTATAATGAAGAGGTGGAATGGGTACATAACAGAATTATATGATGGAGGAAGGGACAAATTAACAGAAGAAAGTAACTTAGAAGGTCCACCTATTCTAACAGAAGAAGTTGCTGACACTATCAAACATATGAATAAAGGAAAAACAGCCAGGCCAGACGTAATCACGATAGAAGAATTAGAAGTACTGGGAGACTTTGTAGTAGAAATATTAATCGAAGCGTTGAATTATATAACAGTGGATATATACCTAGTGATATGCTAACATCTGTATTTATAGCTCTACCAACAAGACCAGGGGCAGTTGATTGCAAAGATTTTCATACAATTAACCTTATAAACTATGTCACTAAGCTTGCACTAAGATTATAATGAGAAGAAGAGGAAAGAAAATAAAAATTGTGGAAGTACAGTATGGATTTGTGGTAGGAAGAGGTACAATTATGAACACTAATAGAAAGATCAATAGAGACACATAAATTTGAGCTTTATAGATGTATAATCTATAAAAGCATTTGATAAGTAACACATGATGAATTGATTAAATGTTGGGATGTATTTTGAAGTACTAATTAGAGAGATCAAAGAGAAGCCAAGAATAGTAATCGGACGTTATAATATAAGCAATCTAAGATGTGTAGGTGACACAGTATTGATGGTGGAAAATGCAAAATATCTGCAACAATTGTTGGATATTGTAGTAAAAGAGAGTGCAAAGAAAGGACTATCTTGAATATCAAGAAAATAGAAACAATGGTTATATCGCAGATAAAGGATTCAATGGTAGTGACGTATTGCATAAGATACTTTTCATTTTCTGAAATGCAGCTTTCGTTTGCCCGAAATAACAATAGTGGTGAAAATGCGGAAACCAAGTAGATAAATGTAAACGCCTAAGGGCAGTTATATCATCAGATGCAAGAATAGGGCAAACGGAAGCTGCATTTCAGAAAATAAAAGTATCCAATGCAATATGTCACTATATTGAATGTAAGAAAGAGACTGCTAAAATGCTATATAGAACATGTATTGCTGTATGGCAGTGAATCTTGGAGTGTAAATGAACAAATTAGGAAAAACTTAAAAGCAACAGAGATGTGGTTCATGAGATTAATATTGTGAATTCTTTGGTTTGCCAGAGTAACTAACAACGATTGTCTCAAAGGGGCTAATGAAACTTAAACATTATATACAACAATAAGAAAGAGACAGCTTTTTTTTGTTTATGTGATGAGAAGAGAGGCAATGGAGAACATTGTGACAACTGGAAAGATAAATGGGAAAAGAGGCAGAGGCAGACCAAGGTGATGTGATGCTAGATGGACTAAGACGGTGACATGGAGGAATATCATCAACAGAGATGATCTAGAACACCAAAGATTAAGATCTGTGGAGAGACATGAACACCCATGCCAGCTGGCAGGGCACCTGATGATGATGATTAGGTCTGAGCTTTAGCTTAGTGGCTAGGGGTGAAATTTGCATCAAGGCAAATGTTTAACATTGACCCTGGCAACCAGGTAAACAGAGACAAATGTTTAACATTGACTCGAGCAACCAGGTAAACAGAGACAAATGTTTAACATTAACCCAGGCAACCAGGTAATCCATTAACCCAGGCAACCAGGTAATACATTAACTTGGGCAACCAGGTAATACATTGACCCGGGCAACCAGGTAATACATTGACCCGAGCAAGCAGGTAATACTTTGACCCGAGCAAGCAGGTAATACATTGACCCGAGCAAGCAGGTAATACATTGACCCGAGCAAGCAGGTAATACATTGACCCGAGCAAGCAGGTAATACATTGACCCGAGCAAGCAGGTAAATAGTCTAAACAGGGTACTAGGAAATTTCTTGGGAAGTGCAGGCAGGCGTGATGCCACATCATCCCTGGAGTGCCAGACGGTCTATACAAATCTGGGTCTAGCACCATATGCTCAATACCCTTTACGGCTTTACTTTTACTTTCCTGACTTAATTGAGTTCTGAGAAAAATGCATGGGTTACAATGGGCGGACAGAACAATTCATGATACAGTCCTTGAAGATACAGGTGAAAAGTATAAACTGATTAGAGAAATTTGACATAGACAATACAGTTTTTTGGGGGCACGTTGTGAGGAGATGTGTTGAGTCAGGACCAACATCACAGCACTTAGGACATTCCCATACATGCTCCGTTCTCATCTTGAGTTGTTGAGTTGAGTTCAGAACCGACATCACTGCACTCAGGACATTCCCATACGTGCTCAGTCCCCTCATTCAACAGCCAGCAAAGAGTCATACTACCAATCGTTCCCACCGCCATCTGATCATCTCTGTTCTCATCTTCAACAGCCAGCAAATAATTCCAGTACCCCCAGGAAGGTTAACCCGGTCAACAAATGCCCGCAGAAGTCGGATGTGTCGGCCTAACGGCGCAAGAACGCAGCTCTGCTGTAAACAGGCACAACGCAATCACATCCGGAAAAAAAACTCAGGATGAACGCATAAGAAGAAGAAGAAGATTCCAGTACTAATGGTACTTGTAGCAATCTGATTATGATCTTGCCTTTTCTCGGAGTACTAAGTGTTGCCCAGGCTCTCTGGTCACTTCCTGCAGCATCATTCTCTCTAGGCTATGATGATTTATCTGTTCTGCCACACCATACACTAACCCAAAGGGTCCTGACAATGTCAGCTTTATCTTGCACCAATTCCAAACCCAGAAGTGCAGACCAGCCAGTCTGTCTGCCTGTTTGTTTCCCACCACACCAGCATGTTCTGAGGAATAGATCCAACAGATGCTCCCCATCTTTGATTTTTTAATTGAAGAATGCTACTCTGCAAGAAGCATGTCTGACTTCATCTTTATTAAGAATAAATATAAACTTGAAAACTTATTGACAACCAGCAGATGTGACTGGTGATCGTATGAGATAGTGCACCATAACCGCTCATGCTTATTGTCATGGTACGTAGGTCTTTCAGAAAATAATGCACCATATCGTTTTTCTCAGGAACTGTTTATTCAAAAAGCATGAAATTTATACACAATATACATGGACATGTCATGTAAACATCAGTATTATTCAGCATAATCTCCATCAACTTGTATGGCTTTATGCCATCACGAAACAAGTGTATGTATTCCTTGCTCATACCAGATTTTGTCTTGATCATGTAGCTATTTCTTCACTGCATGAATCACTCCTTCATCGTCTTGTCAAACCTTGTCCCACGGAGTACATCTTTAAGTGGACCAAATAGATGAAAATCAGATGGTGCTAAATTGGGACTGTAGGGTGGATAGGGTAGCACAGTCCAACCCAATTTGGTGATTGCTTCTCGCATTGCCAGACTTGTGTGAGGGCGCACATTGTTGTGAAGGAGAAGCAGGTCTACTGGATTCTTGTGCGACCGAACTCTGCGAAAACATTGATTGAGTTTTTTCAATGTCTTAATGTAAACTTGCGAATTGATTGTCTCTCCTCTTGGCATAACATCCACAAGAATCAACCTACAATGTCCCAAAAGACAGTGATCATGACCTTTCCAGCTGAAGGTGTTGTCTTGAATTTCTTTCTTCGTGGTGATTGCGGATGATGCCACTCCATTGACTATCTTTTTCTCTCAGGTTCAAAATGATGTGCCCAGGTTTCGTCACCTGTAACGATCTTAGCCAAAAATTTCTTACTGTTTCAGAAAAATTCAGAAGACATTGCTTTCGTTTGCGATCGGTGGTCATTTGTGAGACTTCGAGGAACCCATCTTGCACAAACCTTAGAAGATCTCAGAGTTTTTATAACTGCATTAGCACTACCATTGCTGACTGACAGCTGTAAGACCAATTGTTTAGTAATTGTTCAGTAAGAATAATGCCCTCAGTGCATTTCAACATTTCTACATTGGTGGCTTTAGCAGGACTTTCTCAGCGTGGCCAGTCAAGCAGCTCCGTATCTCCACTTCCTGATTCTTCAATTCTATGAACACAGACTGATTGTATTCCTGTTGACTGCAAAACTTCCATACGCATCATATAGATGCACAACAGTTTCCTTCTCTGGAACAAAATTATATCACAATTTGCTGCTGATAATGCAAGGTGCTAACACGCTACATTATTTGGCCAGTTGGGTTGCAGTTTGGTGCACATAATCGGCATATGCCATATTTGAAGTGTGCAAAATGCCATGCTTCTATCTACATTATTACCTGAGGAAACCGATATGTTGCATCACTTTCTGAACGCTCCTTGTACATGATAATAATATTGACTGGGTTCTGAACAGTATAATACCTCATTGCTTAAATCTGACATATAGGATGTTACTTCAGTGCTTGACTCGGTGATGTACACAATATTACTTTAGTGCATGGTTCTAATGTAGAGTATATTACTTCAATGTCTTGTTTTGATGCACAGTATATTACTCCAGTGCCTGGTTCTGATGTACAGCTTGGCTTTGATGTACATACAGTATATTACTTCGGTGCTTGATGTACAGAATATTACTCCAGTGCTTGGTTTTAATGTACAATATATTGCTTGAGTGTTTGGCTATGATGTACAGAATATTACTTCAGTGCTGGGTTCTGATGTACGGAATATTACTTAGTGCTTGGTTCTGATATACAGACTATTACTTCCGTGCTTCATTCTGATTTCCAGAATAATCCTTTAGTGCTTGGTTCTGATGTACAGTATATTACTTCAATGCTTAACTGTGATGGACATAATATCACTTTATTACTGGGTTCCTGCTGTGCAGTGTTTTTCACATACTTAGAAATTATTTAATTTTAAAACATTTTTAATTTTGTCTCCTTCAGTTTGCCTATGATCCAGAGGCCCCACCTCAGTATTCAGAGCTGGATTCTACTGCGGACAGAGACAACCTGCCATCTTATGAGGCTACAGCATTGCCACAGGGTATTCTTTCACTTTCTTCTATCTTTGACTATCATCATCATCATCATCAGCATCTTCCACTTCTGCCGTCAAGCGTCGTGGGGAGGAATAATTTGCCTTCCAGCGCCCGGTGGACGGCACTGGATAGTGTCATTCCGTGTGGTTGTACAATGTCTGTGATGTCGTCAATCCATTTTCTTCTTGGACGTCCTTGTGGTCTCGTCGCAGATGATCTTTGATGTAAGGCCATTAATGGTAGTTGTTGGTGTTGCATTCTAATGACATGGCCAAACCACTTGATCTTCTGTCTTTCAATAAATGATCCCACATTCTGTCTGATAACAGCATTTCATACTCGGCCTCGGATTGTTCAGTTGGCTTTGACTATATCTTGCTAAATCAAAATCCTTTGAGCGCCTGTCTCCTTTGTTTGTATCTCTGTCCATTGAACTTCTGTATCCTGTGTTTCTTCTTCTTCTTCTTCTTCTTCAGTCACCTGATATTTTTTTTAAATTTTGGGCGTAATTGTCTTGTGTCTATCTACATCAAAGTTGCAATATTTTCACTTGTTGGCTGACACATCCAATTCCTTCCTGGCATTTGTTGACTGGGAAAGCTCTGCCGGGTCCTATGTTTCCAGAGTATTCTTTCACTATATTTGATTATACCATGCAAAGTCATGGTCCTTGGAACTCTGGCATTTGAGCTCCTGTGTCTTCTGTTTCTATCATTTGAGCTCCATTTTCCTTTGTTTCTATTTCTGTCATTTGAGCTCCTGTCTTCTGTGTTTCTATTTCTGGCATTTGAGCTCCTGTTGCCTTTGTTTCTATTTCCGTCGTTTGAGCTCCTGTCGCCTTTGTTTCTATTTCTGTCATTTGAGCTCCTGTCTCCTGTGTTTCTATTTCTATCATTTGAGCTCCTGTCTCCTTTGTTTCTATTTCTGTCATTTGAGCTCCTGTCTCTTTTGTTTCTATTTCTCTGCATTTCTTGTTTCTGAAAGTCTAATTTTTGTCACTATAAATCATGTCATCCTATCTGGGTTATGTTTATGTCTTGGTGGATATGGATAATTAGGAACCTTCATGTTTTAGATTCAAACTCTGAACAGCTAGGGCACATCAGACTCCACACCATTGTATGATGCACTTAATCATTTAATACATAATATGGACAATCCACTGTGGCACACAAAGTACACATTAAGACAACTTACTATCTCGGTCGTCCTCAACCATCTCATGGGTACATCAGTCACACCACAGAATGGGTTTTCATGTGATAACCTCAAGCACATATCAGCTCCATACACCCAGGCTGTCACTTCATGAAGAACCCATATTATGGTTTTTAACCTCCTTTCCAGTTACCAGCTCAGTGGTGAAGGGGTTACAGATGCAATTCCTAATCCTGCACACAGCTGCAGGCAATTTAGCAGCAGACCATGTGCTGGTTTTCATACAACAGTGTTAGTGCTGGTCATTCAGAAAGCAACGGCAAACTACTGAACGTAAACTTGTCAAGAAATCACAAACAGCCAAAAAATACTGGAGTTGACAGTGACGTCCTGTAAAGGATATGCAATTTATTATTTTTTTTTTACTTTTCTGTGCAGGTGTTTCCTGACACACATTCACAATGTTACTTGTAAATACTATCTCCTCACTTCCCTGCTCCTTGACAGTACACACCATGCAGTCTACCCCCAATTCTCTATATGAGCTGCCAATATTTTGGGTCTCTACTGACAGCTACCACAACTTACAATCCCCAACAACATGCTCTGACACCATTCCGTGCCATAACACACCATTGTCAACAATCTTCACTTGCTGTCTTCCCCTATCTCTTTCTGCAAATCTTTCTAGTTGTCACAAGTTCCAGTTTTTCTCCTTCTCATAACATGGACTCAGAATGTCAGCTGCCTCTTTCTTATGTGCGTGATTTGTTGCCTTCGTATCTTAGCCTCTTTCAGAACATTTAGATTACTTATTTTGGCTGACCATGATTTTTAAAATATATATGTAAAACCACATCTCTGAGGCTTGTTTGCTAATTGTCCAGGATTCACAGGCATAAGTTAAAACTTGTTCTCTGTAACATGCAAGAATTCTTTTTCTAACCTTCAAAGACAAGGATTTACTGGATAAAATGTTCTTCATTTGATAAAATGCATGTTTTCTTGAATGAAATAGTACGTTTTTTTAAATGACAAAGATAAAAATGAACTAGAAAATAAGCCTTTTCTAAATAAATATTCAGTATGAAAGGTAAACAAATGTGACACTTTCTATTATTGTGTACTTGTACATTGTTTGTCAGAGGGTCTCAAATACAATAGCTTGGTTTGGCGTTCGACAATAAAACAAAAACAAAAAATACAACTTGCATTTATTTATGTGTTACTGAAAACAAATAGATTTGTTCTGTGTGTGGCTTAAGGGTAATGAACACAGTTTAATATCCTGATATATCAGGTTCACAGTCAGCCACAAGATAATTGGCTAGCAGATTGTTTTGTGTTGATTTTCACAATGGTATAATTGTCGGAGGTTCATACTTCAGAAAGCAATGGCAAACTACTCAGCATAAAATTGCCAAGAAAACCACAAACAGCCAAAGAAATACTGATGTTGATTGCAGTGTCCTGTAAAATGCACGCAGCTAACTTTCTTTGTTTCATATCTGAATTAAAATTGATAGTCTGTGAAACAGAATATTGTTGTAGTTGTTGTTCCTGAATATTCTGTATATTAATAATATTATTTTCAATCACAGAACCCCCTCCATCATATGAGTCACTGTATGGGAGGATCAAGGCAGCAAGAAGTGAATCCACAGGATTTTTTAGCTTCATAAAAACTGTGATCATTATCATCCTGTCAACAAGTAGGTACTGGTGTCTGTCTGGTCTGTGCTTCCTTTGCTGTTTGTGTGTAGGGTGTTGTGAAAACATCAAAATATACAACATTAAAGTATTTTACATGTCACTTTATCTATCTTATGCATCTGACTATATATAAATAGGGGTTACGAACGCAGTTCAAAATCTTGCATACCCGCGTTCGAAACACAGCTGTGGGCAATTTGACAGCAGATTGCTGTATGTTGGTTTTTTATGAAATGGTATGGGTGCCGGTCGTTCAGAGAGCAATGGCAAACTACTGAACGTAAACTTGCCCATGAATCACAAACAACCAAAAAATGTTAGGGTTGACATATATATATATATATATATATATATATATATATATATATATATATATATATATATATATATATATATATATATATATATAAAACTTGGTTGAACATCAAGAATACAATTCAGTCTACCGCAGAAGAATGTCTCGGTGTGTTAACCACGCATAGAAAGAACAGATGGTTCAATACAAAATGTGAAGAAGCAGTCATTAGGAAAAAGAATGCCAGACATTTATGATTAAATGACATCAACAACATCCAGAAGGAAGAGAATTATAGAAATGAATGTAAAGAGGCTACAAAAATAGTCTGACAGCAGAAGCGAGAATATATGAGTAATATAATCAAAGATATGGAAACTAATCACCAGAAAAATGAATCCAGAAAGTTTTTTAAAGAACTGAAGTCAATGAAACTGAGGGCACCAACAAAACACATATGGTTTAAAAGACAAAAATTGGAATATGATAAATACCAATGAGGAAATGTGCAACACGTGGAAAGAATATTTTGTTGAATTACTAAATTGTGAAGCTCCAAGTAACACTTTCCCACAGGAAGAGGTTCTAACGTGTGAACCACAAATTAATTGAAGAACCTACATTTGAAGAAAATTATAGAGGAATATCACTACCGTCCACAAGCTATAAGATACTATCCGCAGTATTACTAAATAGACTAAAACCATATTCAGAAGACATATTAGGTGACTACCAGGCGGGTTTTAGACAAAACAGATCAACAATAGATCAGATATTTATCTTACGACAAATAGCCGAGAAAAATTGGGAATACAAAAGAGATCTCCATAACATTTTTGTGGATTTTAAAAAGGCTTATGATAGTGTCCATAGGAATAGTCTATGGAATGCTATGCAGGAATTTGGAATACCAAGGAAGTTAATCAACATGACCAGACTATGCATGGAAGATACTTATAATATAGTAACATATAAAGGCAGAAAATCAGACCCTTTCCAAATAACATCTGGCTTGAAACAGGGTGATGCACTATCGCCGCTACTCTTCAATCTGGCTCTAAAGAAAGTTGTAAGGAAGGTAAATGAGGAATGTGATATTGGAGGAACATCCAAGCTGCTTGGTTATGCAGATGATATAGATATTATAGGGCAAAGTGAACAAAAGACATTGGAAATATTGACTCACTTAAAGGAAAAAGCCCAACAGATGGGGCTGGTTATCAACCAAGATAAAACAGAATATATGGTAATTTCAAGAGAAGGAACTCCCGCCACATACAAATAGATAATATGACCATTAAAAGAACGGAAACATACAAATACCTGGGTACAATCTTCAACTGCTCCAACATCATAAGGGAAGAAATACAAACTAGAATCAACTCTGGAAATAAGATATACTATGCACTACAACATCTACTAAAATCAAATGCGCTATCTCGTAACATCAAAATCATTCATTGCATTCATTGGCACCTTTCCGTCTTGACAGACGATAGTTTGGTACATTGTGCTTCAAAAAGGCTTAATAACTACCACCCATGGCGGTGGCTAGTGTGGCTGGTAAGGCCAATTCTTGCTGCAAATGTTTGCCCACAGTAGATGCATGTGAAAACATGGTCATTTCCACCATTGTGCACCATCTTACGTCTCTCACGCTCTGTGTGAGCTTTATCTGCAATCATTTTCTCCTTTGTCTTTATTCCATTTCTGATAGTTGCCCTCCATGCAACACGTTCAGCGGCGACTTGCTCCCAATGTGCATTATCAATGCCTGTATCAATCATGTCCCGCTTACACACATCTTTGTATCGTAGTAGAGGCCGACCCTGAGATCTCCTACCCGTCTGTAATTCACCAAAAAAGATGTCCTTTGGTATTCTACCATCATCCATCCTCCTAACATGTCCTATCCATCTAAGTCTACGAAGACTGAGCATGGAATACACCGTCACACAACCTGATCTTTCCAATACTTCAGTATTTGTGATTTTGTCTTGCCACTTAATACCAAGTATTCTTCGCAGACACCGCATATGAAAGCTGTTTAAACGTTTCTCTTGGCGTGAGTAAGTTGTCCAGGTTTCACTGCCATAAAGAAGAGTACTAAGGGGACAGGCTTGGTAGACGAGGACTTTTGTTTTGGCAGTAAGCTTCCTGTTCTCCCAGACTCTTTTTGCTAACATGTTCATTGTTGTTGCTGCCTTGCCAATCCTGATGTTGATTTCCTGATCGAGGGATAATTTGCTATTTACCTCTGATCCTAGATATGTAAAATGGTCTACTGTCTCCAGTTCGGCGTCATCAATAAAGATTGATGGTACACCATGTGCACCTTGTGACATAATCTGTGTCTTCTTTTTGTTAATTGTTAAACCAAATTCAGAACAAGCATTGGAAAATGCAGATAGTAGATGTTGTAATTCTTCCTCAGAGTGGGTCGTAATCGCAGCATCATCCGCAAAAAGCAACTCTCTGATTAGTACCCTCCTAATTTTGGTCTTGGCCTTCAATCTCTGAGCATTATAGAGGTCACCATCTGAGCGTGAGTGAATGTATATACCGTCATCCTGATCACGAAAGGCATATTTCAGTAGAAGTGAAAAGTATATCCCAAACAGGGTGGGGGATAGTACACAACCTTGCTTAACTCCACTCTTGATTTCAAACTCTTCTGAAGTTGAGCCATCAAACTTGATTATACCCTTCATGCCTGTGTGGAACGATTCCACAATGGACAGAAGAGTTGGTGGGCAGCCAATCTTCTTTAGTGCTTTGAACAGACCCTCACGACTGATCAAATCGAATGCCTTTGTGAGGTCGATGAAGGCAATAAACAGTGGCTGATTTTGTTCCCGGCATTTTTCTTGCATCTGTCGCAATGAGAATATCATATCAATGGTAGACCGGTTCTGACGGAAGCCGCACTGTGATTCGGGGTAGACTTGATCTCCCAGGACTTGAAGTCTGCGCAGAACAATTCTGGCAAATACTTTCCCAACAATACACAGAAGTGAGATACCCCTATAGTTGTTACAGTCGCTCCGATCGCCCTTGTTCTTGTACAACGTTATGATGTTTGAATCTTTGAAATCCTGTGGGACTTGTCCTTCTCGCCAGCATAGCTCTATTAGCTGGTGGATCTGTAGAGCGAGTGTGTCTTGCCCACTCCTGATTACCTCTATTGGAATCCCATCCTTACCTGTAGCCTTGCCAGACGCAAGCTCATTTATAGCACACTTAACTTCTGTTATGGTGGGAAGTGTGTCCAGATGGTCAAGAGTTGGTAGGGCCTCTATGGCATTGAGGGCATCATCCGCTAGCTTGGTCTCACTTGAGTAAAGCTCTAAATAGTGCTCGACCCATCTATCCATCTGCTGTTTCTTATCAGTGATGATTTCTCCAGTCAAGGTTTTCAGCGGTGCACTTCTTTTGATCATTGGACCACAGGCTTTCTTTATCCCTTCATACATGCTTCTGATGTTTCCCTTATCACTTGCGATTTGAATGGACTCGCATAACTTGATCCAATAGTAATTTGCACACTGCCTGGCAGCCTTTTGTACATCCTTCCTAGCTTGCCTTAGCTCACTCAGAGTGTTACGCGTTGGTCTTTCCTTGTTTCTTAAGAGAGCTATCTTCTTTTTATCAATCAAGGGCTGCAGTATCTGGCTGTTTGCCGCAAACCAGTCCTGCCTCTTATGATCCACAGTGCCGTAAACCCCTACCGCTGTTTTATAAATAGTTTCCTTAAGTTTACTCCATTTATCATTTACTATACAATTTTCTGATGTATCATTGAAAGCGTCTTCAAGTTGCTGTTGAAATTCAAAGCACTTTCCAGGATCGTGAGTGTTAATAATATTAATCCTGGGGCTAGATTTGTGTTTAGCTGTGTAGATTCTCTTTGGTCTCAGTCTAACCCTTGCAAGAACCAAAGAATGATCTGTATCACAGTCAGCACTGTGGTAACTTCGAGTTAATGATGTATGGTTCAGATGTTGTCTCAGTGTGATAATGAAGTCCAGCTGATACCAATGGCCGGATCTTGGATGTTTCCATGTGACCTTATGCAGCTCTTTTGTTTTAAAAAAGGAGTTTGTAATACATAGGTCATTTCTAGTGCAATGCTCCAGCAGCCTTTGCCCATTATCATTCATGCGACCGATGTTGTATTTTCCAAGGCACACTGGCCATGAACTTGAGTCCTTGCCCACACGAGCATTAAAATCACCGAGCATATAAACGTAGTCGGATTTTGGAACTGCCTTGATCACAGAATCTAGCTGCTCATAGAATGTATCCTTCACATCATCAGAGGAAGCAAGTGTCGGTGCATATGCAGTGATAATGGTGGCAAATCCACAAGAGGTTGCCAAGCGCAGGGATAATAATCTTTCATTACCTCCAGCTGGGATATCAATCATTCCCAGTAGCGAATTCTTCACTGCAAAGCCCACACCATGTTGCCTTTTTTCTGCCTGCCCTCTTCCCTTCCAAAAAAAGGTGTAATTGTTTTCCCTGAGTGACCCTTCCTCAGCGAGGCGAGTCTCCTGCAGTCCAGCAATATCAATGTTAAGACGACTGAGTTCAGCATCAATCACAGCCATTTTTCTCACCTCGTCAATATTTGTCAAGTCAGTGGAAAATCCTGGACACATGGTTCTTACGTTCCAGGTTGCAAGCCGTAGCTTGAGGTTTCTATTATTCTTTTTATTAGTACCTGGTGCATTGGTTTTACAGCCTGCGATTCAGATTTTGTCCTAGCCCCAAGCACCCATTGAAGCAGGCAGGCTGTGGCGGATCAGCACCCAATTGGCCGGGGGCTGCCCAGCTTGAGGCGGGCGGTAGCTGATCAGTGACACCTGTAGGTGTCTCCCACCGTCAGAGGCAACGCGTGGCGCCCCATGTCTACGCCAACTGACAAGGACTTATAACCCGTAACAGTTGCCTCTCGCTTTGATTCCGAGACCGGTTAAGACCAGGGATGGAGTTATTGCCTCTCCATAGCACAAAGCCTGGGCTAAAATAAAGAAACCATGTGTTGCCCATGCAGCATGATCCCTCTCTCGGCCTGCCTAGTTCACTCCAGAGGAAAGTTAACACCTATACATCTGGAACAAGACAAGCTGCAGAAGCTGCCGGATCAGCAAAGCAATACTCTGTCCGCCTGTCGGAGCTTCGATCCTAGACCAGCTGCCAACCAAGGCTTAGGGCCTGGTCTGCCCTGCCATGACTATTTTGTCTTTGGGTTGCATTTCCTCGCACCAGGATAAGGCTTGTACCCTCCCAATTGTGCTCTTCCGCCCGAAGCCGTTGGCACAATGTGGGGTATCGGGTTTTGTAAGCGCCGCCCAACATTCGGCGCTGACAGAAACCAGGTAGTACCGTCTACTGTCATACGGTAGCTCAGTCATATCTGACTAAGACCTGACTAAAACATCAAAATCACAATATACAAAACACTGATCAGACCAGTTGTGCTGTATGGCTCTGAAACCTGGAGTATAACGAAAGGAGACGAAGCCTTGTTACAAACCTTTGAGAACAACATTTTAAGACGCATCTTTGGACCCATTAGGGATACACAAAGTGGAGAGTGGAAAAGAAGAAGTAACAAAGACATTTATGATCTGTTTTAAGTCCCCGCTAATCACTGGTATCATGAAGGCTAATAGACTACAATGGCTGGGGCGTATAGAAAGAATGGAAGATAATAGGGAAACAAAACTCGCTTACACTCAGGAAATAAATGACCGTAGACCCCGAGGTAGACCAAGAAGACGGTGGAGAGATAACACATATACAGACCTACAAGCACTTGTGGAATCAACGACTGGCAAGAGAAGGTCAACCAGAGAGACGAATGGAGACGGATTGTATTTGCAGCAAAGAACCTCAATGGCTCGGAATGCTGAAGAAGAAGATATATATATATATATATATATATATATATATATATATATATATATATATATATATATATATATATATATATATATATATATATATATATATTGCTATTAGGCTGATGTCAAAAGCAAATGAATGTGAATGGGAAACTCAACAAACGAAAGATTGGGTGCTCCCCATCCAGTAGGAATTAATGTCCCACATTCTTTTTTTAGTCTGATATCTGTCCATTCCTTACCCATCCCACATTATTTATACGAGGGGGCTTCAAATGAAAACCTGAAATGTTTTTTTTGTGTAGTTAACATATTCTGAAAAATTAAATTACTTAGGGCTAGGTCAGGTGAGTATGGGGGATGTGGTACACACTGACAGTGGAGGTCTTCGATGGTTTCAACCGTTACACAAGCATTGTCATGTTGCAAAAAGACACCTTTACTCAGAAGTTCACGTTGTTTGGATTTGATTGTGGGTCGAAACTTCCTACTCCACTCATACACTTGCTGGACTGAAAGGCATGCATCACCGTACTAGACCTTCATTCACCAATGAATTTCTGTAGGTTTCACCCCTTCACTGATAAAAAATCAGATAAGAGAACACTGCGCTTGATTGGTGCATGTGAAAAGTTTGGCGGCCATCTTTAAACTGTCCTATAATGTCACAGTTTTCATCTGCATCATGATGTCACATGCCTAACACTTTTGACATCCTTAATAACAGTATTGTCAAGACAGTGGCATGGTTATTGTAATTTCTATAACACCTTTTAAGGTTATCATTTTAAGACCCCTCATATGTATACAATGGGGGGAAAATGTGTAATAACCTTATTATTTCCCACCGTCCATGTTCATTTTCTATGTATTTGTTTCTCTCTTGTGTGTTTGTATTTTCCCCCCGCTGTTTTATTTTGTGTGTGAGTATTCTGGACTTCCTGTGTTATTTCAGTTTATTGTATTTCATTGTGGTGTTATGTTCAGGTAACCGCCAGTGAATTAAGTAGGATGCTTCTGTTTTCTTATTTATAGTTTAGTGATAACTTTGGTCAAAACGTCCATTTTTGTATCTGCTTGTTTGTGTCTTCATGTGTCAAACTTAGTAGTCCATTTATTCTTCTTTGTCTTCTTCTTCAACTTCTTTCATTCACTTGAAATGGATTGTCAGTATCTGCAGTTTTGTCTCTTGTATAAACTTCACTGTGGTTTTTATTTCACTCAGTGGTCCATAAAGTTTATCTGCCACTGCTGTTTCTCTAGGCCAGAAGGTTTGCCTAGGGGCATATTTGAGTATGTGATTTGCTGTCTATAACGCCAATCCACATGTGAACAAAGCAGATTTGCCAGTCTTGAATTTTGTGTATAAATGGTTACATAATCAATTAATAGCACATTTAATGTTCATTCATTTTCATAACATGAGGAAACATGATGTAAGAAACTTGTAAAACAATGCTTGGCAACACACTGGTGTGTTTATATAATCAAATCAATACAGTGGATCCCGTACAATATATCTGGAAATGAAGAGGCTGACAGATTTGCAAATAAGGGCAGATGACTATCTCAGCCTGACATAGACATAACCTATAGTGAGGCAAAGAGGTTTATAAAAAGCAGTTATAGAACCAGGTGGCAATCAGAACATCCAGGCCACCAGAAGGATGTTGCATATTACCAACTCAACCGAAGTGAACAAGTAACAATCAATTACCACTTATTCAGCAACCTAAAGGCAGGAGATAACCGATGAATGTAATTGCGGAACAGGTAAAATGGCAGCTAGACATCTGCTGCAAGAGTGTCCAACATATGCAGAACAAAGTAAATCATTTTGGCTCAATTTGAGGACAAACTATATTGAGATACCAAGTTTTATGTAAACAACAAGAAGAAGAGATCAATACATGCAAGTGTGTTTTGTAGTCTACTTCTAATTTTGTTGATTAGTTTTGTTGCATTTTTATTCTTCTTGTTTTTGTACAACTATTTTACTTTCATATTTCATGAAATCATGTTTGAAATGTCTTTTCAGTTGGCTTTACTATAATTATTGGAGTACTCTTGGCTATTCCATTGGCGATGCTTGTAATGGGTGAGTATCCCAAGTAACTACACATCTTTGTGAATGAAGGATTGCCATTATATACTTTTAGTATTCTTGGCCTTCTTCCATTACTTAAGTCATTGGATACTTTTCTCTGCTGCACTCTAAATGACTTGTTCAAACATGTGTCTTATTGCCAGCATTTCAGTTTCTGCCAGTTTCTCTTGTTCTTTTCTAAATGTTAACTTTCCAGTGATTCTTCAGCCATCTTTCCACATGAGATTTGTTTTAACAAGTGTAGAGTTTGAACAACATCTTGACACATGACCATTACTTTCCAGCATATGTGTTTTTGCACTTGTATGGCCCCACACATTGTATATGATTTTATTCATGCTAATATTTGAGACATCTTTGTATTTACAAAAAGTTAATTGCATATCCCTTACAGGTGTAGCAGTAAACTCCAGCATTTGTTGGCTATTTGTGATTCCTGGGCAATCTCACATTCAGTAGTTTGCCATTGCTGTCTGAATGACTGGCACTCGTACCATTGTATGGAAACCAGTGCAAGGCGGTCTGCTTCCAAACCACCCGCAGCCATGTTTTGAACGTGATATACAGGATTACAAATTGCATTCGCAACCCCCTCCCCATACATGAGGGGAAAAGACTAGTGCTGGTGAAGAGAGGCAGAGGAAGACAGAGAAAGACATATGTATGTGTAGAGCTTGAACAGCTGGGAAACAATAATTATGTAGACAACACCAACTTCATCAAAGTTTTGAATGACAGGCAGGATTGGAGTTATTGTCGTCAATATCTGCTGCAGACCAGGCACCTGAAGAAGAAGTATCTACATTGAAATTGAATACATTTTTACTGTAAGTTGAAGAGACAAGTTTTAGGTGTAACTGCCGTCAGAAAATACAAACATGTATCCAATAATTCAGATAATTTTATGTAATAAAATATGAGAAATTGAAAGAAAATGGATATAAATTTAGTGAAGATATTTAGTTTTTTTGAGAATTATTACCAAAAGTAAGAATTCCTATTCTCTTGTTGGAATTTTTGGAAGGAATTGTTTGCCACTAAAAGTGATACGTGATATAAACATAGCTGAAGGAAATGGAATAACTGGCTATAATTTGACGTGAAAAATACACTTGAAAGTTATGTTTGAAGGCTGTTGCAAGAGGGAAACAGAAAATTAATGTTGAAGATATAAACATTCAGAACATTCACTTGAAGGTACACAACAGAACACTGGATAAATAGGAAATGACCATAGAAAAGAAATTGTTCCTAGAACTAACAGCAACATGTCTGAACAGTTCAAATAAATTTTGCTAAAACTAAGTTCATAATGTGAGAATTATTGTAAACAATGTATATTTAAGAAAGAACAATCTTGTTCAGCGTATTTAATTGTTTTATTAACCTTTTCCTTCATCAAGTGTTGCGTTTACAAATGAAAGTTATAATACTATATTTTTTATTTCATACTTTTACACTGTAAATATGAACAGTAGAACAGATATTTAAAAAATCTCAAAATTATGGTAAGATCAGTTAGCGAGTATAAAGATGTATAAATGGTTGTTAGATTCTCTGCACATGTGTACTTTCAGGTGCCATCCACTTGAATGATTGTAGTGCTGAACGTATGATTCCAATCTACCTACTTGTGGCTGGATGCTTTGGAACCGTAAAAAACTTACAGAGTCTCATCCAGCGATGCCGCAAGACTGAACAAGAGAGAGAGGAAGATCAAACAAACATCAACCCTATAGAATCTGTGGTGAATTGCTTTTTGTTTGCTTGGTTTATTACTGGTGAGTGATGTACAAATGTGTATGTTTAATAAGTGTCCTCATCATCATCATCACATCTTTTAGAGGCTTTGGATTGTTAATGCTGTTGGTAACTTTCAGGAGGTTGGGCTAAACACTTGGGCTATAGGAAGTTAGTTTCTGAAAGGTGTTTTTTGTAACTGCTTCATTTTCACATAAAAGATGGATAGTTTCATCTCTTGCGTGTGATTATTTGTGCCAGGATGTAAACCAGGAGTTCCCTTTTTTCTCAAGATTTTCACGGTTCTACAGAGTTCGTGCATCTGAGCAAAACCATCCTTGAGTTTATCTTTCAGTGTGTGTGTTTACTGATACTGTGTTATGTGTTTCATTTTTCCATCATGGCAGACCAGCATTTAGGCCTCGTACAAAAGTTAAACAAACCTCAAACTCGATGGGGTCAGCGTAAACGACAAGGAAAATGCACTGGAGCCAAAAGAACAAGACTCTAATACACCCATCTGGGCCTCAATAATACTCGCATTCTATATTGAAATTGTGCCAGCACAAAAACAATGAGGCCCCATTCTGGAAAGCTTGGGGTACAAAAACGATAGTGTAGCACTACAGGAGACATGACTGGGAGTTAAGGCACTTCATATAGCCAGTTTCAAATGCTTTTACAACAGGCGACACCTGAGAATGGCAATTCTTATTCAAGATAGTATAGTGGCTTCAGATGTGGACATGTCTAGGTGGAACAGCGACGAGATACAAATACAGGCTATTAGAGTTCAATCCGGGCAACCATTTGTATGTTGATTAATGTTTATACCTGCAACGCGAGCGTGGATTCCCAGAGGTGGCAGTGCTTGAGTGAAATATTGTGTCACGAGACGAATGTCATTTTCTGTGGCGATTTCAATGCTAAAGGCAGATAATGGTGAAACATTTCTTCCAACACTCAGGAGGAGCTCGAGGCTGCAACAAAAATCATCGACCTTGTTTGTATCAACAGTGACTGTCACCAGGACAGCAAGTTGACCAGGTGATGAGGACAGTGTTATTTACCTGGCCCTGGTTTCTCATTACTCACTAAAGTGTGTAGATACGGTTTCCTAGGGTACCACGGCAGTGACCACCACCCTTGCACATATTGGTAGAGAAAGGCAGAACTAGGCATCACAAGTCAAAGGTCAATACTTTCAAGTATGACAGCGCAGGGCAAGATGTGGTGGGTAAAATACGGCGTGACAAGCGCAGAAATCAACATTTCAAGAAAAAAAAAACTGGGAGCAATGACCTTTGTGAAATTTTGAGGTAGAAGAGGCCTGGGTGGATAAACGTTGTGCTGTAAGAAAATGGCAAAATGCCAAAAGGAACAGAGTTTCCCATCCTAGTCTTATCTTGCACTTGGAAAGAGACATGGACACAAAAGTTAGCTCTTTAAAAAAACTGGTTAAAGTGGTAAAAGGTGAGAAATGGGCAGAGTTGTGTCAAAGAATAAGCAAAGACAAGTTAAAATAGGAGTATTCCTGACTTCCAGGGTGCTAATCTTACCTAGAAGAAGACTGATGAGAATAAGGGCAAGGCCCTTTTAGAACACTATCTAGAGCAGAACAACCAGACAGACATGAGAGGACAAAGTTTTGCCAACACGATTACCTCAGATAGGTGTAAGTCAAGAAAATTTCAGAGGAAGACATAGGAACAGTGAAAGAGATCAAGGCTGCGCTATGACGAACAAAAACCAGTGCTCCAGGGCCAGATGGTATAAGGTATGATGACATTAGTATGTGTACCGAAAACGAGTTGGAGGAACTTGCAGATATGTACAATAACTGTATAGTGAGTGCTAGCATCAAGAAGGTAAAGGGCAACAGGTTAAAAAGAGGAAAGTAATGAATGGGTCAAGCCGAAGACATTCTTCAACAGGTGTGTTCACTTGAGGACTTAGAACCTGGCGAGGAGTGGGTACAAGTTCCAGCAGAGTTCTGTACATCCTTTTCAGTTTGCTTCCAACTAGACAGAAAATGCAG
Source organism: Cepaea nemoralis (assembly GCA_014155875.1). Classification (NCBI taxonomy): domain Eukaryota; kingdom Metazoa; phylum Mollusca; class Gastropoda; order Stylommatophora; family Helicidae; genus Cepaea; species Cepaea nemoralis. Next base: position 249,568 of record JACEFZ010013952.1, on the reverse strand, counting down.
ACAAGAAAATCTGGCTGCTCTGGAAGTGGAAGTACAGGCTTTGGTCTTCGAGAATTCTTTAGAAAGTGATGCTGTCATTTACACAGATTGGTTGGTTATGCGACGTGTGAGAAGTTCATGGGCTTTTATGGCTCAGGCTGGAGGGAGAATTGTGAATGAAGGTTCTGGTGCTTTTGCCTTGACAACAAGGAGTCGGACTATGGAAGTCATGACACTTAGTAAAGTAATAACATGGCTCGAGACACAGACCTTCACTCGGGCATGCCTCCTTAGTGACTCAGTTAGTATGCTCAGGAAGACAGAGATGGGTTGGATATAGTTAAGTATAAAGTTAAAGACCCCAGTGTTCCATGTCATGTAGAATTTTGGAGATATGGTGCTACTTCCATATTTTTGGACTGGTTAGAACTTGATAGATGATGTGGTCAGTATCACATTACTTGCCCAGAAAATTTTATGGTACCCATTTTATGAGGCTTGGTTACCTCTGAAGTCGAAGTGGGTTTGCCTGACACTATTAATAGGGAAAGCTAATCCACATGCAAAATTCAGTCCAGCACTACTAGAAGTGGTGTGTCAGACACAGACCTGATCCATGACTCTGGTGATCGAGTGAGATGGCAGAACATAACCGCCCATGCTTATCGGCATTGCACATGATGGATGGATGGATGGCTGGACTACTAGAAGTGGTGTGTACAGACTAGGCTTGAGTTCAAAGCAAGTGAGCGGCAAACAAAAAAGAAAATGAGGCTAGGTAGACCCCATAGCCATGTGAAGTAAGTGACCTTTTTCCACACCTTGAGGCATGTTGGGTATATGGTTCTAGCCTCATATTTTAATAGATCAGCTGGCACTTATTTGCAACGCTGAATTTGAGAACCGACTGCACTCTGGACATCCCCCACACATGCTCTGTCTCTCTCTTCAGAAGCCAACAGAGAGTTCCCGTGCTGATTATTCCAGTAGCAGTTGTGGTGAAACGTCCACCTGGCTTTTCCTCTACACTTTGAATGTCATAAATATGGATACTCCATCTGTTTAACTCCGCTGTCCACCTAATTCCAGAGAGCCTTTATTACATCACTTCTAACATAAAGTAGCTCTCTGCCCAGAGAGACCGCACACAGCTAATATATCCTACACTACAGTGTTTAGAAGCTAATTTCCTATAGCCCCACGCACCTGCATTCTCTGGGCAGAAAATCCATGATTTGATGTGGTAAATAGAAAACGATTGTACTAAATATTCTAGGAACTGTCTGGTTCAGAGATACATACAATAGTGTTACACAGTTAAATACATAAACATGGTTTCCAGCCAGACCATCAGGATATCGTCAGTATTACAGTCCAAACTAGAAACAAACAGAACAATATTCACTATAGTTTTCTTCCCCACTCTTTGCATCAGCACCACACCTGGACATTTTTGGCAAAGGTAAAAATAAAACAGGCAACAGCAGAGATAAAATACCTGCACAGGATACTTAATGTAAATGGGAGAGACAGGAAAGAAATGAAGGTATTTGGAAACCACATTTGATGTAACAGGGAGAGGTAGGCTAAAGAATGAAGATATATGGAAACAAATTGGTATGATAGGGTGAGGTAGGATAAGAAATGAAGGTATTTGGAAACAAGTTGATGTAACAGAGAGAGGTATGATAAGAAAAGAAGATATTTGGAAACAAGTTGGTGTAACAAAGAGGGGTGGGATAAGAAATGAAGATATTTGGAAACAAGTTGGTGTAACAGAGAGGGGTGGGATAAGAAATAAAGGTATTTAGAAACAAGTTGGTATAACAGAGAGGTGTAAAATAAGAAATGAAGGTATTTAGAAACAAGTTGGTATACCAGAGAGGGATAGAATAGAATATTTTCTTCATTCCTTTTTCGAGGGGAGTGTGTTTTACCTACTTATACACCTCAAAGGTCAGCATGTCAAACTTCAGCATGCATTTGTGTAATGTTTGCTACCTTTAGACAGATTCCATCCAAGGTAAGGGGCGTTATCAACCCGTGAGTAGGCTTTCTTTCTTAACAGTTGCCAGGGTAGTGGTATTACAGCCTACTCTTTGCAATTTCTAACTGCCATGGAGTTTTTAATGTGCACAAATTGCACTGTTTTTTTTTGTCACCCTTACCTGTTCTGATCTGACTACCCAAGAGATCAGGGGGATGTGTGTTATCATCAGGTACCTATGGTTCTAGGAAAAATTCACAGCCACTAAGCTGGGATCGAACCCTGTACTTTCTGTGCCTGAGGCAGACACCATAACCTCTTGGCTACAGCTTCTCTGGATAAGAAAATGCAGGTATTAGGATATATGCTAGTGTATTATTAGGGTTATCCTTCATCAGGCGACGGCAAGTGTTGACTTGACTTAGTCATGTTGGCCATGGCTACCAACAGACTGTTCCACAATAAGCAAGACCGCATTTGTGAATAGTTTCTAGTTCCATATCTGTGAATGATAGTAGTGCATGGTAGCTTTTGTAGTTCCAAATCTGTGAATGATAGTAGTGCATGGTAGCTTTTGTAGTTCCATATCTGTGAATGATAGTAGTGCTGGGTGGCTTTTGTAGTTCTATATCTGTGAATGATAGTAGTGCATGGTAGCTTTTATAGTTCTATATCTGTGAATGATAGCAGCGATGATAGATTTTGTAGTTCCATATCTGTGAATGATAATAGTGCATGGTAGCTTTTGTAGTTCTATATCTGTGAATGATAGTAACGCATGGTAGCTTTTGTAGTTCCATACCTGTGAATGATATTAGTGCATGGTAGCTTTTGTAGTACTATATCTGTGAATGATAGTAGCGCATGGTAGCTTTTGTAGTTCCATATCTGTGAATGAAAGCAGCGCATGGTAGATTTTGTAGTTCCATATCTGTGAATTAGTGCGTGGTAGCTTTTGTAGTTCAATACCTGTGAATTATAATAGTGCATGGTAGCTTTTGTAGTTCCATATCTGTGAATGATAGTAGTGCATGGTAGCTTTTTGTAGTTCCATACCTGTGAATGATGGCAGTGCATGGTAGCTTTTGTAGTTCCATATCTGTGAATGATACTTGTGTATGGTAGCTTTTGTAGTACTATATCTGTGAATGATAGTAGCGCATGGTAGCTTTTGTAGTTCCATATCTGTGAATGAAAGCAGTGCATGGTAGCTTTTGTAGTTCCATATCTGTGAATGATACTTGTGTATGGTAGCTTTTGTAGTACTATATCTGTGAATGATAGTAGCGCATGGTAGCTTTTGTTGTTCCATATCTGTGAATGATAGCAGTGCATGGTAGCTTTTGTAGTTCCATACCTGTGGATGATAGTAGTGCATGGTAGCTTTTGTAGTTCCATACCTGTGAATTGGTAACACTCCATGGTATCAGGAGGTGTGACTGACAGGTTCAGGTATATACCTCAGGCTCCGAGGGTACCAGATTCGAGTCCTAATTTTTACAAGAACCATTGGATTTTAATGATATCATATGAACTCCTGACCTCTTGGGTGGCCAGATCAGACAGGATGAAAAACAGGAGGTTCCATGGGCAAGTTGTGCATGCTATAAATTCCACAACCATTGGAAATCGCAGAATAGGCCTCATGGCTACTGTCCTGGCACACTTTTTAGGGAAGAAAATGCCCACGGCAGATGGAGCCCATTACCTTGGATAAAATCTGTCTAGAGGACTGTATACAAATACAAACTGAAGTCAAACTCATTTAACTCTGAGGTGCATAAGTTGGCATGACACATTCCTTTGAAAGAGGAATGAAGAAGATGTATTTGTGCGTATAGAACCAATTACCATATGGCTGTTATTTCTGGACATCTTTAAACAAGAAAGGAAATTCCTTTGATATACTGCAGTGTCGTTTTGCAGGAGAGTGTTAAAAGTATCATTAGCATCCAAATAAGTAATCAGTATGTTTTGAAAGAGATCAGGACACCTTGGAGCTTTATTAAAGACATCAGAAGGAAAGTCAACGTTCTTTGGTTATATCATAGGAAGAGAACAAGTATTGTAACAACTACAAAGATTAATGGAAAAGATAGTGGATGGCAGAGAGAGAGAAGATACTGACAGTCTCGCATAGTGGCATAGAAAGATGTTAGCACATCAATTGATCCATGTATGTGGGGATGAGAGTTGTGGCGAGGCATGATTGCCCATGCCATATGACAATGAGCATGATGATGATGATAATGAGTGAATTCCAGTACTTTTACCTCATGTGACTTTTTTATTGTTTCAGGCTGTGTGTATATTTACCGCACAAAGAACCATTTTCAGTCAATGGACTCGGACCGGGATGATTACTGTGATAAGAGCCTGTACTGGTTTGCCTTCTGGATAACTACAGCAGTCTACATCATCATGGCTGCCTCCTGCTTGTGTGTCTGCTGTCTAGGTTGCTTGGCTTCCGTTTTTGGGAAGAGCAATGAGGGACAGTAGCCAGCACGTGAAAATGTATGGGGTTGCAGTTCATTTTCAGTAAAGTTTGTTTGTGGGGGTGCTTTGCTGTCTTTCTTTTGTTGAAACAAAGACATGCATTTCCTTTATAATTGGTAACATTATCTTGTTATTTTAAAATTTTATTTTTGATTCAAATCATATATCTAATTTATTTTTACATGAAGCTCATTCATTGTACATGAGTTATATTTCCTGTCTGCTATAAGTTGTTGTCACTTTCCTCAAGTAGTTTGTGAGAAAAGGCAGAAGTCAGATTATATCATGGAGGGGAATTTCACAGAGTTTATCTTGTGTATAAATCAATGCCCCTCTCCAATGTTTGGCTTCCCACCAGTAATGAGATATTTATCAGTACGTACGTGAACCATGTGTGTTCAACATATGTTCACAAACAGCACATATGGGTGCTGGTATCAGGAACGAGACATTTGGAACCAGCTAAGCTTTGTTGTTAATGTCATGTAACCCTTAAAACAGATATTTTTGTCATGGGTCCTGTACGGTGATCTTATTCTGTCATGTATATTTTACTGTCTTGACTATACTTTACTCATAAGATTTTGTTTAGATCATAAAATGCATACAAAATTGTCATTGGTGATGTCATGTCATGGATTGAATATTGTTTTGTGGCCACTCTGTTTACAATTACCCCAAACTCAATCTGATTTTATAGTTTCTTGAGAAAGTGTCATTGCATGTTTAGTACATTTTTCTGAAACCAAAGCATGCTGTTGAATGGAGCTAACAAAATATCACCCCACCGTACATGATTGAGGTCCCTAGGTCAAGTCAAAGTTAAGAAACTAATCTTCTATGATTTAAAGTTTTCTAACAGCCAATAATAGAGTCATAGATATTGAAGGGAAGCAGTTTATAACTTTGTGAAACACCATCCAGGCAGGGCCAGCTGGGGAATAAAGGAGTAGCTCGACTGTGTTATTGATCAATGACATGTTGCTTTCAACAGCCACACACTGGTTATTAATGTTCTGACCTTTCTTGGCATGTTTGATCATCAACAATAAATGTAAACAATGTATACTATGTTTTTTATGTATCAAAATAGAAATGAAGAGGTCATTTCAGAAATTAGGATCAATTGTTTCATGGTTTTAAAACAGTGATATAAAGATCAAAGTTTACAAGCAACCTAAAGTCAGTTTCATTGTCTGCCATTAGAAGTCACATATGATGTACTCTGGAGTCGAGCATACACAATACTGGAAAACATTGGTTGCTTAAAACAGGATTTATATTGTAAACACTCTTTACAACCTAACTGAGTGGCTTCAGAGGAAAAGGTTCAAACATTTGTTTACAAGAATGAGTAATGTCACAATTCTGCTGACAGAAAAGTTGTGAGTAGCCTGTTCTTCATGAATGCATATGCTGGACAATGGGTAGTGACACAGTGAAGAAACTGGAGACTGCAGATGTAACCTTAGAATATCGCGAACAGAGAAGAAAGCAAACACTGAAGTGTTGACAGCTGCAGGAGTTATAAAATCACTCATCCAACCATAAGGACAAGACAGTAACATGTATGGAACATATCAACAGAAGAGCTGAATTTGATTAGTTAGCCTTATGCAAAAAATACTATGCAAGGGAGGCAGAGGAAGACAGAGAAAGAGGTGTTTGGAAAGCTTATACAGCTGGGTAACAAATACTAACACAAACTTCATCGAAACATCAAATGACAGAAAGAATTGGAGAGTCATGCTTCATACCAGGGACCTCAAGAGAATTTTGATTCTGCTAATGTGCCCCTCAGTGCTTACAATCTAGTTAGTATTAAAAATGTTAGCTAGTTAATGTGTTAAGGATCTTTGTTATTTTGACAGATTGTATTTATTTATGCTTGTTCCTTAATAATTTAAACAAATATTTACGATTTTGAAATATATAAGTTGAACATTACTATAAAAAATTGTTTGCATTCAAATTGATTCTCAGTTTGTTATAAAATAAATATAATATCCTTATTTTCCTCCATTGGTCCACAATAAAGACAAAGCTTATTTGACTATTCTTGTAATTTTTTTCTTTCATATTAATTTGAGTAATTCTAAAAGTAGTTCGTATACTTTTATTAGAATAATTTTCATAGAACACCCGTAACATTTTGGTGATGCCTTAATTTCATTTGGTGATTATAACTAGTTTATTTTCTATATCTATATTGTTGAATAGTAATTTTTGCAGTTTATTTGTCTTAGAGAATTAATAAAATCATATTTGGTGCAGTTATTTATCATAAAATAATTGTTGTGAGAAAATACTAAATGTGAGTTACGTGCAATAAATAATTCTTAATTGTCCAGATGCTTTTCTCAGCCAGAGGCCCAGTTTTATCTGTAAATGTTCCAGCAACTGTTATTCTTCCAATAAATTTTGTGTGGATCTACAATTGAAGATCAGGAGACATGGGCTCTCAACACTGGTATATGGCTTGATTCCTATATAAAGTGCTGTCTGGCCATGCTTGCATCTTATAATGGACTGCTCTATCCACACAAAGTACAAAATTGTCATCTACTGCCTATAATACCTTGCGTGCTGTAGGACTTGAGCCTGAGGAATTAAGGCCATCTGGCTAGTGCAGTCAGCGCAAACTGTGGGTTAGGGTTTTCTTTTTTCCCAGGACAGAAAAATATCTACACCTTATTGAGGATTCAAACCTGGGTCTCTGAAAGGAGAACCTGGCATCCTAGCCACTCAGCCAGCCCTAACGGTCTGCTCTACATGATACTTATATGGCAGGCTATGATAAAATGTCCAGCCAAAATATTGTAACTTATTGCTTCTATCAATGCTCACGTTCTTTATAGGCATGTCTGCATGTCATCATAAAAAAGTTCCAACATCCCCCCCCTGGTTGCCTTGGATGACCTGTAGTTGCCCATGGTGTATGGGAGCAGACATGTCCTTCCCACATGTGACATGACTGTCTTCACAACTATTTTGTCCAAGAATTTGTGTTGCCTGACAACAGTTAGATTGTTGATGTTCAGTGACATCTTGTCTTCTCTGTTGTAAGAGTCAGTGTGCTTGCATATTTCTGTATCCAAATAGGATTTCTAGTTGAAATTTGGCTGTTTATGATATTTATGGCAGTGCAATGAATTTATTTTCAGGCTACACATTTTAATTTTGAAAGGTGGTTGTGGGTAAGCCTGTTTGAAATTGTGTATCTTCTTCACATTTTATGTCATTTCCATACATGCAATGTCATTATTTGCCTCCTTCCTGGCCTAGAGGTTAGCGACTTTTCTCCGTAATCTCGTATACTCTCATAAGTAACGTGACGATGGTGAGAATCAGCAGTGGTTCGAATCGCGTCGATAACTTACGGAGTATGTGAGCCGGCCGCTCAGAAAGCAATGGCAAACTACTGAGCAGTAATCTTGCCAAGAGATCAACAATCAGCTGAAAGATGCTGATTTTGACAGCGATGTCCTGTAAAGGATATGCAAACATATTTATTAATGTCATTATTTGCTAAAAACATGTATATATGTGGCCTTTGCTATTCAGGTGCAATGATATCAGTGGCATGCTAAATCCAATAAGCTGGTGTTCTTAAGCAGTATTTTTTTTTATTGACCACTGAAATGGTGTTTTTAAAATGTTCATTAAATATTTTCATGAGGCCAAAGAGGTGACCTCAAACTGCAAGTTATGATCCATGGTTTATGCTTTGATGCTTTAAAGTGTAAATGCATTTCTCTGATGATGAACGTGCGTCAGATAACAGCCATTGTTAGTTTCATCAGTGTGTTCCTTATGTTCATTCTCCAGTTGTTGTTTCATAACAGCAATCTGTAGCCCGAGGCATTCTACCCATGCTCATTTGAGCAAATTATAATTGTTTCTTGTTTGACAATAGTGCTATTGCTTCTGTAGTGGAAAAGCACTGGTGATAGAATCAATCATGTGCCATGCTGGAAAGCATGGGCGGTCATGACTCACCATTTCACTCGATCATCAGAGTGATGGATAATTTCTCTAATCAATTTACGATTTTCATTTGTCTCCTGTAGTACTTGGTCATTGGTTTTTCTGTCTGTCCATGGTATTCTTTGCATTCTCCTCAGAAACTACATTTCTGCAGCCATCAGATGTTTTTCAGCTTGACTGCTCATTGTCAAAGTTTCAAATCCATACAAAAGAACAGGCTCTATGCAGCAACTCAACACTCTTTTTCTCGTTTCAATTGACATCTTTTTATTGGTCAGTATGTTTTTCATCTTGCTAAAGGCTACTTTCGCCATGGCGATTCTTGTTCTAATCTCTTCAAGGCATCTCCCATCGGAAGTTAAGACTGTTCCGAGATAATTGTTCCGATTCACTTGTTGAAGAATATTCCCATTTACTTGTATATTACATTGTGGTATTTCGTTCTTCCTAATGATGACCATAATCTGTGTCTTTTTACAATTTAATTCTAATCCCAGTTGCTCACTGTGGACAACAACCGCGTCTACTAATTGTTGCAGATCCTGTGCATTGTCTGCAATCAATACTGTGTCATCTGCATATCTAATGTTATTGATGTTTCGTCCTCCAATGCTGATTCCATTTATATCTTCTACATTTCTGAACATATTTTCACTGTATAGGGAAAAAAGATCTGGAGACATTACACATCCCTGTCTCACACCTCTCTTAATAGGCTGATATTGTCCCACTTCATTATCAATCCTTAAGGCAACTTGTTGTTTCCAATATATGTTTTTTATAAGTCTAATATCTTTCCCATCAATTTGTAGATCTGCGAGCATATCTACCATGTTGACATGTCTTACTCTATCAAAAGCCTTTGTGTAGTCAATAAAGCAAAGATGTATATCTTTGTTTACTTCTATAGAACGTTCAATAACTGATTGCAGCATATGCACAGCATTTACTGTACCCTTTCCTTCTACAAACCCACATTGTTCTTCCCCTATTTCAGGTTGTATTTTCTTCCTCACTCTTTGCATGATAATTTGTAGCAAAATCTTTGTGATGTGACTCATTATACTAATTGTTCTTTGTTGATCACATTCCAAGGCTCCTGATTTCTTTGGGATTGCAATAAATATAGAATTACATAATTTAGAAGCTATTTCTCCGGTATAATATAATGTGTTCAGCAGTCTGGTGATTTGATCTATTCCATATTCTTCTAAAGCTTTAATCATTTCTATTGTGATGTTATCTGAACCGGGGGCCTTGCCAACTTTCATATGCTTAAACATTTCGAACCTCCATCTTCAAAATCGGCGGTCCTTCATTGTTAAATCGAATATCATACTGTTCATTTCTGTTATCATCATAAAGGTTTTTCACATAATTTGACCATACATGTAGAATCTGATCTTTTTCTATTATGATTTTGCCATCTTTAGTGTTTAGACAGTCTGCTGATGTACGTGTTCTTTTATTAGTAACTTCCTGAATTCTCTAAGAAGACTCCAAATCATTATAAAATTCCTCTACACTATCTTCACTGGATTCCCCTGTTGGGGCATATACTTGAATAATGTTTATGCTAAAAGGTCTGCCGCTTAATTTAACTAGTAGAAATCTGTCTGACAAGGCCCAATATCCTTGAACAGATTTTGATGTTTGCCGTCCAAGATAATTGCTACCCCGCTTTGTCTATCTTCTCCTCCAGAATAAATAATCTTAAAATCTTCATCTATCTTAATGCCTGCTCCTGTCCATCTCGTTTCACACATCCCTAAAATGTTAATTTTCTCTCTTTCCATATCTTGTTTGATGTTATCTAATTTTTTGTCGTCGTTTAACATCCTAACATTCCATGTTGCTAATTTTAATGTCTCTGTCCTTGTCTTGCGACGATCTGCCTGCAGGCAAATCATAACAGGCAATGTAACCCTAACTGGCTTGGTTTGAATATTAAATTTTTTAATTCTGGTTAAACAAAAATTGTGGTGCAAATTACTGCTAATATTGTTAGAGTTATGAAAAAAAGAATTATTTAAATGATTCTTGTCAACCTCGAGGGATATTTATGTTCTGTCAGCAAGATTTAAAAGTTGGTATCAGCATGTTTCTTTATTTATACAGAATAAATTTAACAGAATTTTTGTTTTTCCAAATGAATACATTAGCTGCATGACAATGATTGTTACATGTGGCCGGTAATGGCAGCCCAGAATGAAATGATTGTACACGAGGCCAGTAATGGCAGCTCATAACGAAATTATTGTACATGAGGCCAGTAATGGCAGCCCATAATGAAATTATTGTACACGAGGCCAGTAATGGCAGCCTATGATGCAATGATTATTCATGTGGCCAGTAATGGAAGCCCATGATGCGATGATTGTTCATGTGGCCAGTAATTGCAGCCCATGTTGCAATGATTGTTCATGTGGCCAGTAATTGCAGCCCATGATGCAGTGATTGTTCATGTGGCCAGTAATTGCAGCCCAAGGTGCAGTGATTGTTCATGTGGCCAGTAATGGAAGCCCATGGTGCAATAATTATTCATGTGGCCAGTAATTGCAGCCAATGATGCAATGATTGTTCATGTGGCCAGTAATGGAAGCCCATGATGAAATGATTGTACATGAGGCCAGTAATGGAAGCCCATGATGCAATGATTGTACATGAGGCCGGTAATGGCAGCCAATAATGAAATGATTGTACATGAGGCCAGTAATGGAAGCCCATAATGAAATGATTGTACATGAGGCCAGTAATGGAAGCCCATAATGAAATGATTGTACATGAGGCCAGTAATGGCAACCCATAATGAAATGATTGTACACGAGGCCAGTAATGACAGCCCATGTTGCAATGATTGTTCATGTGACCAGTAATGGCAGCCCATGATGCAATGATTGTTCATGTGGCCAATACTGGAAGCCCATGATGAAATGATTGTACATGAGGCCAGTAATGGAAGCCCATGATGCAATGATTGTACATGTGGTCAGTAATGGAAGCCCATGATGCAATGATTGTTCATGTAGCTAGTAATGGCAGCCCAAGATAAAAATGTTTGGATATGTGGCTATTAATGGCAGCCCAGGATAAAAATGTTTGGATAAGTGGCCAGTAATAGCAGCTCAGGATGAAGCTTAACTGTGATGTTAGGTTAGTATGTTGATGTTGAATAAACAGTGTTGCAGTTAACACTTGTGGCTGGCTACACTAGGGCAGTGTGTTGATGTTGAACAAACAGTGTTGCAGTTAACACTTATGGCTGGCTACACTAGGGCAGTGTGTTGATGTTGAACAAACAGTGTTGCAGTTAACACTTGTGGCTGGCTACACTAGGGCAGTGTGTTGATGTTGAACAAACAGTGTTGCAGTTAACACTTATGGCTGGCTACACTAGGGCAGTGTGTTGATGTTGAACAAACAGTGTTGCAGTTAACACTTGTGGCTGGCTACACTAGGGCAGTGTGTTGATGTTGAACAAACAGTGTTGCAGTTAACATTTATGGCTGGCTACACTAGGGCAGTGTGTTGATGTTGAACAAACAGTGTTGCAGTTAACATTTATGGCTGGCTACACTAGGGCAGTGTGTTGATGTTGAACAAACAGTGTTGCAGTTAACATTTATGGCTGGCTACACTAGGGCAGTGTGTTGATGTTGAACAAACAGTGTTGCAGTTAACACTTATGGCTGGCTACACTAGGGCAGTGTGTTGATGTTGAACAAACAGTGTTGCAGTTAACACTTGTGGCTGGCTACACTAGGGCAGTGTGTTGATGTTGAACAAACAGTGTTGCAGTTAACATTTATGGCTGGCTACACTAGGGCAGTGTGTTGATGTTGAACAAACAGTGTTGCAGTTAACACTTATGGCTGGCTACACTAGGGCAGTGTGTTGATGTTGAACAAACAGTGTTGCAGTTAACACTTGTGGCTGGCTACACTAGGGCAGTGTGTTGATGTTGAACAAACAGTGTTGCAGTTAACACTTGTGGCTGGCTACACTAGGGCAGTGTGTTGATGTTGAACAAACAGTGTTGCAGTTAACACTTATGGCTGGCTACATTAGGGCAGTGTGTTGATGTTGAACAAACAGTGTTGCAGTTAACACTTGTGGCTGGCTACACTAGGGCAGTGTGTTGATGTTGAACAAACAGTGTTGCAGTTAACATTTATGGCTGGCTATTTGGTTAAGAATTTGGTTAACATATATAGAGCTTTGTCTGCGGGATGAAGTAATTCAGCTGCCTGCCTCTCGCCCTGAAGGTTATGGGTTTGTTTTCTAACTACATCATTAAGACCACCAGTGCTGTTTTTGTGTTATACTCTTGGTAGGCAGCTTGCAGTTCTGTAGAGAGAGACAGAGCCAGGTGAGGTAAAACCCGGTGCAATGAAGTCAATTGTTTCAACTCTAACTGTAGTTGTATGTTTGATGTACATGTGTATGTTTGATGTACATGTGTATGTTCAATGCACATTTGTATGTTTGATCTACATTTGTATGTTTGATGTACATGTGTATGTTCAATGTACATTTGTATGTTTGATCTACATTTGTATGTTTGATCTACATTTGTATGTTTGATGTACATGTGTATGTTCAATGTACATTTGTATGTTTGATCTACATTTGTATGTTTGATCTACATTTGTATGTTTGATGTACATGTGTATGTTTGATGTACATGTGTATATTTGATGTACATGTGTATGTTTGATCTACATTTGTATGTTTGATCTACATTTGTATGTTCGATCTACATTTGTTTGTTCGCTTTACATTTGTATGTTTGATGTACATTTGCATGATTGATGTACATTTTTTATGTTCGATCTACATTTGTATGTTCGATCTACATTTGTATGTTCGATTTACATTTGTATGTTTGATGTACATGTGTATGTTTGATCTACATTTGTATGTTTGATGTACATGTGTATGTTCCATCTACATTTGTATGTTCCATCTACATTTGTATGTTTGATTTACATTTGTATGTTTAATCTACATTTGTTTGTTTTTTATTATGACATTGTTTTATTTTCTAAATTCTCTGTAAACTAAAGAAATCTCCCCATTGTGAGGCATTCTTTAAGAAACTGTATCGACATTAGTCATCTTAGGTTTTTTGTTGTAGTACAGATTCTGTCAGCTCTCAATGATCTGAAATGATTATAGAAATGTAGATTACAGTCTCTTGTCACTTGCTTGTAATTGATGTCACTGAAAATGGCAATCTGATCTGTTTTTCTATCCTCAATGGAGGGTATCCAAGCTCTCTGCTACCATGATTTGTAAAACTTGCCCATGGCCTGTTTGAGTGTGTCTTCTGTAATCAGCTGTGATGTTCTCTAAGGACTCATGGAAGAGATCAGCTGGGTGCTAGAAACACGTTCCTGTATGACTATATATCTGGCAAACGAAGCATTATTCCAGTTCCACAGTACACACATTGTGTGTGCTATTCTCACTTACCCAGTGCCATGGTCCATGGGCAGTGAACACGTTTCACAGTTCCCTGTCATATTCACTGGAAGGTTTGAAATCACCTGCAAATGGTTTGGAAGCAGACAGCCTTGCGTTGTATGGGTGTCTGTTACTCAGAAAGCAATGGCAAACTACTGAATTTAAAAATTGTCTAGTAGATCACAAACAGCTAGAAATGCTGGGGTTGATTGTGACTTCTGGCAAAGGACATGAAACTTAACTTTTATTCTCTCTTGTTCATTGTAAGTTTTTGCTAGCGGTTGTGACTCTTCAGCTGTGATAATTCTTGGTGTGACTCTTCAACTGTGATAACTCTGTTGTGGACATTTTGTTTTTGCATGTTCTGTATCCTCTCTGTTGTATGTCAAAGAGAGTTTTCTCACCTTATCTGTAACAGAATTTTGTTGTGATTCAAATATGTTGAGTCTTGCGTAGTTACACACCTTCATTACCAGTGTGGCAATGGTCTGCTTGTATCAGGGAATCAGCCGTAACATGCATACTTCTTCAGGTGTGTGATCTAGAGCAGGCATCGGTGATCAGGACTTCTCAATCCTTTTTTTTTATCATTATCATCTGTTTTTCTGTCTTCCAGAACTCTTTCTAACTTTCAAGAACAGTGACTTATTGCACAAAGCACAAATGAAGAATGTTTTGTGCAATAAGTCACTGTTCTTAAAAGTTAGAAAAAGAGTTCTTGCGTATTACATAGAAACAGTTTTAACATACGGCTACAAATCTTGGACAATTAGTAAACATGTGAAAAGATCCCTGGAAGCCTTGGAGATGTGGTAGAAAAATGCTGAAAATTCATTGGACAGCCAAAATGAGCAATTAGGATGTTTTAAGAGAAGCTGTGTTGCTAAAACAACTTATCACAAACATCAGAGAGAGGCAGTCATCGTTTTTGGCCACTTTATGAGAAGACAAAAACTGTAACTTGTTGTGACAACCAGAAAGATTTGTGGAAAGAGAGATAGAGGAAGACAGCGTGAGAAGATTCTTAAACAGTCTTGAGTCATGGTACGGAAGGGAGTCAACACACGAATTGATCCATGACATCAGAGATCATACTTTGTGGAGAGGCATGATTGCCCATGCCAGCCGGCAAGGTACTGGATGATGATATTTTGATGAAGTTAGCCTTGTTTATATTATTGTTGCCTAGCTGTTGAAACTGTCCATGTACATCTTTCTCTGTCTTCCTTTGCCTCTCTTGAATAGAATTGTCCCATGTAAGACTAATTTCTCTATTCTACCTCTTCTGTGATATGCTCCATACATTTAATCTTTCCTTTCCTTGAGGTTTTCATGTGCTGTCTTGTACACCTGTAGCCACAGTACCTTTTTGTTTTCTTTTCTACTGTGTTTCTACTGTATTGTTCATTGGTATTCTCTTTGCATTTCTTTTCCTTTTTCAAATAAACCCTGATTTACCCCTCCCCCCGCCCCCCTGCCCAAATATAGATGTAACTACACTGGGAAAAAGAAAAACTATGTTCCTTAGACATATCTGACAAGACACTAAACTGGTGTTACCTGTGAAAGTAACTGGTTTATCATACTGAGTGGTCTCGAGGTATGGTGTCCGCCTTGAGTGCTGGAGGTCCCGGGTTCAAGCCCCGGTGAGGGCTGGGATTTTTCACGTGGACTTCTACTAACAAAATTTCCCCTGGTCTCTGGGTAGCGAGATCGGGCGCCCGTGTGTATTGTTGCACACGTAAAACATCCTTTGGCAGTTGGAAATCGAAAAAGATTAGCCTAATGGCGCTGCCCAGGCAAAATTTTGAGTTTAAAAGTATTCAGGACCCTCGCCGGTGCTACGGAGTTTGTGCATTGAGCTGAGATTCTCCAGACTTAAGCTTGAGTTTGGAGTAGAATGGAGCACTTATGGATTACACCCGTGTGCTGTGATGTTGATCCATTGACTAAATTAAACTAAAACTATGTTTCAACACTGTAATAGATAACATTACATGTGAATATATTCGTATTGCTTTTGATCAGATTTCCTTCTGCAGTTTCAGTGTATGTTGTTATAGTCACATTCTATTACCAAGTGTGCCCGCAGCTATACTAAAAGTTATAGTTTTGTTCAAAAGGCAGATTTTTCAGCAAAGGCACATAATAGAACTCTTCCCCCGGGAAGGTTAACCCGGTCAACAAATGCCCGCAGAAGTCGGATGTGTCGGCCTAACGGCGCAAGGACGCAGCTCTGCTGTAAACAGGCACAACGCAATCACATCCGGAAAAAAAACTCCGGATGAACGAAGAAGAAGAAGAACTCTTCCTGTCTTAAACATGATTACAAATGCACTTCCTGTTGTAGAGGAAGTATACCTAGTTCATTCCCAGAAGAGGTCCGAGCAGAGACCTTCATGTGAAAATAACCACAAATTGAATTTCAAAAAGGCAGGCTTGTATAAAACATGTATTTTGTTGCATGATGGAATAAATAGCCATATTTCTGTAGTATGTTGAGCCAGACATGAAAGATAATATAATACATGTGTTGCTTGGTACACATGAAATATCATTTCTTGGGACACTTGAAGGCAGTTGAAATAGCAAGAGAAATACAGTCACAGGAAAAAAATCATTTTGGCCTACACCCACTCCATTTGATAACAAACTGGAGATGACAACATGTTCAAGTTGACTGCTGCTTTCTTTAACCATATTCAGGTTGACATCTGAAGGGGTACACAGAAGCACATTGTAGATATTGATTGACGCTTATGGATGTAGAAGCTAAAGAGCCATCACTGATCCACACTGCTTGGAACATAAATAGTTCAGAAAGGGAAGGATAAGGAAATGGCTTTAAGAAAGAATAGATAATCATTACTCAATAATATACAGAATGTGTAAACTGGGTTACATTAAACATCAAGATTGTATTAATAACAAGCACAAATATGACACAACCATGGCAAAACATCTGGCATTAGAATGTCATTTTCGGCTACCCACACCCCTACACTTAATGGCAAGAATGTATTAACAAATAGACATAATGCACCTGTGGCTAGACAGTAGATTACATATACAGATATCAGGACTGTCAAAACATGCTGTTTTATTTGTATTCTCTGAAACCTTCAGCATTATTATAACCCGGTGAATTGTTGCCATTTAAACCATGGGGATGTTGAGGCCATCTTCTCAGAATAAATACTTTGAATCACTAAAATGATACTGTTATTATTTTAACTTGTTTCCCATAGATTTTTTGAAAACATGCAAGTATTTAAAAAAAGTACATATGGAACTTAAATATATTTTTATTATCTTTAGAAACACTTTCTTCTCTTAATTTGTGCTTTTAGAGGTATTTGTCAGCAATGAAGTGATGCTTATCAAATCATAGATCTGGATTCCTTAAAGTCTGCCAGTTATTACTGCTGTAGCAAAGTTCGGTGGACGTATGGATCCCTGACTTTTGTATGATGAAGTCTTCACTATCTGTTACACTTGATCTCATGCACTGTGAGACAAATGATAGCAGAAATGCTTTTTGTTTTATTTATAGAATGTTATTGAAATTTACCAAACAAACCTAAGTTCAAAATACAGATATTTAACATATTGTATCATTGCTTTTGGTACTTGAGAGTTGAATATTTCTCAATGCCTTATAAATTATACCAGTGTGCCAGAAAATGGAAATGTGTTTTTAACAGAAATATTAATTATTATTATTTATTCAGGTGACTGCTGATTTACTCTTATCATTTCTCATACAATCTGCTTGATGTTATACTTTCATTCATGGTCTTGTTTAGCTACTTAACCTATCTCATACATTTATATGGGCAGAGTTATTGTGATATTAGTGCTGCATTTAATAGACCATTTACGTTTTTGTTATGTACTGATTGTATATGTATTTTTTCTCTATATTTATGTACCTTCCATATCAAACTTTATAAATAACTATGATATTGTCTGGACTGAATGTTCAGATTCTGTGGAATTTCTTATGATGGCATAAAACATTAAATTAGATGCAGTCTTTATTAAGTGTATATGAGTAAAATACTTTTTGTTCTGTTTAATTTGCAAACAACTGTGGCCATTAAAGAGTTCAGGATACTGTGTTTGTGGTCTCCAATTGTTAACATTGTAACCTTCTCTAAAAATATGAATAAACTTGGGTGGAACTGCGGTAAAGCAGTGAAAGTGTAAACAATATAAAATGACACAAAGTAGCGCAGCTTTACATAACAGAATTACGACATACACAGGACGTTGCGGCAATTAGCCTTCATCAGCAAACAAACACATTCACAAAACACAACATATAGTCAAGGAGATCGCCTATGACTACATCAAAATGTGACGACAGGACGAGAAGAATAAGAGGATGAAAAAATTAATTGGCTGTTTATGATTTCTTTGCAAATTTACGTTCAGTAATTTGTCATTGCTTTCTGAAAAACTGGCACTCATATAATTTCATGAAAACCAATGCAATGCGGTCTGCCATGTAGCTGGCGAAGTGGATAGGTTTTCTAATTTTGATATTTTGATACACTAGCTGTGAATATAGAGCGTTCAATAGAAGTAAATAAAGATCTTCATCTTTGCTACATTGATTACATGAAAGCTTTCGATTGAGTAAGACATATTGACATGATGAAAATGCTGGTGGACCTCCGGTTGCATATAATAGATTTTAAAGTTAATAGAACATCTGGAATCAAACAGCTGCCATAAAAATTGATATTGAAGTGGGTCACCAATTCCAGCCTATCAGGAGAGGTGTGCGACAGGGTTGTTTAATGTCTCCAGATCTTTTTTTCCCCTTTTAGTAAAAATATTAGAAATTTAGAGAAGATGCATTTGGAGGTCAAAACATCAATAATATAAGGTATGCGGACGATCAGTATTGATTGCTGACAGCGAGATGGATCTACAGCATTTGGTGGATGAGGTTATTATACACAGTGAGAAACTAGATTTGGAATTGTAAGAAAACAGAGATCATGGTCGTCTCCAAGAAGAAAGCAATACCACATTGTAACATCCAAGCCAATGGAAATATTCTTAAACAGGTGAATAGGTGTAACTATCTCTGAACAGTTGTAACATCTGATGGAAGATGCCTTGCAGAGATTAGATCAAGAATTGCCATGGCAAAGGTGGCCTTCTGCAAAATGGAAAACATACGAGGTTAAGTTAATAAGTCACAAATGGTTGTAGAAAAGTAACTAAATATGATAACTTGAAACCTGTTTATTTGTTGATTGATTGATTTAAGAACCGACATCACAGCATTCGGGGCATTCCAATAAGCGCTCCGACCCCATCCTCGGCAGCCAGCAAAGAGTTCCAACACCAATAGTGCCAGTAGCAATCTGATTTTATGTCCGTCTCGCCTTTCCTCTAATCGTCGGCCAGAACCCCTCGTCACTCCTCGCTGCCTCATTCTTGTCAGACCATGGTGATCCATTTGCTCCTCCGAAGTGTGCACATGCTCCCACAAGGCCGCAACCACATCTGCCTTGTCATGCATCAATATTAGTTTATTTGTATACATACATTGTCCCTTTATTTCTCAACGTAATTTCTACCAACACTGATGCACTTATCCCATAGTTTTATCAGTTCTCCCACACCGGCTGCATAGATCTGCGTGCCCAGTTCTCATTTACCTATCATTTCACGGAACTGTTTGACTTACTTATTGGCTCGCCCTTGTAACTTTTTCTACCCAACTATGCACCGCTTTACTGGAAATCTCTGGGGGCTAAGTCCACCGAAAACTCACCTTGGCGGGAGGCATTTCACGAATGACGGCGAAGTTGAAAACAGAGCACGCAGTTCTATGCAGCCGGTTTGGGAGAACTGATAAAATTATGGGATAAGTTCATTAATGTTGGTGGAAATTGCATTGAGAAATAAAGGGACAATGTATGTATACAAATAAACTGGTTTCAAGCTGTTATCGTGTTTAGTTATTTTTCAACAGCCATTTGTGACTTACTTATTAACTTACCCTCCTACTTAAAGACAAATTGTGTCAGTTGTAGTGAGAAAAAGTGTTGCAATATTACATAGAACCCATATTGTTGTATGCGTGTGAAACGTGGGCAATTAACAGACAAGGTGAGAAATATCTAAGGGTGGCCTATTAAAAGAGGTATGAGACAGGGATGTGTAATGTCTCCAGATCTTGTTTCCCTGTACAGTGAAAATATATTCAGAAATATAGAAGATATGGAAGGAATCAACATTGGGGGAAGATACATCAATAACAATAGATATGCAGATGATACAGTCTTGATTGCAGACAATGAACAGGACGTGCAAAATTTAGTAGATGCGGTAGTTGCACACAGTGAACAACTAGGGTTAGAACTGAATATTAAGAAGCCACTGATTATGGTCGTCACTGGGAAGAAGGAAATACCACAATGTGATATACGAGTAGATGGGCATATTCTTAAACAAGTGAATCGATACTGTTATCTCGGCACAGTCATAACATCTGATGGGAGATGCCTTGAAGAGATTAGAACAAGAATTGCCATTGCGAAGGTAGCCTTTTGCAAGATGAAAAACATACTGACCAATAAAAAGATATCAATTGAAATGAGAAAAAGAGTGTTGAGGTGCTACATAGAACCTGTACTTTTGTATGGATGTGATTGATTGATTGATTGATTGATCTAGGAACCGACATCACAGCATTCGGGACATTCCCATAAGCGCTCCGTCCCCATCCTCAGCAACCAGCGAAGAGTTCCAACACTAATAGTTCCAGTATGGATGTGAAGCGTGGACAATGAGCAGTCAAGCTGAAAAACAGCTGATGACTGTGGAAATGTGGTTTCTGAGGAAAATGCAAAGAATACCATGGACGGACAGAAAAACTAATGAGCAAGTCCTTCAAGAAACAAATGAAGATCGTAAACTGATTAGAATCATTAGACGTAGACAGTCAAAATTTTTTGGGCGTGTTATGAGAAGAAATGAATTGGAGAACTTGGTGACAACTGGCAAGATCGAAGGGAAGAGACCGAGAAGTAAATACCTGGATGGATTGGCCACATGGCATGGTCGAGACAGGAACACGGAGCTGATCCACGACTCTGGTGATCGAGTGAGATGACAGAATATGACCGCCCACGCTTACCGGCAAGGCACATGATGGATGGATGGATGGTGGAAATGTGTTTTGAAGAAAAATTTAAAAGATACCATGGACGGACAGAAAATTAAATGAGACAGTCCTTCAAGAGACACATGAAAAACGGAGATTGGTTGGAGAAATTAGACTAGGTCAAGATTTGTAGACATGTTATGAGGAGAAATGGACTTGAAAATTTAGTGACAACTGGCAAGCTTGATGGGAAGCGAGCAAGAGGAAGACAGGGGGATAATAAATTGATGGTTTGACAGCATGGCATGGTCGCGACAATAATACAGATCTGATTCGAGACTGGTGACTGTGTGAGATGGCAAACCACGACCGCCCACGCCATTCGGCATGGCACTTGATGATAAGCTGTCCATATGGTCCTCTTGTTTACAATTTGCAACTGCGGATGGTGCGCCCACTAGAGCTGCTATCCTTTGCTCATGTTTGAACAGAAGGGGCGTCACATCACTGAGTAAATCTTGTAGAAATTAGATGCATATCTGCCATGTCATTGTTCCGTCATGCTTGTTTCATTCTAACTTTCTGCCACTCTGTAGCTGCTTTCTGTGTTATTCAAGTCTACTCGACCTGCTGATTCCCCCAGACAGAAGGGAAAATCATAATGGACAAGGAGGTCAACAAGACCGAATGGGTTAGAACGCATGCTCTTAAACATCCGGTGTGTTGATGCTGAGGTAAGGGGTTCAACCCCTACACGGACCAATTACACTAAAATGTTGACTCCTCGTCCTTAACTTGGGGACGTAAATTCAAGTACCTCTGAAGTCGGAGTGGGTTCGCCAGATGGCAAGGGACACTTGTAATAGGGAAAGCTAATAGACACGAAAAGTTCAAACCAGTGCTACTAGAAGTAGTGCGTATAGAGTACGCTTGAGCTCAAAGTGTGAGAGCTCACAAACAATCAAACAAACAAACAAATGAACAAAGGTCAGATTACGCAAAAGACCTTTAGAGCGAATCACGTGATGATCGCTATGAATTTCCGTCCACGAGGGAAAGTCTTTAATTTGCATGGAAGAATATGGACAAGGGAAAATCGTATTTCGTGACAAACACGCCCATAAGCAATATACCCATGTAGGTGTCGTGAAGGTCGAGCAATTTGTTCAATGGTGATTACAAAACTGCTGCCTCACTAACGACTTTCACCGTGAAAGAACAATGAGGTGTTATTCGTTTTTTATGATTACATCTTTTAGGATATTAAGGGTCCTTTAGTGGTGCATTTGCAGGAAAGGGGTGACATGCAGGTGAACACATTGAAGGCCGTGATACGATCGAGACGCTTGAGGCTTCTCTCACAAGAAGTGTAATGCACGACAACGCCAGCCCTCATCCGGCTGCGCATACGCTGGATACACAACGTACTCTGGAATTTAAACACCCAGCATACAGTCGAGACTTGGCGCCATCGGACTTTAAATTGTTAGGACCTTTGTAAGAACATTTGCTGGGTCAGCGGTTTGCAGATGACAACTAGGTAATAGACGAGGTGCAAAATTGGTTTGAGGCCAAGCCAAAAAACTTGTTTTCCTAGAAGGTACCAACAAGCTATCGGACAAGTGGACCGAGTGTGTTGCAAGGCAAGGGGACTGTGTTAAAACATAGCACACAAAATTTTTCGTTATTGTAAACAAGTTATTCGTTAAATTCCTGTTACTTAATGACGTTCCAACGTAATAATAAAGGGCTATCAATTTTTGAGGATGGAAGTTCTGAATGCTCTTAACCATATGAAAACTGGCAAGATCCCGCGTCCAAATAACATCACAACAGAAATTATCAAAGCCTTAGACAAATATGGAATAAGCAAGGTACACAATATATGGTACTGAAGACATACATCCTGACTTAGGTAAGTCTATGTTTATTGCAATCCCGAAGAAATTAGGAG
Organism: Cepaea nemoralis; assembly: GCA_014155875.1. Taxonomy (NCBI): domain Eukaryota; kingdom Metazoa; phylum Mollusca; class Gastropoda; order Stylommatophora; family Helicidae; genus Cepaea; species Cepaea nemoralis. The sequence goes on along the minus strand of JACEFZ010013952.1, from coordinate 226,570 downwards.
CCTTAGAATGTGATCAACTTTGAGCAATTAGCTCAATGAGACACACAACGATTTTGTTAGGAATTATTAAGCAAAAAGTGTGGGGAAAAATACAACCCAAATTAGGGAAATAAGAATATGGGTTAGGAGAAGGCAAGGATACAACAAATGCTGTGTATTTACTGAGAACATAGATGGAGTGTTCGATAGATGTAAACAAAGACCTACATCTTTGCTTCATTGACTACATGAAGGCTTTCTATGAAGTAAGGCATGTCGACATGAGTTGCAAAATAATTTCAGATCATTAAATTGATAGGAAAGACTTTAGACTTGTGAAAATAACAGAACATATATTGAACATAATAAGCTGACATTTGGCACCTTTCCGTCTTGACAGACGATAGTTTGGTACATTGTGCTTCAAAAAGGCTTAATAACTACGATCCATGGCGGTGGCGAGTGTGGCTGGTAAGGCCAATTCTTGCTGCAAGACCAGGGATGGAGTTATTGCCTCTCCATAGCACAAAGCCTGGGCTAAAATAAAGAAACCATGTGTTGCCCATGCAGCATGATCCCTCTCTCGGCCTGCCTAGTTCACTCCAGAGGAAAGTTGACACCTATAATCTGGAACAAGACAAGCTGCAGAAGCTGCCGAATCAGCAAAGCAATGCTCTAACTGTCCGCCTGTCGGAGCTTCGATCCTAGACCAGCTGCCAACCAAGGCTTAGGGCCTGGTCTGCCCTGCCATGACTTATTTTGTCTTTGGGTTGCATTTCCTCGCACCAGGATAAGGTTAGTACCCTCCCAATTGCGTGGATCCGTTGTCCCATGTCCGGCTTATTGGTGTGCAGACTGGTGGTTCCTCGCCGTGCAGGCAGATCTCTCCGACTTCGGAAGAATCAACGATCCTACTGGCATTAGCCAGGACCACGAAAAGACCTGTTGCCCAAGACGCTCGGCGAGGACGCGTCAATAGGTCTTGGCCAGTATAGAACCCAGACCTGGTGCCTTGGAAACACCTCTTCGTCCCTAATATCCAAGTAAATGGGAACATTCTTAAACAAGTAAACCAATACAAACATATCGGAACATTCATAACATCTGATGGAAGGTGCCTTGTAGCGATTAGAACAAGAATCTCTAAGGCAAAGGTAACCTTGTGTAAGAAAGAATACGCACTGATTAATAAAAAAAATAAAACAACAACAACTGTTAGTTGCAACGAGAAAAGGGGTATTTAAGGGCCATATAGAGCCTATATTGTTATATGCATGTGAAACATGGACAATAAGCAGACAAGCTGAGAAACGTCTCATTGCAGGGCAAATGTGATTTCTCAGGAAAATGCAAAGAATAACATGCACGCACAGAAAAACCAATGAGCAAGTCCGACAAAAACCACAGTAAACTGCTTCAATAAATCGGACATAGTCAATATATGTTTTGGGAACGTTATGATGAGAAATAAACAAAGAAACTTCGTAAAAAAAAAACAAACTTGCACGATTGATGGGAAAAGAGCAGAGGGAAGGCAGAAAGATTTGTATGCGGATGATTTGGCCACATGGCATGATCGAGACAAGAACACATATCTGATCCAAGAGTGGTGATCGAATGAGTTGTCGAACCATGACCGCCAGCGCTTGTCGGCAAGGCACATGATGATTCCACCTGGTGATCAAATAAAACCTGTTTTATAAAATATTAGCTGGTTAAAAGCTGATTTAAAAAAATTAATCATTGAAGACGATCTTATGCGATAAACCAGTCACTGGAGGAAAATCATTTTTGCATGTTAACATAAAAACAACTTTAACACATGGCTGTGTATCCTGGCCAATCAGTAAAGGCAAAGGAAACAAAAAACAAACCAAAAAAAAATCACTGGAGGCGCCAGAGATGCTTTGAAGAAAATTGCTGAAATTTCTTCCGACTGCTCAAATGAGTGCGGTAATCGAAGAGTTTTGAAAGAGGATAAGATACAAAAAGTAAAAAGTGAACCTTATGGAGAGAACCAGACAAATGCCAATGAATTAAGGGGTTATGAACAGACGTCGTCGCTGGATAGGACAGACAGAGAGAGAGGAAACTTGAGAATTTTATAAGCAGAAAACTCTTTGCCCGAAATCCATAATGCAAATGAAACAGAAAAAAAAAAAAAAACCACGTGAGAACGAGAAGTTTGAGACATAAGTTAATAATAAGGGGAGACAATGGACGGAGCTGCACGGGATAGTGGATAGTGAGTTCTTTGAGGGTCTGTGCCCAATGAGGGATACACAGCGAAAGAGGAAGTAGAAGACACAAAAACAGATTATCACAAACATCAGAAAGATTCAGTAGTCATTATTTGGCCATATTATAAGAAGAGAAAAAGTGGAGTTTACTGTGTTAAATTGAACGATTTCAGAAAAGAGAAGAAGATAACTCGAACAGATTCTTAAAGGTCTTTTGTCGTGGCAGGGGAAGGTTCACGAATTGATACATGCTAATTAATATAGCACGATCTGAAGACCTGAAGGCGTCAGCAAGGCCACTGATGATTATTGAAGTTAGCAGCTGCACCTTAACGAAAGTTGGGGGAGTGTTTTATGATGCCCATAATTAAAACCCTGCAATAAGTAATAGTAATAAGTCACTATCACTGAATGTAAGAAAGAGTGCTGAAATGCTATGTAGAACCAGTTTTGCTGTATGTCAGTGAATTTTGGAATGTAAATGAACAAATTAAGAAGAAATTAGAAGCAACAGAGATGTGGTTCCTGAGACGAATGTTGCGAATTCCTTGGACTGCTAGAGTAACTAACAACGACTGCCTGATACAGGTTAATGAAACTAGAACATTATATACAACAATAAGGAAGAGACAAACATCTTTCTTCAGTCATGTGATGAGAAGAGAGACATTGGAGAACATCGTGACAACTGGAAAGATCGAGGGGAAGAGAGGCAGAGGCAAACCAAGAGAAATGATGCTGGATGGATTGAGACGGTGGCATGGAGGAATACCATCAGCAGAGTTGATCCAGAACACCAACGACCGAGATTGTGGGGAGCCATGAACGCCTACGCCAGCTGGCAGGGCACTTGATTATGATGATGATGATACTTAAAAGCAAGAAGGGGGAGTCGTGTCTGAGATAATCGGATATCCGCCTCAGGCATCAGACGCCACAGGGTTCGATCTCTGCAAAAGGCTCGAAATTGATATCTAAAGATATCAATATCATACCTCCATCTGATCTCCTGGGTAGTGAAGATCGGATAAATAGCCTTCTCGGATAGAGCAAATAAGCAGGCCCCTTGTCCAAATTGTGCACTTTAAAATCTCCCGGCAGTTTGAAATCGCTAAGAGTAGGCCGTAAAATCGCTGCCATGGCAGAGTTCTTAGGAAAAGTAAACATACACAAGGATAGATAGAGCCTGTTACCTTCGATGGCAACTGTTTAGAATAAATAAACGTTACACAAATGCATGCCGAGGTCGGGCATACCGACCTCTGAAGTGCACAACGTGGTGTGACACACCCCATTTCAAAGAGGAATGAAGAAAGGGAGAAAGAAAACAAAAACGAAAATAAAGTTAGAGAATTAAAGGAAGGGAAGCAACTCTTAATTGTAAAATGTCCAAGTTCCCTAACTTGTGTTGATACGGAACAAATGTAGGAATGGTATATTTTCTAAAGGTGTACCAGTGAGTAGTTCACTTTTACATAAATAAACGTCATGCGGTCCTGTATGGATGTAACATTAAAGGAATCTTAACACGACTTAACCGCATATTTTCCTCTCTTGATAGTGTGTGATTATTAACATATTGCTGTGTAAAGTGTTTTAACGCGGCTGTGATCTACGACCCGTTCACGAATGGTGCGGTTTCAATGTGGCTGTCCTTCTTATGAGAATGGGGGATGCGTCTGCTAGCGACTATTTATTGGCAGGCTTGCCGCTTATTGACCCTTAAGCATGAAATGTACAGTTACAGTGCGGTTTCTTATCTACAAACTGTATGTTTGTACAAGTTTCCAGTGGTTACTTAGGCGTTCTGACTACACACAGGACATACATACAAGTAAACTTCAGAATATATATCTCAGTAAGTACATTTTTAAAAAACTTGTTAGATTTTATTTTTAATGTTGCTTTAATTAATTAAATGTTACGTAACATTTGATTTGAGAACACGTTCCTTCGTATAATATTACTGGTTGTTAGTTACTAAAATAGTAATGAAATAAATACTATACTAATACTACTAAGTAAGTTAAGTACTTAGTACTAGTAGTTAACTAAATTTACTAATTAAACAAAAGAAGTCCACACTGATTCCATTATTGTTAACTAAACCACATAGTCAGCCAACACACTTAACACTCAGTGTTACACTGGTACTAGTACTACTAAACTGAAAACACTATATTATTGTAACATTGTGTATAAGCTCTGCTAATCAAGTTAATCACCTTGTCTAACACTTCTAGACAGGATATATATCATACATATGAAAGTTGAAAAACAGAAAAAATACCAGAGATGATTATTGGCTTATTGCTGAGGACTATTTGGGAAACAATAACACAAATTTACCATCACCCCATCTGCACCATTGCTGGTGTCTGACTGAAGGGTTTCTCATACTTGAGGGACAACATCCCTGGACCTAGGGGGTCACAGTGCTGCCTACAAGCTAGACCTGTTGTTTGGGCACTTGTAGAGAAAAACGACCAGGTGCTGTTTTGTTAATGTTTTTCTGTGTAGTTTATGGCTGTTTTTTTGTTTTCTATGTTTTTCCTGAGCGTTCTTGTTTTCTATACTAATAGTGTTTTCTATCATCTCAGTCAGGCATGGTTATCTTAAAGCTAAGCATCCGTGTTCATTGTTAACTGATGTAGTACCAAACAACAAGTAGGTTTGGATCAGCTAACCAACCAACCATTCAACTAACCAATTAACCAGCTAACCAACCAATCAGCTACTTAACCAATCATTCAACTAACCAATCAATCAGTTAACCTACCAATCATTCAACTAATCAACCATTCAGCTAACCAACCAACCATTCAACTAACCAATTCACCAGCTAATCAACCAACCAGCTACTTAACCAATCATTCAACTAACCAACCAATCAGTTAACCTACCAATCATTCAACTAATCAACCATTCAGCTAACCAACCAATCATTCAACTAACCAATTAACCAGCTAACCAACCAACCAGCTACTTAACCAATCATTCAACTAACGAACCAATCAGTTAACCTACCAATCATTCAACTAATCAACCATTCAGCTAACCAACCAACCATTCAACTAACCAATTCACCAGCTAACGAACTAATCAATCATTCAACTAATCAACCAATCAGCTAACCAACCAATCATTCAACTAACCAACCAACCAGCTAATCAACCAATCAGTCAATGAACCAACTAATCAGTTAACCAACCAACCAATCAACCAACCAGCTTACCAAACCAATCAGTCAACAAACCATCCAATTAGTTAACCAACCATTCATTTAACTAATCAACCATTCAACTAACCAATTCACCAGCTAACCAACCAACCAGCTACTTAACCAATCATTCAACTAACCAACCAATCAGTTAACCTACCAATCATTCAACTAATCAACCATTCAGCTAACCAATCAATCATTCAACTAACCAATTCACCAGCTAACCAACCAATCAGCTACTTAACCAATCATTCAACTAACCAATCAATCAGTTAACCTACCAATCATTCAACTAATCAACCATTCAGCTAACCAACCAACCATTCAACTAACCAATTCACCAGCTAACCAACCAACCAGCTACTTAACCAATCATTCAACTAACCAACCAATCAGTTAACCTACCAATCATTCAACTAATCAACCATTCAGCTAACCAACCAATCATTCAACTAACCAATTAACCAGCTAACCAACCAACCAGCTACTTAACCAATCATTCAACTAACGAACCAATCAGTTAACCTACCAATCATTCAACTAATCAACCATTCAGCTAACCAACCAACCATTCAACTAACCAATTCACCAGCTAACCAACCAAGCAGCTACTTAACCAATCATTCAACTAACCAACCAATCAGTTAACCTACCAATCATTCAACTAATCAACCGTTCAGCTAACCAACCAATCATTCAACTAACCAATTCACCAGCTAACGAACTAATCAATCATTCAACTAATCAACCAATCAGCTAACCAACCAATCATTCAACTAACCAACCAACCAGCTAATCAACCAATCAGTCAATGAACCAACTAATCAGTTAACCAACCAACCAATCAACCAACCAGCTTACCAAACCAATCAGTCAACAAACCATCCAATTAGTTAACCAACCATTCATTTAACTAATCAACCATTCAACTAACCAATTCACCAGCTAACCAACCAACCAGCTACTTAACCAATCATTCAACTAATCAACCAATCAGTTAACCTACCAATCATTCAACTAATCAACCATTCAGCTAACCAATCAATCATTCAACTAACCAATTCACCAGCTAACCAACCAATCAGCTACTTAACCAATCATTCAACTAACCAATCAATCAGTTAACCTACCAATCATTCAACTAATCAACCATTCAGCTAACCAACCAACCATTCAACTAACCAATTCACCAGCTAACCAACCAACCAGCTACTTAACCAATCATTCAACTAACCAACCAATCAGTTAACCTACCAATCATTCAACTAATCAACCATTCAGCTAACCAACCAATCATTCAACTAACCAATTAACCAGCTAACCAACCAACCAGCTACTTAACCAATCATTCAACTAACGAACCAATCAGTTAACCTACCAATCATTCAACTAATCAACCATTCAGCTAACCAACCAACCATTCAACTAACCAATTCACCAGCTAACCAACCAAGCAGCTACTTAACCAATCATTCAACTAACCAACCAATCAGTTAACCTACCAATCATTCAACTAATCAACCGTTCAGCTAACCAACCAATCATTCAACTAACCAATTCACCAGCTAACGAACTAATCAATCATTCAACTAATCAACCAATCAGCTAACCAACCAATCATTCAACTAACCAACCAACCAGCTAATCAACCAATCAGTCAATGAACCAACTAATCAGTTAACCAACCAACCAATCAACCAACCAGCTTACCAAACCAATCAGTCAACAAACCATCCAATTAGTTAACCAACCATTCATTTAACTAATCAACCATTCAACTAACCAATTCACCAGCTAACCAACCAACCAGCTACTTAACCAATCATTCAACTAACCAACCATCAGTTAACCTACCAATCATTCAACTAATCAACCATTCAGCTAACCAACCAATCATTCAACTAACCAATTAACCAGCTAACCAACCAACCAGCTACTTAACCAATCATTCAACTAACCAACCAATCAGTTAACCTACCAATCATTCAACTAATCAACCATTCAGCTAACCAACCAACCATTCAACTAACCAATTCACCAGCTAACCAACCAACCAGCTACTTAACCAATCATTCAACTAACCAACCAATCAGTTAACCTACCAATCATTCAACTAATCAACCATTCAGCTAACCAACCAATCATTCAACTAACCTATTCACCAGCTAACGAACCAATCATTCAACTAATCAACCAATCAGCTAACCAACCAATCATTCAACTAACCAACCAACCAGCTAATCAACCAATCAGTCAATGAATCAACCAACCAATCAACCAACCAACCAATCAACCAACCAGCTTACCAAACCAATCAGTCAACAAACCATCCAATTAGTTAACCAACCATTCATTTAACTAATCAACCAATCAGCTAACCAAACAATCATTCAACTAACTAATTAACCAGCTACTTAACCAATCATTCAACTAACCAACCAATAAGTTAACCTACCAATCATTCAACTAATCAACTATTCAGCTAACCAACAAATCATTCAACTAACCAATTCACCAGCTAACCAACCAACCAGCTACTTAACCAATCATTCAGCTAACCCACCAATCATTTAACCAATCAATCATTCAACTAATCAGTCAGTCTGCTAACCAACCAATCATTCAACTAACCAACCAACCAGCTAATCAACCAATCAGTCAACGAACCAATCAATCAGGTAACAACCAACCAATCAACCAACCAGCTTACCAACCAATCAGTCAACAAACCATCCAATCAGTTAACCAACCAATCAAATAATTAATCAACCAATCATTCAACTAACCAACCAATCAGCTAGCCAACCAATTATTCAACTAACTAACTTACCAATGAACCAACCAACCAGTTAACCAACCAACCAATCAACCAGCTAACCATACAATCAGTCAACAAACCAACCAACCAGCTAACCAACCAATCCTTCAACTAACCAACCAGCTAAACAGCCAATCATTTAACTAAGCAACCAATCAGCTAACTAATCAATCATTAAGCTAACCAACCAATCAGCTAACCAACTAATCATTCAATTAACCAACGAATCATTCAACCAGCTAACCAACCAACATTCAACTAACCAACCAGCCAGCTAACCAACCAATCATTCAACTAACCAACCAACCAGCTAACTAACCAATCATTTAACTAACCAATCAATCAGTTAACCAACGAACCAGCTAACCAACCAGCCATTCAACTAACCGACAGTGAGTTAACCAACCAACCAACAAACCAACCAACCAACAAATCAGTCAAGGAACCAACCAACCAGCTAACCAACCAATCATTCAACTAACTAACCAACCAGTTTACCAACCAATCATTCAACTAACCAACCAACCAGCTAATCAACCAGTCATTCAACTAACTAACCAATCAGTTAACCCTTTACCGGGCAAATCGTCCATTTACGTCTGGACCCCGGTACAGGCAGACAGTCTGAAACCGCCCATTACTATTATGCATTGTAAAAACGCGATCTCTCAGCTTTCCGATACTTCCGACGGCTACTTTCGCTTTCGCCGATAGCTTGACAACGTGGCCACCATTTGTAAGAGCCTGCTATGAATTTGAACGGATTTTTTTTAGTTTTCGGGGTTTTAACGCTTAGTTTTTCAAAATGGATTTCAGCGATTCTTCAAGTGATAGCCAAGATTTCGCTAGGTTCAATTTAAGTGACATTAAAGGGCACGAAGTTGACTATTAATTGGAGCTAGATATCAGTGAAAAGCGTTACTTTGCATTAGTAGTCGTGAGTCAGACTTTAAAGAAAGTGATTGATTCTGAAAATGTGTTTGTAAATTGCCGTATAGATGACTGAAAATCACAAACAATATGCTGTAATTCGTAAATATTTGTATTCATATATGGATAACCAGCAACAATCACGTGAGTAACATATTCTGCATGCTTTTCCCTTCATTTTGTTGTTCATTTAACTAAAATCGGTTGACTAACACCTTATTTGTGATGTTTTTACTAACGCAACTCGAAATTTTACCGAACCTGAAAAAATCTTGCCCGTTCAGGGCTAAAAGACAGACAAGCGTCTGCCCGGTAAAGGGTTAACCAATCAACCAACCTTTAACACTGTTAGCAACTGAACTCTTTTTGTGGTTGTATGACTTCATAAATTATTTGTTCATATGATATTTTCAGAGACCAGTACCATATCTAGGTGCTGCACTCTTGCCAGCCACTTGGCTGGTCATGTCCTCAAATCCCCCTTGAGGCAGGGAGTTTAAAAAAAGATTGACCTGGGCTGGCAGTGTCACCGATATTAATAATAATTTGTCTCTCTCTTTTAAGATAGATAGCGTCATTACATTTTGTAGACTGAGTCCACAAAGGAATAGGTGGTCAGTCTTTCCCTTACTTTGGCAGGCAATGAGCCTGCATCTGGCCGTGCTCATGACATGTCAGTGCAGTTTGTTATCAACTTTGCTACCATGCCAGGTTCACCCATGGATACCAGAAATCGTTCTGAGAAGTAACAGCAACCTGTGTGACATTGACCATATCAGAATAACAGCAACCTGTGTGACACTGACCACATCAGAGTAACAGCAACCTGTGTGACATTGACCACATCAGAGTAACAGCAACCTGTGTGACATTGACCACATCACCAATGAAATGAAATTGCCAGAGGTTATATCTGTATCAGGCTATGGTCATCATCTGTATCAGGCAGAGGTCATCTTCTGTTATGAAGAGACTTGTATCTGTGTTCATTCATGCACAAATCGTATCACTGCTGACACTTTTACACAGCCTGCCGTCAGTTATTGGCTCACTGCTTCATAGAGAAAAACATAATTATGCTACTTTCAGAGGAAGGGAGCTTGTCCTCTACATCCTAATGTAGAAATGCTCACACTTCTACAGCAGTATATGCCATGATGCAACCTTTTATTACAGCTGCCTGTGATATATTGCCACAAGGAAGTGCTGTCAAATATTGTCTCTCAAGGGTAGCTCGACATTTGAGATAATCAATCACAAAACTGCCACTTTAAAAATACAGCAAGAGATTTGACATGAGATTCCTTGAGGGAGTCATGGGTAATAGTTTATCATTACTCCTTTCAGGTTGATGTAGGAAAGTGTACTGGTTGAAACATGCTGAAGATGTCTAGGGATTACCGCTACCAAATAGATTTGTTAGTTTCTATCTAGTTTTCTATTCTCTACTTATGTGCTTGTTTATTATCTTGCATCGAAGGATTATTAATATCATTACCTGCTGTGATAAACTATTTGGTTTGGTTCACTTTCTTGTTCAGATGCTAGCCTGGAGCAGACATTGGTGACCGGAATTCTCCAGTCCTCTCTGTCGCCCGGTATTTTCATGACATTTGTGTTGCTTATACTAATATTTGTTGCCCCACTGTTTAGGCTTTCCACGTATATCTTTCCTGCTGTAGCCTAGTATTGTTCCACATATGGTTAATTTCTGTATTGTATCTCTTCTGTGGTGAAGGGGTTATGAATGCTATTCATAATCCCGCATGCTGCGTTGGAAACACAGCTGCGGACGATTGGAAGCACGCCGCCTTGCATTGGTTTCCAGACAAAGGTATTAGTACCAAAAAGGTATTCAGAAAGCAATGGCAGACTACTAAAAGTAAACTTGCCAAGAAATCACAAACAGCCAAACAATGCAGGGGTTGATTACGATGTTCTGTAATGGCTATGCAAGTAACTTTAACCACTTCTATTGATGTGTCCCTTAAATTTTATTTGTTTTTTTCTCTTATGGTTTGATGAATGATCTTGTAATCCTCCAGCTTTCAAAATTGCAGAATTTTTTTCTTCTCTGCCCATGCTATTCTCAACATTCTTCTCACAAACCACATCTCCACTGTGTCCAGTTTCTTCACCAGTACATTATTTTACTCTGTGTTGTGTGAATTATCCAGTATGTACCTGACGAGATGCAGTGAGGCTTTACAAACATTCTGTATAATTGGGACAACAACAGAGACCTCCTCAGGACTCTTGTGATCGTGTGAGATAGCTGACCATGACTTATTGGGTTGAAACCAGTGATGATTGATTGATGATGATGATGATTTTCTAAACTAAACACTGTATAGTGATGACAGATACTGGTAGACATGAAAACACTATTGTTTTCTTGTTTTCTTCAGCAGCTGGTCTATGTCTCTTTTGGCAGGTAAATGTAGTTGGTGTTTTCTACTGGTGTCATTAGGTGACAGCAACATCGAACTTTATATTCCCATTCGTCAGGTGGCACTAGGTGTCTCATGTGCATGCGCAGCACATAAACAAAATGGCAACTGTACTTACGGAGTGTACAACCAAAGAGCAACCGATTTGGCCTGTCCTTGTATCATCTCTGTCAATACAAAGATGGAGGAGAAGACATGCTGAACAGGATTGTTACTGGGGACGAATCATGGGTGCATCACTACCAGCCCGAATCAAAGTGTGCTTCAATGCAATGGAAACATCCTTCTTCACCTTGTGTCCAAAAATTCAAGGTTACGCCATCAGCAGGGAAGGTTATGCTGACAGTGTTCTGGGATTGTCAAGGAGTGCTTTTAACCAATTTCAAGAAGAAAGGTGACAATGTGAATTCTGAAGTCTGAAGTGTGAAGTTCTATTGATGCTTCATGATGCAATTCGAAGAAATCGTTCAGGACTACTGACTAGAGGACTGTTACTTCTTCATGACAATGCCAGACCACATACGGCTCAATTAACTCAGGAGAAAATTAACCAACTAAGGTGGGAAGTTCTGGAACATCCGCCTTACAGCCTCAACTTAGCCCCTAGCAATTTCCACCTTTTTGGTCCACTGAAAACTCACTTTGGCAGGAGACATTTCGCGAATGACGCCGAAGTTGAATATGAAGTGAAAACGTGGTTTAGAAAACAGAAAGCACAGTTCTATGCAGCCGATGGGATAAAACGATGGGATAAGTGCATCAATGTTGGTGGAAATTATGTTGAGAAATAAAGGACAAAGTGTGTATAAAAATAAACTGGTTTCAAGTTGTTATCATATTTAGTTATTTTTCTACAGCCATTTGTGACTTACTTATTGACTTCCCCTCGTAGTTGACATGCTCTGTGAAATGGAGAATTAGGTTAATCATGAGAAATAAGTACTGCATTGGCAATGTTCTTTTAATAATATTGTCACGCCTCATGGTCATTGGAGTAGACGCTTTGATCATTCGGTTAGTTAGAAAAAACCACTCCAAGCCTGCTGTATCTGGGTTGGCTAGTAAGTACATTAACAACATCACACCATCTAGTTCCGCGATCAAGCTCATCCTGTAGGCCTTCACGTATAAATATTGAACATATCCTTATATAGGTCGTGGTGGTGTAGTGTTTGATGCATTGGTCTTTCTGCACATTGCTCTAGGATACAATCCGTAGCGATGACAAGTTAGTTTTTCAGATCAGTCTAATTTTGAAGCTTACCCGGCATGGTGGTGTTAGAGATGTTTCTGGAGAAGAAAGGTGGCATGGGAAGAAACTGGGAAGAAACGAGAGTGTCTCTCCTCCTCTCTCCCCCCCCCCCCCCCCCCACTCGCACACACATACTCTTGCTGTGGCCATGAATATTCTTTTCTGTGTCGATTATCCTAGTTGCACTTTGGCCATGCCCATAACTGCGCTCTCTCGGGGATAAATCCATTGGTGTACAGCGCCTAATTGTGTCAGTCCAGTGTGGATTCATGCGCCTACTAGTGCTACTCTTGTCTGACCACTTTGATCTTCAACAGAAACTTTGCATTCTTCCTACCTATCCATGTTGATTGATTGTTAGTTGAAACACATCGCTTTGCTCCACACCTGTAAGGGCATTCATATGTCTACTCAATCCTCTCTGATATAGTGCACGACCAGCCAAAGCTAGTATATGTGAAGATCTATGATCTGATTTTAGTACAGCAGTATCTATCACAGAATTATATTTATATGTTTCCCAAAAAGTCCAAACGCAACGCACATGTTTTCTTACTCGCACTGCGCCTGCACTGAGCTTGCTTGAATATTTATCAGTTTTAAATGAGGAATATGTGTTGTGACATATTTTTGACTATTTGTTTAAAAAGCAGTATTGCTATATTATATAATAGATATAACAGATTTCTATGATGTGGTGCCTCGATGAATGGCTAATGCATTATGGCGTTCAGAAATGCAAGCATGGATACGCACTGCAAACAGTGTACTTCACTACAGATGCCACAGACGGTTCAAGTACTATGTAGAACCTGTATTGGTGTGCATGTGAACCCTGAATAATAAGCCACAAAGTTGAGAAACATCTGACGGATGCAAAAATATGATTTTTAAAACAAAATGCAAAGAATACCAGGAGAAATAGAGTTAACCTGCTGTAAAGTTGTAAAAATATGGTGAGTAAATCAATCCAAACGGAAAGTGGAATTCGTCCTTAGAAGAACAAAGTCACTGGTGACAGAATGGACGCTGTGGCTAGTTGGTTGCCAGTCTGCCTTCCTACACTGAGGACACTAAACACACCATCTCAGTTTTAGAGTAAAATCAGTTTCATATCTCTCTCTCTCTCTCTCTCTCTCTCTCTCTCTCTCTCTCTCTCTCTCTCTCTCTCTCTCTCTCTCTCTCATCTCTCTCTCTCTCTCTCTCTCTCTCTCTCTCTCTCTCTCTCTCTCTCTCATCTCTCTCTCTCTCTCTCTCTCTCTCTCTCTCTCTCTCATCTCTCTCTCTCTCTCTCTCTCTCTCTCTCTCTCTCTCTCTCTCTCTCTCTCTCTCTCTCTCTCTCTCTCTCTCTCTCTCTCTCTCCTCTCTCTCTCTCTCTCTCTCTCTCTCTCTCTCTCTCTCTCTCTCTCTCTCTCTCTCTCTCTCTCTCTCTCTCTCTCTCTCTCTCTCTCTCTCTCTCTCTCTCTCTCTCTCTCTCTCTCTCTCTCTCTCTCTCTCTCTCTCTCTCTCTCTCTCTCCTCTCTCTCTCTCTCTCTCTCTCTCTCTCTCTCTCTCTCTCTCTCTCCTCTCTCTCTCTCTCTCTCTCTCTCTCTCCTCTCTCTCTCTCCTCTCTCTCTCTCTCTCTCTCTCTCTCTCTCTCTCTCTCTCTCTCTCCTCTCTCTCTCTCTCTCTCTCTCTCTCCTCTCTCTCTCTCTCTCTCTCTCTCTCTCTCTCTCTCCTCTCTCTCTCTCTCTCTCTCTCCTCTCTCTCCTCTCTCTCTCTCTCTCTCTCTCTCTCTCTCTCTCTCTCTCTCTCTCTCTCTCTCTCTCCTCTCTCTCTCTCTCTCTCTCTCTCCTCTCTCTCTCTCTCTCTCTCTCTCTCTCTCTCTCTCTCTCTCTCTCTCTCTCTCTCTCTCATATATTCATCCACCCAATTTTTTCCTCTGCACTACTAAGAATCCTACTTCCTGCGAGGATTCTTTACCATTCTACCAACTTCAGCATCTCTGAAGCTTATGTCAGGACAACGAGGACTTCATCATAAAGACCTTAACTTATTGGATTTCTTCTGACTTCGCAGCAATCGTAAAGATATTTTGTCAACAGCTTCGTGCCATTCACGGTCTGTTAGTGGTGCCTTACCACCATTTGTAACATCATTATTGTTACAAATAATCCCAATTGGCACTTTTCCATCCTCCTTCAAGCACTCATACGTTTTTCTCAGAGGCCCCTATAGTGATAGTATGGTTGTAATCTAAGAGACATACTAGTCAGGAGCACACTATGTCAACCTTTGGAGTCTCGTCGTGGTTTACCTCTGTGTGAGACTTGTCCGTATGTGCTTCAGACTCTGAGGGTGGCATTCCCCTATGCCACATTCTACTTCTGCGAGGGGTTCTGTTGCACGAGTAGCATTGCCATGCATTCCGTCAAGTGCAAACTGTGTGACATGAAATACTTCGGTGAAATAGGCTTACGCTTGGCTGACAAATTTGGCCAACGTCTTTTGGACGTTGAAAAGTGGTGCCTATAAGCCGCTGTCTACACATTTCATCAGTGTGGATAAATGTGGCTTGCCTGACATCCAGATCACAGCTATTAAACATGACACATCTTGTGAAATAGATTGCAAGATTCCAGAAAACAGCCTAGTTTTTCAGTGGAGATTTCTTTCGTTGTATATATATATATTTGAAAACCGTTCCAATGGCTTTATTACAAAAGCATGAAAGAAACATTAACAGGTGTGGTAGCATTAAACAAAGCATTCATTTTGAATGAATTATGCAACATGGGTTGGTCAGAAGAAATTGCCGTAGGCATTCAGGCAAGCATCCCATTGCTTAGGTAGGCAACGAATGCCGTCCGCAAAAAAGAATTGTGGTTGCTCACTGAAAAAAGTGTTTACTGCATTCATTACGTCTGCATCTGTGTGAAATTGTTGCCCTATGAGAGCTTTTTTTAGAGATCCGAACAAATTAAAATCACATGGTGACAAATTAGGACTGTAGGTTGGATGTTGCAGAATTTCCCACTTCTTCCTTGCTAATGCTTCCTGTAACAATCTTTGCTACATGCGGACGAGCAACAAAATCACATCGCGAGAAAGCAGGCCGGGTCGTTTATTCTTGATGGCTTTTTGCAGCTTGTCTAGTGTTTGCAAGTAGTGGGTAGAGTTGATGTTGACACCAGGTTCTTTAAAGTCGGCCAACAATAGCCCTTCATGGTAAAACAAAAGCGCTCAGCATAACCTTACCAGCGGAAACCTGTAACTTGAACTTTTTGGCTTTTGGTGATCCAGCATGCTTCCATTGCATGCTCTCTTGCTGCTCGGCTCAAAGTGGTGACACTATGATTCAATGCCTGCCACTTTGCGGAAGAGAAATGCATCACCCTCCACTCTGTAATGCAGTGAGTGGTTCAAACACCATCCCATGCGGTCCTCTTTTTGGTGGTCGGTCAAATCCATGGTACCCTCTGTGAACACACCTTCCGATATTGCAGTTTCTTACAAACAGCCTTTTGAATTGTCCCAATTGACACATCAAATTCTTTCGCTAGCGAACGTATGCTTCGACAACGGTTCATCTGTACTGCTGCATCAATTTTGGCGATGGTTTTTTTTCTGTTACAACAATATGCACTTGACCCGGCCGTTGAAGATCTGTCGTAAACTGACTTCCTTTCCGAAACATTCATGCCCAGTTTGTCACTGTTGTCTTTGACACACATTTGTTACCGTACATTGCCTGCATTCTTCGATGAGTGTCCACTGGTCGACATCCTTCAAATGAAAGAAACTGAATCACCGCTCTTTGATCTTCTTTGGATGAATTTTGGATCAACCTGGCCATTTTCTCAACGGCCAGAAACAGAACCTGTGCTTCATTGGCAGTAGTAGTAGTAGTTAAGTATTGTCATTTTAGGGATACGGTCCAAAGTCCATATTAGGAATACAAGTGATAGGTCTGTATTAGTGGTATGATGGTAGGTCCATATTAGGGGTATGGTGCTAGGTCCATATTAGGGGTATGGTGCTAGGTCCATATTATAGGTATGGTGCTAGGTCCATATTATAGATAGGTATGGTGCTAGGTCCATATTATAGGTATGGTGCTAGGTCCATATTATAGGTATGGTGCCAGATCCATATTATAGGTATGGTGCCAGGTCCATATTATAGGTATGGTGCTAGGTCCATATTATAGGTATGGTGTTAGGTCCATATTATAGGTATGGTGCTAGGTCCATATTATAGGTATGGTGCTAGGTCCATATTATAGGTATGGTGCTAGGTCCATATTATAGGTATGGTGCTAGGTCCATATTATAGGTATGGTGCTAGGTCCATATTATAGGTATGGTGCTAGGTCCATATTATAGTTATGGTGCTAGGTCCATATTAGGGGTATGGTGCTAGGTCCATATTATAGGTATGGTGCTAGGTCCATATTATAGGTATGGTGCTAGATCCATATTATAGGTATAGTGCTAGGTCCATATTATAGGTATGGTGCTAGGTATATATTATAGGTATGGTGCTAGGTCCATATTAGGGGTATGGTGCTAGGTCCATAATAGGGGTATGACGCTAGTTCCATTTTAGGAATATGATGACAAGTCCGTATCTTCGGTGATCAGACTGTACACGATAGATGATGTAGTCAGTATTAAGTGTTGCATTTACCTATTCAGAGAAATTGAGCGTGTCCAGTGTATCCGGCTGGGTCGACATCAGGGCCTTGCTGGTTGTTGAAAACATACATCGCTCCTACCACCGGTGATCGTATCTGGCATCATTCATATGTGTGTACACACGTGCATTACCTACTACACTATCTGTGGTTGCCATCTGTGTACTTATGTCAACAGTACACGCAGCAAGGTGTGGCAGATGAGGCAAGACTGGAGGGAACAAAAGCAACAACCTGTTCATGTTGATGGCATCATTAGCATTTCAGTTGTTGAGCACTCGACTGTATCTGATAGAATTTGATATATAATATATTTATGTGAAAGTGACAATTTAGATTCTCACAGATGAGACCGCCAAGAGGATTGTATTATGCATTTTAATCACTGGTAGGAGGAGGACGCAGTGAAAGAGAAGTTAGTGATGTGTGGCTTGACTGTTTGCGTCATTGCTAGCGAAGCAGAACGACTCACAGACTCTACTCAGCCTACAACTGCTTGCTGGTCATGGAATCAGATGCAACACTGCAGTTCGGTCGATAGGGTGGGTGTTGGTGTATGTGGGCGTTATAATGAGCAGCGGCGTGAGCAGACGTGGGTGGGTGTAGATGAACGTGTGTGGGTGTAGACGGGCGTGTGTGAGTGTAGACGGGCGTGTGTGGGTGTAGACGGACGTGTGTGGGTGTGGATAGACATTTGTACATGTAGATGGACGTGGTTGGGTGTAGACGGATGTGTGTTTGTGTAGACGGATGTGTGTTTGTGAAGACGGACGTGTGTGGGTGTAGACGGACGCATGTGGGTGTAGACGGATGCGTGTGGGTGTAGACGAACGTGTGTGGGTGTAGACGGAAGTGTGTGAGTGTAGACGGACGTGTGTGGGTGTAGATGGACGTGTGCGGGTGTAGACGGACGTGTGCGGGTGTAGACGGACGTGTGTGGGTGTAGACGGACGTGTGTGGGTGTAAACGGACGTGTGTGGGTTTAGACGGACGTGTGTGAGTGTAGACGGATGTGTGTGGGTGTAGACGGACGTGTGTGGGTGTAGACGGTTGAGTGTGTAGATGGACGTGTGTGGGTGTAGACGGTTGTGTGTATAGATGGACGTGTGTGGGTGTAGACGGATGTGTGTGAGTGTAGACGGACGTGTGTGAGTGTAGATAGATGTGTGTGGGTGTAGACGGACGTGTGTGGGTGTAGACGGACGTGTGTGGGTGTAGACGGACGTGTGTGGGTCTAGACGGACGTGTGTTTGTGAAGATGGGCGTGTGTGAACATCTGTGTGGCAGATTAGCTGTTGTAGTAGAAGCCCATGGAGCCGTGTAGATCGGGTTTGAAGAATTGGGGATATACTTGCTCTTTACCCTGATAAAAAAAAGCAACATATACTATCTGAGCTTGCCAGGGAGCTCTCCAGGGAGGGGTGAGTACAAGACGCAGGTACAGACTGCCTACCATCATTGTGGAGAATCGATGTGATTCTCTTGCAGTCTCGTAGCATGCACAATTTGAGACCTCGATAGGCATCATCACAGCGGAGAGCATAGTCCATCCTCCCTTCGTTAGCCTGACCATTGCCTGGCCAGAGTGCCCTTGGTTGAGATGAAGAGAGGCCCTGGTACACAGCCCGACCTTGGCACATCAGCTTCTCACCTCCCGTGGTACCGTGCCAACAACCAGCAGTGGGGTTGGAGTAAGCACCCTGGCGTGTGGTAACAACTTGAAACATCGATTACAACAGAGATAGAAGAAGGCAAAATTCTTGAGAACATATCCGCAAATGAAATGGTAGTCCGATGGAGATTACGAGATGTGGAGAAGCATGGTTACTTACGCCTTTTGGCAAGTACTTGGGGGGGGGGGGGGGGGGGTGTGTGTGTGTTCGTGTGTGTGTACACGTGCTTGTGTGTAGGTGCGCGGACGTGTTTGTGTACGTGCGTGCAAGCGAGCGGCGTTTTAAGTTTCTGTAATCCAAAACTAAAGAGCCGTCGTGAAAACATTGCGTTTGCAAAATGACATAATTGTATCGGCAGATCAGGTATTTCCTTGTTAGCTGCTTAGTTGTAGTTGCCTCACGTCGTGCTCGGGGCGAGCCGCTAACAACGATCTCCCGTTGATCTATTTACTCAGCAGTTGTGGCCTTATGCAAATGTTAATTGTATTGTTAGCACACGAAGAAGTGTCGAGCAGATGGCGTTTTTGCCGTTTGAAACACGAGACACGCGTATGCTGGACTTCACAGTGCCTGACGTCTGTAGTGCTGGATACGTTATCCTTATCTTCAAATGAGTATGAGACCGCCGTAGTCTAGCCTCGCTAATCTTGGCCAGAATTTGATGCAGCTGTTGGGACGTACAAGGTATTTTCGTTTCTTTTCAAGACTCGGTACATTGGAATTAGCTCACAACTGAATATTTGATTAGTTGCTGTCTTCACATCACATCATAGCTCC
Source organism: Cepaea nemoralis (assembly GCA_014155875.1). Lineage (NCBI taxonomy): Eukaryota > Metazoa > Mollusca > Gastropoda > Stylommatophora > Helicidae > Cepaea > Cepaea nemoralis. The sequence continues at coordinate 206,553 of JACEFZ010013952.1, read as the reverse complement.
TCTGCATTGGATCTACAGACTGTTCTATCTCTTGCCACGACAATATTATCACCTTCATCCCAGTCATTGATTGAGTTGATGCTGTACAGCTTCAGCATTCGTTGTCAACCCACTACTCCGCCAGGAGCGCACATGAAGTTTAAGAGCGAATGCTCATTACATATCGGCCACGCTGACCCCTTATGGCAAACTACTGAACGTTACAAACAACAATAAGAAAGAGACCAGCGGCTTCTTTGGTCATGTGATGAGAAGAGAGGCATTGGAGAACATCGTGACAACTGGAAAGATCAGGGAGAGGCAGTGGCAGACCAAGAGAAATGATGCTGGATAGACTGAGACGGTGGCATGGAGGAATATCGTCAGCAGAGTTGACCCAGAGCACCAAGGACCACGATCTGTGGAGAGCCATGAACGCCTACGCCAGGTGGCAGGGCACTTGATGATGAATGTGACAGAACGTTAAATTGCATAGAAAATTACAAGCAGCAAATACATTGTTGGAGTTGATACCGACGTCCTATAAAGGACATTCAACTAACTTTTGTTCTCTCTCTCTCTCTCTCTCTCTCTCTCTCTCTCTCTCTCTCTCTCTCTCTCTCTCTCTCTCTCTCTCTCTCTCTCTCTCTCTCTCTCTCTCTCTCTCACTCTGTGTGTGTGTGTGTTTTTTTTAAATATTTTTTTTTATTAGGTCAACATATTTTATTTGTGGAACCTTGATCTTGTTTAATACCGGTAATTCTGATTGCATTTCTAGGTTGTTTAGGGATGCCATATTTTACATTGACTTCCCATGTTTTCTATATATATCATTCGTTCGTTTTCTCAACTGATTGTTCACAGCCCGATCTCTGTATCAAATAATAATGGAGAATATACATTTTTTTTGAGGATGTATAGTTTTTGGTGACAAGTTATTTTTGTTAGACTGTTTCTCACGTTGTGACTGGCCCTCAAACTTTGTCTTACTGGTTCTGTGGAGGGTCAGAAAAGAGCCACGCATGAGTGCTAAATCTGTTTGATAAAAAATGCTCGGGCATTTTGTAAAAAAACACGACCAATTCATAGGCCTTCTCGATGGAGTATGGACAAACAGTCAGTCAGAAAAATACAACAAACAGTCAGGCAGACGACTACACATCAGGCAGGTAGATAGGCAGATCTTTGGTTGAATAGGGGAATTGATTGACGGACAAATAATCAGGAGGACATCTAGGTAGACAGGTAGGTAGATAACTAGTTGACTGGCTGGAATTATTGATGTATTTAGTTAGACAGGTAGATACAGTTCTTCTTCTTCTTCTTCTTCTTCTTCTTCTTCTTCTTCTTCTTCTTCTTCTTCTTCTTCTTCTTCTTCTTCTTCTTCTTCTTCTTCTTCTTCTTCTTCTTCTTCTTCTTCAGCATTCCGAGCCATTGAGGTTCTTTGCTGCAGATACAAGCCAACCCCATTCGTCTCTCTGGTTGACCTTCTCTTGCCAGTCGCTGATTCTAAGTGCTTGTAGATCTGTAGGCCTATGTATATTATCTCTCCACCGTATCCTTGGTCTACCTCGACGTCTACGGTCATTTATTTCCTGAGTGTAAGCGAGTTTTGTTTCCCTATTATCTTCCATTCTTTCTATATGCCCCAGCCATTGCAGTCTATTAGCCTTCATGATACCAGTGATTAGCGGGGACTTAAACAGATCATAAATGTCTTTGTTGTTTCTTCTTTTCCACTCTCCACTTTGTGTATCCCTAATGGGCCCAAAGATGCGTCTTAAGACTTTGTTCTCAAAGGTTTGTAACAAGGCTTCGTCTCCTTTAGCTGTACTCCAGGTTTCAGAGCCATACAGCACAACTGGTCTGATCAGTGTTTTGTATATTGTGATCTTGGTGTTACGAGATAGCGCATTTGATTTTAGCAGATGTTGTAGTGGCATAGTTATCTTATTTCCAGAGTTGATTCTAGCTTGTATTTCTTCCCTTATTATGTTGGAAGCAGTTGAAGATTGTACCCAGGTATTTGTATGTTTCCGTTCTTTTAATGGTCATATTATCTATTTGTATGTGGCCAGAGGTTTTAGCCATTCCTTTTCTTGAAATTACCATATATTCTGTCTTGTCTTGGTTGATAACCATCCCCATTTGTTGGGCTTTTCCCTTTAAGTGAGTCAATATTTCCAATGTCTTTATTTCATTTTCCCCTATAAAATCTATATCATCTACATAACCAAGCAGCTTGGATGTTCCTCCAATATCACATTCCTCCTTTACCTTCCTTACAACTTTCTCTAGAGCCAGATTGAAAGAGTAGCGGCGATAGTGCATCACCCTGTTTCAAGCCAGATGTTATTTGGAAAGGGTCTGATTTCCTGCCTTTATATGTTACTATATTATAAGTATCTTCCATGCATAGTCTGGTCATGTTGATTAACTTCCTTGGTATTCCAAATTCCTGCATAGCATTCCATAGACTGACTATTCCTATGGACACTATCATAAGCCTTTTAAAAAAAAAAAACCCACAAAAATGTTATGGAGATCTCTTTTATATTCACAACTTTTCTCGGCTATTTGTCGTAAGATGAATATCTGATCTATTGTTTATCTGTTTTGTCTGAAACCCGCCTAGTAGTCACCTGTTACATAGATTATTTAACATAAGCAGATAGATAAATGAACCTTTTATTGTTGACAGTCTGTTTACGAGACCCGCTTGTTTGACGCTACATTCCCGCCTCACAGACGCCAAACGATGCTTTATTTCTGCGTGTGGCACAACGGTCATGTGTGACCTTGTAACACATCCATCATTGTCCCCAATGGCAGTCATCCGGGAATGGGACAGTCGCTTGTATTGTTTTACAGTTTGACGTCTTGTCAAACCTTCTGTCTGTTGGTGTAGGTTTCTGCAGGTCTAGACCTTCGTGATGAGACTGGGCATCTCGTCGTCGTTGCGTGCGTGCACCATTGCGTTGTATCGTGCAAATATATCGTGCATTATTGTATCGACACACAGTGCATTATTGTATTGACAACCACACGGTCATATTTTCTATTCTGGAAAACAGACTGATTAGATGAGATGAGGTTAGAAGTTTTCATTAGATAGACCGATGGATGGAAGGTTAAGTGGAGAGAGAGAGAGAGAGAGAGAGAGAGAGAGAGAGAGAGAGAGAGAGAGAGAGAGAGAGAGAGAGAGAGAGAGAGAGAGAGAGAGAAGGCTTGTATAACTATACAATTGGACAGGAACCTAATAATACTAGATTTATGCGTCATAATGTGTTGTGTTTGTGTGTATATTATGTTTATGTATGTATTTTATTTATGGTTGTATTGTATTTATAGACGTATTGTATTTGTAGATGTATTGTGTTTATCTATGTATTGTGTTCATGCATATATTGTGTTTATGTATGCATTGTTTTTATGCATGTGATGTGTTTATATATGTATTGAGTTCATGTATGTATTGAGTTCATGTATGCATTGAGTTCATTTAATATGTATTGTGTTTGTGTATGTATTGTGTTTGTGGATGTATTGTGTTCAGTGTTTGCACCTTGATCATTACAAACACATTCATTCCCTACTCTCAGCTATTAATTATATCTTCGCCTATATTTATTTATATCTGTTTCATGCTATTCTAGTCTGTTTCTTTTCTTGAGTAACAATGGCTTTGAGTAAAAGCGATGGAAACAAATGATGTTTACAAAGCTATATTGAAACACAGTATTAGCGAGTAACTTCATTGTCTTCAGAAAGCTGGCTGTTATAAGTACATTATAATGATAGTCTATACATTGTAAGTTAGGCTGGTACTGTGACAAATGTCATAAACATTATAGGAGTAATTACTACTGTAACTTATTGATTAGTTTAGCCTAAGGTTATGTTGATAGCTAGTTTAATCTGAACCAAATCTATACCAAGTAAGTCTTCTTACTTTATATGAAGTTACCCATTTCATACCAAGTAACTTATTCATTATGTGATGGTTCCCAGTCTATACCAGGTACACTAATCTGTAGGTTAAGTCACCCTTTCTATACCAAATAACTTATTGTGTATGTTAAGACACTAATTCTATACCAAGTAACATTCTATATGTTAAGTCACTCATTCTATACCACGTAACATTCTATATGTTAAGTCACTCATTCTATACCAAGTAACATTCTATATGTTAAGTCACTCATTCTATACTAAGTAACTTATTATGTTAAGTCATCCATTCTATACCAAGTAACTTATTATGTTAAGTCACTCATTCTATACCAAGTAACATTCTATATGTTAAGTCACTCATTCTATACCAAGTAACATTCTATATGTTAAGTCACTCATTCTATACCAAGTAACATTCTATATGTTAAGTCACTCATTCTATACCAAGTAACATTCTATATGTTAAGTCACTCATTCTATACCAAGTAACTTATTATGTTAAGTCATTCATTCTATACCAAGTAACTTATTATGTTAAGTCATTCATTCTATACCAAGTATCTTATTCTGTGTTAAGAAACCTATTCTTTACCAAGTAGCCTATCCTGTATGTTAAGTCACTCATTCTACACTAGATAATTCATTTATTATGTGGAGGCACCCATTCTATACCAAGTAACCTATACTGTATGTTAAGTCACTCATTCTATGCTAGATAATTCATTTATTATGTGGAGGCACCCATTCTATACCAAGTAACCTATACTGTATGTTAAGTCACTCATTCTACACTAGATAATTCATTTATTATGTGGAGGCACCCATTCTATACCAAGTAACCTATACTGTATGTTAAGTCACTCATTCTACACTAGATAATTCATTTATTATGTGGAGGCACCCATTCTATACCAAGTAACCTATACTGTATGTTAAGTCACTCATTCTACACTAGATAATTCATTTAGTATGTGGAGGCACCCATTCTATACCAAGTAACCTATACTGTATGTTAAGTCACTCATTCTATGCTAGATAATTTATTCATTATGTGGAGGAACCCATTATGTACCAAGTAGACTATTCTGTATGTTAAGTCACTCATTCTATGCTAGATAATTTATTCATTATATGGAGAAACCCATTCTGTACCAACTAACCTATTTTGTATGTTAAGCCACTAATTCTATGCTAGAAAATGTATTCATTATGTGGAGGAACCCATTCTACACTAAGTAACTATTCTGTATGTTAAGTTACTCATTCTTTACCAGATAACTTATTTGTTATGTGAAGACATCCATTCTATACAAGGTAACTTATTCATTATGTGAAGACACTCATTCTGTACCAGGTAACCTATCCTGTGTATAAGTGATCCGTTCTTTACCAAGTAACTTATTCATCATATGAAATTACCAATTCCATATCAAGTAACAATTTCTGTTTATGAGTTGTCGAGTCAGGTAAAGAAAATATGAACAATTGAAAAGAAATGAGAGGAATCATCATCAAAGGACATAATATGAACAATATAAGATATGCAGATGAAATACTACACATTGTAGACAATGAACAGAATGTGTATCATTTAGTGGATGTGGTTATTGTACACAGTGATTTATAATTACATTGTCAGAAAACATAATTTATGATAATCTCCAAGAAGAAAGAAATACTATAACCTGACATCCAAGTAAATGGGAAATTCTTAACAGGTGAATGGGTACTACTGTTTCTGAACAATCAGTTATAACATCTGACGGAAGATAGCCTATTCTATATGCACAGTTACCCATCTATATATATAAAAGACGATGTATGTATGTCCGTTATTTATGCGTTCGATAACGGTCCATCCGATTGAGATGAAATTTTCTACATGTATTCTTTTCATTCCCGTGCAGCCAACTGTCATAGTTTGTTAGTGTACAATCAGCTATTTACTTACTAAAATTTAATATTTTAATATCTTGTTCATATATATATATATAGCTAGGGGACTTAACTTAAGAAAAGTTATTTCAAGGGGCATAACTTTTAATAGCATAGCTATATATTTTATATATAGATTGTTGCATTGTTTTCAAAGATTTATAAACTCTGTGTCTACAGTTATTTACAGGCATATGAGTTATAATAAATAATGATATAATCTTTAAGGCATTTTCATAGTTTTCATAAAAATAATGCATCTATTTAAATAGTGAAACATTTTTTTCTAACTTATCTTTTTATGTTTCTTCAACAGCACATTAATTTGTTTTAACATTCTCATATGTATGGCGCGTTACACCCACGTTGGGGATTTATGATGCCCATGTTAAACATTTCCTCAACGAGTTACTTTTCATGCATTTTAATGCTTATTGTTCTTTTGTTGTCAAAGAATTGCTTCATAAGAGATGTTGAATGAAAGAATGTATGAGAGGAAATAGAGAAGAAGGGCAGAATGTAGGACGGGCCTGCGTGCCCAATTCTTAACCCTTTGAAAATAAAGATTTTCGTTCGTAAAAAAAAAAGTAATTTTTTGTGAGAGAAAGTTAGTTGCATATCGTTTGCAGTACTCTGCAGTCAACCCACCGCCCACCATTTATTGACTGTTCGTGATATCTTGGTAAGTTTACTTTAGATATATCTCTTCCAATCATATTTTCTATTATCAATCCTATCAATCTATCTATTCTTCTATTCTGTCTATATTTTTAACGGGAATGGGCTGAACACAGACAGACAGACAGACAGACAGACACACAGACAGGCAGGCAGGCAGGCAGGCAGGCAGGCAGGCAGGCAGGCAGGCAGGCAAACGTCGGGAATGGGAACGGGAGCTTATATGACTACTAATATGAATTAAATGAGATGCTCCCCACCAGGAACTGGGCGAAGCCAGGCCGGGTCAGACAGACAAGCAGACAGACAGACAGATAGATAGATAGATAGATAGATAGATAGATAGATAGATAGATCCCCACCAGGGCCAGGGCGAAGCCGGGCTGGGTCAGCTAGTTCTATATAAATTCTGTATTCAAATTTACTCATTCTCTATCATGCAACTTATTCTGTATTTACAATTACCCATTCTGTACCAAGTAACTTATTCTGCATTCAAAGTTACCCATTCTTTGAGGGGTTTTTAAATTAAAACCTTAATTTTTGTTTGTTTTTGGTTTTGTTTGGTGAATATATTCAGAAAAAGTAAAGAACAAATGTATAATTTTTCAACTTAGTGACCACTGCGTTCAATGCAAGTCTTCCAGTGCCGATAAAGTGATTGGATACCTGTAGAAAAAATTATCTTGGTTGCGTTTGTAACCACTCATGCACCACCTGCTGTACCTCGTCATTGGACCAAAAAGTTTTGAAACTTCCCGCTCAACTCATACCTTGATGGATTGACAGGCATGCATCACCATACTGGACCTTTATTTGCAGATGAATTTCTACAGGTTTCAGCCTCTCACTGATAAAAGAAAAAACAACAGATAACAGAACCCTGCTCCTCTTTGGTGCATATCAAAATTTTGGCAGCCATCTTTAAACTGTTATTATGACATCACAGTGTTCATCTTCACTGAGATGTCACGTGCTTAATACTCTTGACATCCTTAAAAACAATATTGACAGGTTACAAGAAATGGCAAGGTTATTATTTGAAGTTGTTTTGTTTTTTTGCATATCCTTTACAGGACATCACTGTCAACACCAGCATTTTACTGCTTTTGTTGATTTCTTGGCAAGATTACGCTCAGTAGTTTGCTGTTGCTTTCTGAGCGGCCGGCTCACTTATCCTGTAAATTACCAACGTGGCGAGAACCACTTCCAATTCTCGCGTGCTGCGTTACCCTACATGGATAAACAGGGTTATGGAGAAAGTCGTTTAACACCTGGGCCAGGGAGTCCAGCATATTCGAAGTTACTCATTCTATATCAACTGACGTATTCTTATGTGAAGTTACCTATTCTATATATAGTGACTTATTCTGTATGTGAAGTTACCCATTCTGTATAAAGTGGTCTATTCTGTATGTGAAATTACCCATTCTGTATCAAGTGGCCTATACTGGATGTGAAGTTACCCATCCTATATCATAAGACCTATTCTTCTTCTTCTTCTTCTTCGTTCATCCGGAGTTTTTTTCCGGATGTGATTGCGTTGTGCCTGTTTACAGCAGAGCTGCGTTCTTGCGCCGTTAGGCCGACACACCCGACTTCTGCGGGCATTTGTTGACCGGGTTAACCTTCCCGGGGGGACCTATTCTATATTTGAAGTTTTTTTTTTTTGCATATCCCTTGCATATATCTAGGGGTATGATTTTCGCTTGGGGTGCGAGAGGTCCCGGGTTCAAATCTCGGACGAGCCCCCATGTTGCCATGGGCGGGATGTGCTTTCGGATGGCATGAGCGCTGTTAACATGTGTGAGGTGCTAACATGAGCGCCCTGTATTGCCATAGAGCGAAATGAGTCACAAATGAGTTGGCAATGAGTTATTGCTGGATGGATTACGACTGGCGAGTCTACTGCCACTGAGCTATTCTGTGTTGCCGATGGATGAGATGATGTTACTCAGCTGCTAACGAATTAGGGTACCTGTAACTGTTGACATAAGTCTCTACTGTCTCCAGGTAGATAGGGCATATGTATTATTCATGTTCTATTGTTGTTCTTATTTGCCCTGGAGTTGATTTGTAGTAATACTCTTTCTATCCTTCTCTAAATCACCACATATATATCACATACCAGTCAACGCCACGTTAACAATGACTTCTTCACAACGTGACAGCTGCATCAGTTTTCACACGGTGTATTATATCTTTCCTTTAAAACACATGTCACATCAATGTCACTAAAACAATACTACTTGCACTCGATCTGTATCTTGTATATCTGTCGCTCGAACAATCACTGACGTCGACATTCATCCACAAATTCACAAACGCTCAATCTGTACAAACGTGGCAGCTGGATGGACTTCCGCCACATGCCATTCTCCATCCGACCTCAAACGCGGTCCAGACGTGAATGATCTCTCACAGACCTGTAGTCCGTGCTTGACCTTCGCTCCGTTTACTTCCGGCCGAGTGGTTCACATTCCACTCGATCTTCACGTCTGTCACTGAAACGTGCAAGACTCTAGGTCACCTGCACTGAGTGGTACTTTGCTCCATGCCAACTCCATGGCAACAGGACATTGCAGTCAACACCAGCACTTTACTGCCGTTGCTAATATCTTGGTAAGTTTTTATGTTCAGTAGTTTGCCATTGCTTTCTGAATGACCTGCTCCCATACCAACATGTTAAAACCAGCGCGACATGGTCTGCTACCAAATCAGTCGCCGCAGTGTTTCAAACGCGGGTAAGCGGCTTTACAAATCGTGTGTGCAACGCCATCGCCACGGAGACCTTAATTTGAAGTTACCCATTCTATATCAAATGACTTATTCTGTATGTGAAGTTACCCATTCTATATCAAGTGACCTATTCTGTATGTGAAGTTACCCATTCTATACCAAGTGACCTATTCTGTATGTGAAGTTACCCATTCTATATCAAGTGACCTATACTGTATGTGAAGTTCATCATCATCATCATGTGCCATGCCGATAAGCGTGGGCTCATGTTTCACCAACATCACTCGATCACCAGAGTCGTGGATCAGCTCAGTCTTCTTGTCTCGACCATGCCACGTGGCTAAGCCATTCAGGTATTTACTTCTGTGCCTTCCCCTTGTTCTCTTTCCCTCGATCTTACCAGTTGTCACCACCGAGTTCTCCAATTGATTTCTTCTCATAACGTGACCAAACAATTGTGACTGTCTACGCCTAATTTTTCTAATCAGTTTTGGTATGTATTTTGGAGTGTCTAGACTGAATTAATTGGATTTACATTGATTCATATGGAAATAATTGCCTCGGGTTTTGCTGACTGTTTTCGAACAGATTATCGACGAAAACTGAGGTTTGACTGTACATTGTTTTTGTTGTATTTAGAGATCAAAGCACAGTGATTAACTACCTGCATTTGTCAGTGTCTCCTCATCTGGTCTGTAACTACCATAGGTGTCAGGTAGGATATGTGTCGGGAGTCTCTGTGGCGAAGTGGTCAAGCCATTTGACTCTGGCTCTGAAGGTTGTGGGTTCGATTCCTGGCCGCGTCCTTCGGTTAACGAGTTAAATTTTTCGGAGACTCCTGTGGGTCATCGCTAGAGCTACGGAGTTTGTGCTTTGTACGACAGTTTGTGCTTTGTGCGACGCTGCGGAAAGAGACTGAGCCATATGGGATAAAACCCGGTGCAATGAAGTCAACCCTGTCGACTTTTAAGCGACTTTTTATATGTGTCTATTCTAAATGGGACATCACCTGTCTTGCTACTATTTTCTCTAGTAGCCTTCCATGGCCGTTTGGTGAAATGTAACCGCTGAGCTCAGCTTGGTAACCATGAAGTCAGTCTTCCATCAATTGTGTGTGCTTGTGTTGAAAGTATTCACTACAGATTTGATGCCTAACACATCTGTTTGCTTTATATAATAGCAGCAGATTCCATCAGGGTTAGGGGGGGGGGGCAGTGCTCCAGTGGATCTTTAAGGCTTGGGTTGTACAATGTCTTCTGCAGAGATAACATCAACAGATACCTCACTACAGATGGTAGGTTTCAGGCCATGATCCATTGTGTTCTGCTAAACATCTCTATTATATTTATCAGTCTGAAACACATAGTACTGGAGGAATACTGTCAATTGTTTGCCTAATTCTATAGGATGGTATCTGATGGTCCATTGATGTTGGCTACTGACTGGAAAGTTCTCCATCTGTATATGGTGTGATGAAGAGTCTATAATTTATCATTGGTCTTATATATGCAATTCTCCATCATACAATTGTCCTTTACTTTTACCCCATATATTTGATTTAATCTTCTTTGCCAATGTTTTAAATAAATTAGATGTCATTGTGTTTTCTTTCTAAATTCTTCTTCTCTATTTTCCTATTATCCCATGACCTATTATTCACATTGTCTGCTACTTTCTTGTTGCCTACTCTGTATTCATCCATTTCTTCTCCACCATGTCACTCCTGCATGGTGGTTTAATGAACAGGACTCAGGCTACATTGCACCAGGCACTCTGATGCATTGAGTGTACCCTTCTGATCTGCTAGTGATGGGTAAGGAAAAGCACATTTACATTTCTGTTGTCTTGTGAAACTCCTTTCATATATGAGAACATGGCAAATGATTACATTCTTATTCCCCCAACATATTCCATCTGCTGAGGGGACACTTGCACTGATCCAATCCAATTTTACATTAAAAAAAAATGTCCAGTTATAGTTGAGGTGCTTCATATTGTGTTTTCAGGAACCCTTCATATTGCGTTTTCAGAAGCCCTTTATATTGCATTTTCAGAAGCCCTTCATATTGTTATTTCAGAAGCCCTTCATATTGTTTTTAGGAGCACTTCATATTCCGATTTCAGAAACCCTTATATTTCAAATTGCCTTTTTGAAGGCTATTCTTGAAGTCTTTCAAATTGCGATTTCAGGATCCCTTCATATTGCGATTTCAGGATCCCTTCATATTGCGGTTTCAGGAGCTCTTCATATTGTTTTTATTAGCTCTTCATATAGTTTTCAGGAGCTGCAGTAGCATAATGGCTGGATGCTCCTTTGCTGGCCCGATGGTCATAGGTTCGATCCACATCAGGGGATGTAAATTTTAAAAATGGATGTGGACTCTCCTGTTGACCCAGCATAAAATGGGTACTAGGAAATGTCTGGCCTGATACTGACCATGTGACCCACTGAGTGCTGATTGGTCTGTACAAAATATGTGTCTAAACCAGTGGTTCTCAACCTTTTTTGGCCCGTGCCCCCCTTCACCATATTTTCAGAACGTCATTCCCACCCTTTCGTATTTCCTACCTAAAAATTTTGCCAGTGCCCCTCCTTCATATTTTCAGAACATCATTCCCCCCTTTCGTATTTCCTACCTAAAGATACCGCCCCGCCCCTACACAGTATACATAATAATGGAAGCTAAATTTAATAGCACATTCTAAAACAAGTCTAGACATCCACATAAAACATGATTTGTGGGTCTACTTACTTTATAAATTGAATGTTAGAAGAGTGAGACGTACAGAACCATACAGTATGAAGGGAAAAACAATATCAAGTGATTGGTTCTTGTGTTAACGTGATCTTGAAATAATCTTAATTCCCCCCCCCCCCCCCCCCCCCCCCCCCCCCCCCCCCCACCCTAAAATCTCCTCCCCCTCCCCACCGGTTGATGAGAACCACTGGTCTAAACCATATGCCCAGTGCGTCTTAAGGCATGTTAGAGTTCTTTACTTTACTATACTATGTTTTCACCTTCTTTCTGGTCCTTTTAGTTTCCTTTGTTGTAGGCCTGATAGGTGCCCTCTTCACTGCTGTCACCTTTCATTTGTACTTTCGCCGATGATATCCACAATGGTTTCTGCTTCCTTGCTGGCTGTTCCTACTGGTCTTGTTTTTATTCTCATTGTTTTAATTATGATTCTGATTATTGTTGTTTTCCTCAGTACTATTTTTGTAGTTGTTAAAACTTTTGTTGTTACTATTATTGTTTGTTCTATAATTATTATTGGTATCCATTTGGTTATTATTACTGCTCTTATTATATTGTTAGTTTGATTTATATAATTGTTTGTTATAATTCCTTTTATTACTATTCCAATTGATGGTTATTTACTCTTTTAAGGATTTTTGGGTTTTATATATTGTTAATATTTTTGGTTCCTGTTTCCTCCTAACGATGCCAGGCTTCTCAACTGTGTGATGGTGCTGTCATTCCTTCCTTTCTTCTTGTTCATGGTTGATTGTTTCCAGTTGGTCATGGCAATCTAGGTCTGGTAGTCCTAACACGACTTTGATAAAGTTGATCTTTCTATTGGGATATTATTTGCTTCTTCCCTGTTTGGTACTTTCTTGCCAGCCAAACCTGGCAATCTTCTTCTGTTTCTCACAGGTTTTGATCATTCATGTCAGATTTTGATTGGTGTTTTCTTGCGTCTGTCATGATAAGAACTAGCCCTGATCATGGCCCATCATGTTAGATTGTTAGTTAATGTTGATTTGTGTGGTCTTTGAGATTTGTTCTTTTCAACGTTGAGGATTTTCTGTATTTCCCATCTCCAGAGTTGGAAAAGAGTGCTTAAGGTCTCTCTTTCTAGTTTCCTGTCTGGAGGCTTGAGAAGTTAGAGGCCATCTCTCTGGTCCACCGTTGGAGAACTTTAATTACTTATCCACCATTGAGAAGAATTCCAATCGTCTCATCTTTTCCAGCATAGGAGAGGTTTCCTGCACATCTCACTTATCCACCATTGAGGAGGCTTCCTACCATCTCCTTTCTCCAGTTGGATAAGTTTTATACATGTTTCTCTTACTCCATTGTTGGGAGGGTTTCCTACCCCTACTCCAATAGCTCTAGATGTAAAGGCTGGAGTTAAACAAACCATCACTATCTAAATGCAAGTCTAGTTGCATGGCCATTGTTTAGCAGAGCCAGGTCTATTTTTAAGCCATGCCTGGTTTAAGGTGAGACCCTGGCAATTATCCTTTGAGTTTCTCCACCTCTTGGTCCAAGCATTGAAATTCCTGGTTATTGTGCACCCATTATCAGATGCTACTAGCAACGCCAACATGAGTTTCCATTAGTAGATGATCTACTTGTGCATAAATATTATATTCGCTCCATTCCTTATTTTCTTTAGTTTCTTAGATCCCTTGCACAAATTCTGTAGCACCAGCAGGTCTCTAAATGTGTATATATCAGAGTCACTCATCTCAAAAATATTCTTCTCTCGGTAGGTATCCTGTTTTGAAAATTTAGCTGGGACAGTTGCCTATTTGGCCTGCTGTTTATGATTTGCGACTGCTGAGGGATTTTAACATGCTCTCCATGCACACTGGTCATTCTAGTTTTTCACCATTATCTGGAAAAGCCAGTCATCCAATGTACTGCCCCGAATCAACATACCTCTCGTGTTCGATAAGTGATGATCAATGCCTAATAATTTATGAATCTTCTTATTGTGATGGCCTAAGTATTCACCAGGTGTTTTCAATGTTCTTGTATGCTGTAGTTGTGGCATGTGACCCGCACAAGCTCGTGCTCACACCTGCAGTGTTCGTGGTACAGGTGGCTTGGTGTATCTTGTTTCTCACTGATCTCATTGGGAACATGAGAACGTTGATATCAATACTTACCTTCCTTGTATAAATTTGTGGCATGTTCTTTGCTTGTGTGCTCCACTTCATTAGCCATAAATGACACAGACTGAGCAGGTCACCTGAGGACTGTGTTTTTCTTCTGGCTGTAAGTGCTCTTTGACTGTTACACAACTACAGGCTGATATTTAAAGAACTATATACCAATATTTCTAGACATTCCTGAACTCTTACTAAATGTGTCTCATTTTGTCCTGGTTATGATCTGTAAATTGTTTTTGTGTGTGGATTGCTTGTTTGCAATGTGATAATGCACAATGCACCGGGTGATAATATAAACCATCATCAATGTAATAATGCACATTACATAACAGGATACTTTTAAACATCATCAATGTAATAATGCACACTACACAACAGGATAATGTTAAACATCATCAATGTAATAATGCACATTACACAACAGGATAGTATTAAACATCATCAATGTAGTAATGCACATGACACAACAGGATACTTTTAAACATCATCAATGTAATAATGCACATGACACAACAGGATACTTTTAAACATCATCAATGTAATAATGCACATGACACAACAGGATACTTTTAAACATCATCAATGTAATAATGCACATGACACAACAGGATACTTTTAAACATCATCAATGTAATAATGCACAGGACACAACAGGATACTTTTAAACATCATCAATGTAATAATGCACAGGACACAACAGGATACTTTTAAACATCATCAATGTAATAATGCACATGACACAACAGGATACTTTTAAACATCATCAATGTAATAATGCACATGACACAACAGGATACTTTTAAACATCATCAATGTAATAATGCACAGGACACAACAGGATACTTTTAAACATCATCAATGTAATAATGCACATGACACAACAGGATACTTTTAAACATCATCAATGTAATAATGCACATGACACAACAGGATACTTTTAAACATCATCAATGTAATAATGCACATGACACAACAGGATACTTTTAAACATCATCAATGTAATAATGCACATGACACAACAGGATACTTTTAAACATCATCAATGTAATAATGCACATGACACAACAGGATAGTGTTAAACATCATCAATGTAATAATGCACTTTAAAAAAAAGTCGCTTAAAAGTGGACAGGGTCGACTTCATCGCACCGGGTTTTATCCTATATGGCTCGGTCTCTTTCCACAGCACGAAATCCGTAGCTTTTAGCGACGACCCACAGGAGTCTCCGAAACATTTAACTCTCGTAAACCGAAGGGTGCAGCCCGGAATCGAACCCACAACCTTCGGATCACAAGTCAAACGGCTTGACCACTTCGCCACAGAGACTCCATAATGCACATGACACAACAGGATAGTGTTAAAGATCATCAATGTAATAATGCACATTACACAACAGGATAATGTTAAACATCAAGTAATGCAAGTTAGCAGATCGCCTGGTCCACTAAGTATACAGATAAATAACACAACTCTGAAACAAGTTAAAGAATTCAAATATCTTGGAAGTATAATCACAGAAGATGGCAGATTGAACAGAGAAATCAAAATCAGAAGGTAAAAAGCTAGTGCATTTACATATCACCCTTACTGAAGCATCCAAATATACCCATGTCCGCAAAACGACAGATAATAAACAGCATATTCACACCAACCCTATGCTACAAATCTCAAACCTGGACTTTATCCAAATCACACTTTTGCAAAATCAACACCTGTGAGATGAGATGCCTGAGGAGAGCTGCCAACTTAACAATCCGAGACCGAGCAAGAAATGCTGTTATCAGACAGACAGTGGGATCAACATCTTGTGCCACATTTATTGAAAGACAGAAGATCAAGTGGTTTGGCCATGTCGTTAGAATGCAACACCATCAACTACCATCACTGGCCTTACATCAAAGATCATCTGCGAAGAGACCAAGAGGACGTCCAAGAAGAAAATGGATTGATGACATCAAAGACATTGTATAATCACACAGAATGACATTATCCAGTTGCACCCACCGGGCGCTGGAGCGCAAATTATTCCTCCCCACGACGCTTGACCACAGAAGTGGAAGATGATGATGATGATACCCCAACTGATAACTGATAACTGATAACTGATGATGATAAATGTAATAATGCTCATTACACAACATGATAATTTAAAAATATCAAAATGACAGTACACATTGTACAGCATGATCATTTGAAGTCATCATCAATGTGGTAAGGTTCATTACACAAGTTGATCATTTTAAACATCACCAATGTAATAATGCACATTGAATAACAGGATATTTTTAAACATCACTGATGTGATAATGCACATTGTACAACATGGCAATTTCAAATCATCAACAGTTTGTTAACGCACATTGCATAACATAATAATTTTTAAAAATATTACCCTTATAATAATGTATATATTCAATATAACACTGAATAAAAGCACGGTAATAACTGACACATTCTTCAACAGTATATGAAAACTTGGAAGGGAGAGAAAAATGCTACAGATGTATTTTAATTAATTTATGGTCCCCAAAAACAATAAAAAACAAGAACAACAACAGCAATGGAAACCTCAAGAATAACATCAATACCAACAGCACTAATAATAATAATAATAATAATAATAATAATAATAATAATAGTAATAATAATAATAATTCTGTTTTGTGAATGGTGGCTGAGAACAGTCAGACAGCCACCTACTCCTTCCATCAATATACAGGGTATAGTCTCACATGTGAAATGTTGTGCTGAACATGGTACATTTCAGTTTGTGCCTATTTACACCAAACATAAGGTCAACTTGGAGCAGGTGGTTACATTAAAAATAAAAATTAGTTGCTTATCCTTTACAAGACATCATCATCATCATCAAGTGCCGTGCCAGCTGGCGTAGGCGTTCATGGCTCTCCACAGATCTCGGTCTTTGGTTTTCTGGATCAACTCTGCTGCTGATATTCCTCCATGCCACCAGTCTCAATCCATCCAGCATCATTTCTCTTGGTCTGCCTCTGCCTCTCTTCCCCCCGATCTTTCCAGTTGTTTCGATGTTCAATGCCTCTCTTCTCATCACGTGACCGAAGAAAGATGTTTGTCTCTGTCTTATTGTTGTATATAATGTTCTAGTTTCATTAGCCTGTTTCAGGCAGTCATCGTTAGTTACTCTGGCAGTCCAAGGAATTCGCAACATTCGTCTCAGGAACCACATCTCTGTTGCTTCTAATTTCTTCTTACTTTGTTCATTTACATTCCAAGATTCACTGCCATACAGCAAAACTGGTTCTACATAGCATTTCAGCACTCTCTTTCTTACATTCAGTGATAGTGACTTATTGCACAAGATACTCTTCATTTTCTGAAATGCGGCTTTTGCCTGCCCTATTCTGCTCCTAATCTCTGTTGTACATCTTCCATCTGATGTTATAAATGCCCCTAGGTATCTAAAATTATCCACTTGGTTAAGGATTTTTCCTTCTATTTCTATGTCACATTTTAGTGTCACCATTTTCTTTGATATCACCATTGTTACTGTTTTCTTGATATTCAAGGATAGTCCTTTCCTTTACTTTTTTTCTTACTTTTATTTGTCCACATAGTGGTACATGATCACTGTTACAGTCAGCACCAGGCATTGTCTTTACATTAATTAAAGCATTTCTATATCTTTTATTAATTAGTATGTAGTCAATTTGGTTTTGTATTTTCTTATCAGGGCTTTTCCATGTGTACAGTCGTCTTTTATGGTGTTTAAACCATGTGTTTCCAATTATCATATCATTGATATTTGCCCATTCTATTAGCTTTTCCCCTCTTTCATTTCTTGTACCTTAACCATAATTCCCCACTATATCCTCCATTTTCCCCTTTCCTACTTTTGCATTAAAATCACCAAGTATTATTTTTATTTCTTGTGATCCATTTTGAGCCATCACCATTTCCATTTCTTCGTAAAAGTGTTGTATTTCTTAATCACTACTGTTTGCTGTTGGTGCATATACCTGCATAATATTTATGTCTATTGGTTTGCCTTTGATTTTTACCATAACTACTCTATCTGAAATACACCAGTATCCATTAATTGACTTGGCTGTTTTTTCGTCTAATATTATTCCTACACCTTTTTCATGTGTATCCCCTCCAGAATAAATTATTGTGTGATTGTCAGCTATAATTTTGCCCGATCCTTTCCATCTCATCTCACTAACGCCTAGTATATTCATTTTCATGCTATCCATCTCTCTTAGAACATTGGTCAACTTTCCTAGCTCATTTAATGTCCTAACATTCCATGTTCCTACTCTAAATTTATTTATTTTAGTTATGATTTTGCCATCAGTAGCTGGATGACGGTCTGGTGTCACCTGTGGCTCATGACTGTCCCTACCTGACGAGGATGTCCTAAGACAGCCATTAACGTCGTTCACTAACTCTGATATATGTTTTGCCATGAAGTCTTGGGAAGATAATGTGGTAGTTTCCCCTTGCCTTCCACATTCACATGGTGGTCTTTTTACCTCTGCTTTTGACAGCCATTTCCGACTGTAAGGACAAGTGAGTGTCCTGCTCTGCTCAGCTGCAGAGTTGTCCACTTATTCCGGTGGATACTCGGTCCCCAGATCTGTGTTAGCCACACCGTGGTGTGTTTCCATCCTCGACCACTGGGAGGTGCAGTTGGGATTTTCCCTTCCTAAAGTTATGGTCTATGACCAAAACTCTCCAGTACTTTTAGAGGACAAGACATAGCAGACATAATAATGCACATTACACAACAGGATAATGTTAAACATCAATGTAATAATGCACATGACAACAGGATAATGTTAAACATCACCAATGTAATAATGCACGTTACACAACAGGATAATGTTAAACATCACCAATGTAATAATGCACATTACACAACAGGATAATGTTAAACATCATCAATGTAATAATGCACATTACACAACAGGATAATGTTAAACATCACCAATGTAATAATGCACATTACACAACAGGATAATGTTAAACATCACCAATGTAATAATGCACATGACACAACAGGATAATGTTAAATATCACCAATGTAATAATGCACATTACACAACAGGATAATGTTAAACATCACCAATGTAATAATGCACATGACACAACAGGATAATGTTAAATATCACCAATGTAATAATGCACATTACACAACAGGATAATGTTAAATATCATCAATGTAATAATGCACATGACACAACAGGATAATGTTAAACATCACCAATGTAATAATGCACATTACACAACAGGATAATGTTAAACATCACCAATGTAATAATGCACATTACACAACAGGATAATGTTAAATATCACCAATGTAATAATGCACATGACACAACAGGATAATGTTAAACATCACCAATGTAATAATGCACATGACACAACAGGATAATGTTAAACATCACCAGTGTAATAATGCACATGACACAACAGGATAATGTTAAATATCACCAATGTAATAATGCACATGACACAACAGGATAATGTTAAATATCATCAATGTAATAATGCACATGACACAACAGGATAATGTTAAATATCACCAATGTAATAATGCACATGACACAACAGGATAATGTTAAATATCATCAATGTAATAATGCACATGACACAACAGGATAATGTTAAATATCATCAATGTAATAATGCACATGACACAACAGGATAATGTTAAATATCACCAATGTAATAATGCACATGACACAACAGGATAATGTTAAATATCATCAATGTAATAATGCACATGACACAACAGGATAATGTTAAATATCACCAATGTAATAATGCACATTACACAACAGGATAATGTTAAACATCACCAATGTAATAATGCACATGACACAACAGGATAATGTTAAATATCATCAATGTAATAATGCACATTACAAACAGGATAAAAACGTTTGCTAGTAATGTACGGACATTATGAGCAAACGGCTGGTCACGTGACGTTTACTACCGCCGTTGATTGGCTTAAGAAGACTATTATTCTCCCTTCTTGTCTGTCTTTTGTTTGCAAGCTCTTTTTATTCAAACCCCATCTTCATCTACATACTTCATCTACATACTTCATCTACATACTTCATCTACATACTTCATCTACATAGATACATAGTTTATTCTGTAAAACTTTAATGTTCATATCCTAATGAATGCTTAGATACGGTACTTGTTAACGTTGAATTTGCGTACGCACGAGATGAAAGTAAGCCTGTAGATGACACTAGTCATCCTACCTCAAGTGAACCAAGTCGACAGACCTCCACTTTGCAACTGAAGTTCTAGTCAACATTTGTTTTTATGAACTCCGATGCGAGGGTTCAAATGAGATAAAGTTCACACAGGGTTAAATTTACATATCATGTGACCATAGTTAATCCTAACTGTCCTTTACAGGACATTGCAGTCAACACCAGCATTTTTCAGCTGCTGTTGCTGTCTTCGCAAGTTTTATGTTCAGTAGTTTGCCATTGCTTTCTGAACGACTGGCTCACATACATCTGTAAGCAACCAGCGTGACGCGATCCTCTACCGAATCTCCCGCAGTTGTGTTTCGTACTTGAGTATACGGGATTACGATCAACGTCCTTAAATCCTTCGCCAGGGAGACCGGCTGTGTGTTACTGGCACCTATAAATAGTTACACTGTAATCTACCATGCTTGACGTAGGAGGCATCTAAGGTAGGGTGCCGTAAGACTGACTGCCTCACCCAGTGTAAAACTGAAAACTCTACCTGCAAAGAGGTTGACATGATTTAGTTGAGAATCTAGGCTCCATTGGAAGATGAAAAGAAGGGGAAGAATATTATTTGTCGTTTTTACTTTGTTTTATATTGTCCATCAACTCTAAGATTACACCTGTCATCTATTTCTTGTTCGCCTTCTTTTCAGTAATATACTTTGCTTATTTGATAGATGTCATTCTTTTGAATTTCCCTTTGTTCGCCTATGCTTTGCGTCTATTTCTCCATCTGTCCATACAACTGGAGAGAGGAAGGTGGGGGAGGAAGATAATAATGACAGGATTTGCAATTTTTTGGGTGTCCATCGACAAGGGTATTTGAACTCACCGATAAGGGTATTTGAACTCAATTAAACAAATAAAAAAAAAAACACTGGTGGGGAGTCGAACCCCAGTATCCCGCATGACAGGCGGAGATACTAACCACTACACTACCGAGGACACACTGATATTTTTACAAACATTAATAATGTAGTCAAACCTAGATCACGTGACTGGCCATCTGCGAACAGAGCACGTGACCAGCCATTTGCGAATAGGTTACGTGACCAGCTGTTTGCATATAATGTCTGTATATTACTAGCAAATGTTTGCTTATAGTCACTTCGTTTCATAAAGGCCAGCGCTTATAGTCACTTCGTTTCATAAAGGCCAGTGTGAGACAGCCGGTGGTTACATTACCAGCCCTGGAATCTGGAAAAGTGTATTCTAATTCATGGTAAGGCCGCAGATATTTGTCTCTCAGAGGCCACATTAAACAAAATCTAACCTACCTTCCATGTGGCGGCTTCCTGAGCAAGTGTCCTTGATTTCTGAGACCTTGACATCATTGTTGTAGCTGACAAACCAGTGTTATGAAGCTGCTGTCATGGTAGTTGTTTTAAACAAGGTCATGGTGTCACGTTCTTAGCACCCTAAAGTGAGAGACAAGTGGTAGAAAATTAAAGGAGTTCTCTTGCATTAAGAAGTAACTAATGGTTTTTTCTTCCTTTTCCTGCTGATTAAATGAGAGTTTTGTTTGCTGCTTATACAGTTTCAGTTGTATATACTTTTAGTATATGTGTTAATACAATCTGGCATGTTAGTGCAGTCGCTAGGGGGATAGTGTCATGATAATGTCATGATCATGGTCGGACCAGGATTTGACACCCGTGTTTGTCATTTGTTAAAGTCCATACACATGCTTCAACACTGGCCAATTATCTCTCTGTGATTTCAGGCTTATAAAATGTGATTGTCCTAGCACTTCACAGACCTATAGCAGGTTCATTATTTGGGATTTATTTATTTTTTTATATTTGTTAATGCAGGGTGTTTATAAAGTCTCACTACACTTTGTATGTAGAATAAATTTGAAAAATTCTTTCTTCCATTTATAACACCATTCTGTTTGGAGTGTAAAGAATTACTCCAGCAGATGACAGCCATTCATATTGCTTCATGATGGACTGTGGAGTACATTTATTTATGACATGTACTTCATTTTACAGATTTGTTCTACATACAAAGTGTAGTGAGACTTTACAAACTTCCTGCACAAACTTCCATGTAATAGAGAAGAAAAGGAATGTGGTCAGCTATCACTTTATTGAAAATTAGAATATTAATCAATAAATAAGTGAAGAAACCTACAAAAAAAAGGTTTCAAAAACAAAGTTTTGCATGGTGTTCGATTTGCTTACATGTATGGCAAAGTCATTGAAAAGATAGTAGCACACAGGCTCCAGCGACATTTTGAAAGTCGTAATCTGCTCCCCCAAGGACTCGGAAGTTACCGGCCTGAGAAGGACATCTGGGCCTATGCTGCGACTTTTGCATTTGATGTCTACGAGGGCTTCCAGGATAAACAGGAGACAGTGGAGGTAGCTCTTGACCTGGAGGATGCGTATAACAGGGTCAGGTATGATCGGTTAATACACACACTGTTGGACATGGAGGTCTGCCCTTGCCTTGTTAGATGGGTTGCGGCGGTCCCTTATGAGCGTAAGGTTGCATTGCGCATGGGTTCCTGGACTTCTGAGCCCTGTACTATTACACCTGGATTGCCACAGGGATCTGCCTTGTCCCCAGTGCTCTTTAATGTCTACACCAGCAAAATCGCAGCTATTGAGACACCAGGTGTGGGTAGAATCTTGACATTTGCAGATGATGTGCTGGTGTACAGACAGGGCAGAGACAGGGCCAGTTTGGCGAAAGACTTACAGTTGGCAGTAAACAGGGTGGCGGAGTGGTGCAGGGACGCAGGGGCCATTATACACCCAGACAAGGCATCGGTTGTGTGGTACTCCCTGGATAACCAGATCGTGAAGGCAGATGTCCCAGGTATTATGTTGAATGGATGTCCTCTTAGTCGAGAGAGTAAATTGAAGTACTTGGGTATCACCTTTGACAGGTGTTTGTCTTTTAAGGATCATGTGGAGGCCTTGGTGGTGAAGGCTGGTAGGGGACTTAATGCATTGAGGGCTATGGCAGCAACCGGGGTAGATCAGAGGATGCTGTACAGGCTCTTTCAGCAGTTAATAATTTCTGTCATTGAGTATGGTTTGGGGCTGCTGACAGTATCAAAGAGCCAGCTTGAAAGGTTGGAGCGCATACAGAATGCTGCCATGCGGTTAATCCTGGGGTGCACAAAGGACACACCAATTATATGCATGAGGCATATCCTGGCGCTACCAACAATGACGGATAGGCATAGGGTCCTTCAGGCCAAATGGTACCTGAGAGTTGCCGCAGATAGGGATCACCCGCTGCATGCAGCAATGGATATGGTCAAGGGTCATAGACTAAGACGAGGCAGGTCCTGGATGGCACAGGCAGGAACTTTCTATACGTCAGGTGTGTGATCTAGAGACCATCAATCGTGAAAGAGAGTGGGTTGAAGGTCCGGAAGACATCACGGACTGGCACAATGTAATAATAACACTGGGTCGTGAGTGCAGAGAATGGGCAGCGGGCCGCACTGAGTTTGAAGTGCAACAGCTGATCCAGAGCAACACACATCAAGGTGACATAGTCATCTACACCGATGGGTCAGTGGTGAGAAACAGACGTAGTGGCTGGGGCTTTATTGCAAAGGCTAATGGACGAGTCTTGAAAAAGGAGA